>JBAMBS010000275.1:0-402500 GCA_037044455.1 Zygothrica quintamaculata | reverse complement strand
AAGCAGCGGGGGGAATAAAAGAACATCCCTAATATGATATAAAGATTGCGCTAGGTAGCTAGGTGAATAGGTAGCTAGATAGATAGATAGATAGATAGCTGGTTATAAACTCACCCTTGATGATTTCCGTGAAACATATTTTGTGCATTTCCATCCATCAGATTTTTAAAACGCAGCGCACACAGAAATGCCCGTTCGACGACGTCGTTGGAGGCGACGCCGCTGCGTTTTTAGGTTTCGTCGTCGATTGGCTTAATTTTGATGCTGTTCTTTGAATTCAATCTATATATATATAAATATATATAAACTATTATCTATATATATATATATATATTTAAATGAAAAAGTGGTAACTTCTTCTTCCACACACTTTTCCCCTTTTTCTTTTTTGTTTTCACCAATAATCAGTCTCAACTTCAGACTTTTCACAGGTTGTATCCTGCCGTGGTCTAACACACATTCAACCACGGCACAGTCCTGGAATGGTTGTGTGTGTTTGTCACTGAAACTCTTGCGTTTATATTTTTATAATATTAAACGATATTTTTTTTTATAGGAAATTAACAACGCGAATTTTGCGTTTTGGTCGTTTTCTATTTTCTTTTTTTTTTTTGTGTTATTTACTAAAAAAAAAAACTTTTTTTAAGTTTTTCTTTTTTTGTATTATTAAAATTTTGTTTGTTTTGTTTTTGTTTAAGTTTTGATTCTAACTACTAAACTTAATTACAGCTCATGTGCAGTTTTTGTGGAACGTCTTCCGTTTTTCTTTTCTTTTTCTTTTTCTTTTTTATATATTTAAATTTGTTTTTTGCTTATTTATTTTATTAATTAATATTCTTTGTTTTGTCCTTTTATTTGTATTTGAATTTGTATTAGTTTTTGTTGTTGCTCCTGTTGTAGTTTTGCACACTTCATGGTCGACCTTTGACATATTCGCAGTGAAACATTTGCTCACAGCTGTAAAAATTTCAATTTACAATTAAATATTTATAAAAAAATTCTATAATATATATATATATATATAGAATTATATATATTTATATATTTAGATATGGAATAAGTTAAACTTATTTGCGTAAAACGATAAATAAAATTTGTTGTAGTTTATTGAGCGTATTTTATTAGTTCTGAAAAGAGAAAGAGAGAGAGAAAAACATTCATTAGTCATTTATATAAAGACAACTAAAATTATTCATATACAAATATATATCTATATATAGCTAAAGTATATAAATTATAGTATAGTATAGTATAGTTATATATTAAAACTAACGATTGATTGTAATGAGTTGACTAAAACAAACTATTTGTCTAATGAATGTCAGAGTTAACAGATTTCATAGGGCTTTGATGCAATTCACTTTTCATTGCTTAACTAAACTTTAACTATATATATTTAACTACAACTTATATATATTATATATAAGACTTATGTTATATATATTAAATAAGGTGACTTTGTAGACAAATATCAAAATTTTTATAGACTACTCTAAGCTGACTGAAACCTAATGAAAGTAACTGCGTTCGTTTTCTGAAGAGAATCCAAGAGATTATACAGAATAAACTATATATATATATCAAAATTAATTATTATTAATTATACTTAGATATCTGCAAAATGTTTATAGTATTGTAAAGTACAATTTCTAACAGATTTTTAATATGTTTAATAGAGTTGAATTGAGAGAGTTGTATGATACCTCTAGTTGTTGGATCTCTCTCTTTGTTTTTAGTCGTTCGCAGGACTTTTTCGACAACATAATATATATATATACATATATATATATATATATATATATATATATATATATATATATATATACATATATATAATGTGTATAATCTATAATTTATTTTGTAATAATCATATTTATTATATACAGTATTATATTAGGTTTTTTTTATTTATATATTTTACATTAGTTTCTAGGTTGCATTCACATCAACTTTTAAGGGGAAAAGCTATACGCTTATGGATATCAACAATTACACATACAACGTACAGTTTGACCCCCTAAACAATTGAGTACAGATGATTTCATATAATATTAAAAAAAAAAAAAAAATATGTAGAAAATATATAGATACATTTATGTAACAAAATATTGTGTATATATATATATATAATATGTATACATATAAAAGAGGCAAAAAAAAAAAAATTAATATTATTCATGAATGAAAATGTTAAACAGAATTCTACCCTGAAAAACGCTTAGCAGTAACTTCAATGGGTTGAAAATGATAGAATAAATTATAGTGGGGGAAGCAGAGGAAAAAGAAAGGAAAGCAGAGGAAAGTGTAACCAATTATAGAGGTCCTGGATTAAGATGGCTTTTGCCTTTTTTTCTAAAAGTATTTTTTTTTTTTTTTTTTTTTTGGTATGGTTTAACCCCTTTTTTTTATATACAAGTATATTGGAGTCTGGACTTTGTCACAGAAAATTTTATGCTGTTGGTATTATTGTTATTGTTGTTGTTGCTGTTTATGGTGGTGTTGGTGTTGGTGTTGGTGGTGGCGACATCTTTTGCAGTAAGAAAAAACAATGGCAACTCTATCGATTTTTCGCATTGTCTGCCCAAAAATCTAAAGTAGCAGAAAAGTAACTGACAAAATACGTTATAAAAAAGAAAAAGAAGAAGAGAAAAAAAAAACCCAGCAAGATATTACAACAACAACAACGGGAATGAAGTAGCAGAAATGAAAAATGTAAAATGATGCGGGTGGTTACAGTTACGGCTAAGGCTTTTAACAGTGGAAAAGGGGGCTGCGGAGAGTTGGGTGGCTCTTGGCGCGGCGGTGGCAGTAATGCCCGAAAAGATATGCAAATGCTGCAAACAGAGCAGCTACAGCAACAACAACAACTCAGCTACAGCAGCCAGCCAAAGGTGCGGGGCATCTGTCCGAAATAATATGTATATATATATATATATATATGTGTGTGTGTGTATATCTGTATATATATATATTAATGCGTTTGTATATATAAATATATATGTGTGTATGTGTGTGTGTGTATGAGTGAGTGTTTGTAAATGGAAAGTGTGAGCTAAGTAGAGATACAGATACAAAACTGACTAAAGCCAAACGGTACTATAATACATAGAGATATATATGCAGTTAGTAAGTCACACACACACACACACAAACACACACACATACACACAAACACACACTTATACACGCATACATACAAAGAGAGTTACTAAGGTACACTCTGTATATTGGTTTAAATACGTGCGCATATATTTTGTTTGCCTGGCAGGCAGGCAGACAGACAGTCAGCCAACCACAGTCACACACTAGCTTACACACATACACACATATATATATATATATATATATATATACATTCACATATACATACAAACTGAAATACACATCAAAAACTTATGTGGAGTGCATGACATGAGCGCTAAGCGAGCTTAGGCCTTGCTTTACCGCTCCCTCTCTCTGTTACACCACCTATTCACTATTCTGCTCTTTCTCTTTCGCTCTCTGTCATACAGCCATCAGACCACCCACCCCCCCCCCCTTTAACACCCACCCAAACTTAGCTTCTTCTTCTCTATAAGTTGTTCGCGTTCGCGTTCATTGGGCAATCATTTAGTCAGTTGTCGTTGTCACTGTTTGTTGTTGTTATTATTGCTGCTGTTGTTGTTGTTGTTATTATTATTGCTGCTGTTGTTTGTATTTATTGTTGTTGTTATTGTCTGTAATCAATTACATTTTGCTTTTGCAATTTTAGCTATTTATTTATTTAGTTTTATTTTATTTTTTTTTTCTCTTCTTCCATTATTATTAGTCGAGGTATTTGCTCTATGTTTGTTTGTCGATGCCAAAGTATTGTATCTAACAGATACCTATATATATATATATATATGTATATACTATATTTGTGTACTATGTAGTACAAATATGTCTAAATACGTATGCACACTTATGTTTATGTCTGCATGTGTGTGTGTGTGTGTGAATATATATATGTGTGTATTTATGTGTAGATATAGCGGGTCTACATGTCATTGAGTTTACGTTTTATTATTATTTTCTTTTTCATTTTATTTTTACTGATTTTTTTTGCTGCTTTTTTTTTTATTTCTTCTTTTGCTTCGGTTTTTGGCGTCGCCATCGTTGCTCGCAGTAATTGCAAATACAACAATAAACTGAAAGCAATAGTAATGTGTATGTAAAGCAACAGCAGCAGCAGCAGCAGCAACAACAACAACAAAAACAATAGCAGCAACAACAACAACCAAAGCAATAGCAACATCAGAAAGCAAAGCAAAGCATCTGAAATATTGTGAAATTATATTGTATGTACATATAAATATATATAAATGTATATTTGTGTGTGTGTGTGTGTATTGGGCTATGCGCGCAACTGTACTTTTGTTTTAAATAAGCGAAAAATCGATTAAAGGTGATAATAGACAAGCAAATTTCTGTGTGTCCAACTTGGTGACAACAACTGCTGCTGCTGCTGCTGCTGTGACCCGACAACGTCGACGACGTCGTTGCCGCGTCGCGCTTGTTGCGGTCGACAAGCAAACAGGCAGCAGCAGCAGCAGCAGCAGCAGCAGCAGCAGCAGCAGCAACAACAACAACAACTACAATATCAGCATTAGCTTTGGGTTTGTCTCTTATTTCTATACTTTTTTTCTTCTTTACTTTTTTTTTTTTCTTTTTTATTGTGCGACAAAAATTTTATGAGCCATGAAAACAGTTTTTACCCATTGCGTTGCGTCGCATTAAGTTGAGTTCAGTTCGAGTGTTGCCCAACTGTTTTATAAATGTATGAAAAAAAAAAACTAAACTAAACTTAAGCATCGATTGTTACGATGAATGTGTTTCACATAGTTTTCTTTTTTTATATTTGATATTTGAATCGATAACAAGGCGTCAAGTTTGATCGTAATTAGAACGAAAGAATAGCTTAAAACGTGATCAGAAATATCAACAGCAAAAGCATATAACAAAAGCGAATAAGTAGAGGGGACAACAACAAAAACAATGAAAAGAAAATGATTAAAGATTTTGCAACAACATACACCAACAACACTTATAACAACAACAATATCGAATTGAAAGCAACAAAAAGTTCATTCACCTTGTCCAAAATATTTTTTTTAGTTTACTCTGAGAGAGCAGCGCTGTCTTACGAACGGTTATTGTAGCTTTGCTTTTGTTTTTGTTTTCTGTTTTTTTTTTTTGTAATTTTGTTTCGTCTTTTTTCGTAAATGTAACCAACATTTGACCCACAATAAATAATAATAGAATGAAATGGTTTTGGTATGGGATGGGAAAAAAGATGAAGATGAAGATGAAGATGAAGATGGAATAGTATTACATGTATAGTATGTATATATAGAGTGCTGTGGTGTAGTTTAGTGTGGTGTGTACTGTCACTCAAGAAGAAGAATAGAAAGAAATGCGACATACAACATGCATATATGTATGTATGTATATACATATACTTGTACATATTTCGCTCTAATGGCAATCAAGTCAAGTGGCTTTTGGCGTACACCGGGTGCGCCGGGCACTAACAGTAACTAAAAAGTACAGTTGGTTTTTGTAAGAAGACAACAACAGCAGAAGTAGAAGAAGCAGCAACAGCAGCAGCTAGTCAGCCAACCATCTAAAGAGCCAGATGATGGGTGCTATGTGCACACACACACACACACACACACACACACACACACAAAACAAAAACAAAAAAGCAAGCAGAACGAAAAAAAAATGGTAGTAAAATAGGTGAAGTAACAACCACAGCAAAAGGCAAAAGCAAAGGCAAAGGTAAAGGCAGAGCCACCACACACAACAGTCACAATAGTCGCAACTACACACAGTTTTTTTTGTTTTTTGTTTTTTTTTTTTTTGGTAGAGCCAAAGAGCAGCAATATAGTACAACAACATAAATTACAACACGTCGCAGCTTTTGAATGTATAACGGTGCATTTATGACGTGCTTGGGATCCAATTGGGTGGCAACACTGCCAACAACTAATGCTGACGTTGCAGCAAATTCTTGAAAATACCATAAAAACTCAAGAAGTAATAGCAAAAGGGAAATATATTTATATATCTCTATATATATATACTATAAGTAAAACGGCATAGGATGAAGACAATAACACAAGCTGACGCCATGTTTCCCGCTAGAATTATCCAAATTATGTATATATATATATATATATATATTTATATATTAAAAAAAAAAAAGACAAAACGTGTAGAACAAATAGCCATTGCCTGACCCGATTATCGAGTTAAACTGTTGTATAAAATTTGCACCTGGACCTAAACCGGATAGTGCCATTGTGTGTACAATAACAACAAACATCATATCAGAGGTGAAACAAACTTGCAAACAGCCGCTGCGAGAGAGCATTTCGATGTATTGAGTGTAGGAGAGAGAGAGCGTAAATGAGACATAGCGGGGAGAAAGAGCATGAATGTTAGCTAACGAGAGAGCAAGAGAGAGTAGTAGAGCTGCTGAGCGCCGGCTGAGAGCAGCATTGCTGTGTGGCGAGTAAAACGAAAAGAAAACAAAGAAGAAAAGAAAAAACAGCCCAACAAGTGAAAGAAAAAAAAAAAGAAAAAGAGAAAAAACAACAAAATCGTCTGACAAAAGCATAGCGTACGCTAAAGAGCAAGCTAAAGCAAAATCACAAAAGCAAAGCGAGTATATCACGTGCTGCCAACAGCCGATAACAGGTCGAGAGGCGTATGAAGAGGCGGCTGTGAGGTGGTTTTGGAGCAAAAGCAACAACGTGTGCCGGCCTTTGGCGGCAGAGAGACTGAGCGAGGCAGCGCAGTAAACAGAGGCGCCAGCGTCATGTTAGACAGATGGCCGGCAAAATGTTGGAAACAACAACAACGACAGAGACGGTGACGGTGACGGTGATGGTGACTGAACGCCAGACTGTGGTGTCGGCGGTTTTCGTATAGAAAGAGCGTGGAAAAGAGACGGCCAGTTGACAAGAGCAGTCAAAACAAAAATGCGAATGAACTAAGCGAATGGCATGGCACAATAAACGAAACGATAACTTTTGGAGTTAAGCAAAAAATTAGTTTTTGTTTTCGTTTTTGCTTTGTGGGAGCGTGTTGGGTTTTTTTTCGTCTTGTTTAAATATTTTTAGTTTGATATTGGATGGCGGAGGAGGGCGGCGCAAAGAGTTTAATCCTTATCTCGGTGCATGGCAGAAAAAAAAGCGAAATCTGAAAGTATTGAAAGACCGTTCAAATTGTAACGAACGCGTCGCGTAGATACAACAACAACAACAACAAAGCGTGTAGCAGCCATAATGAAGCGAGAATGGCCAGCAACGATGATGACGAAGACGGCGACAAGTACAAAACACGTATTAAGTATGCATGTATATAGAAATATGTATGTATGTGAGTGTGTGCGTGTATGTGCAAGTGTGTATTGGAGATTCGCATGATTCGTGCAAATTCGCCGCATAGTTGCCTTGCTGTGGCGGTGGCGGCGGCAGTCGTTGTGTTGTTGCTATTTTATTCGCATTCGCATATCGTTTATGTAAGTGTTTGTATGTATGTATGTGTGTGCGTACATACATACCTACGTACATATCGTATCTCTGTTCCTGTCATGGGCATGGGTTATGTTTGCGCCTGTGTGTGTGTGTGTATGTGTATTTGCCTTTGAATTTGTGTTGGTGCGTTGGGGTCGTCGTCGTTCATATGTTGTTGTTGCTGTTGTTTGCTTGTTGTTTGGTCGGTTTTGATTCGGTTTTGGATGGATGATATGGTTTGGCTTTGGATCGCCGCCTGCCTGCCTCCTTGCCTGCCTACCCGTCGGCTGCTGCTGCTGCTGCTACTGCTGCTGTTGCTACTTTTCATCCATCCATTCGCGCTCTCCATTATCGTGTGGCTCTCGCGAACGACGACCGGTCATATATGTATGTGTCTGTCTGTGTATGCATGTTAGCTTACTTGCCTGAATGTGTGTGCGTGTGTGTGTGTATCGTTGCGCTCTTACTGAGCTTCGATGAATTGTTTGCTTTAGTTTTGTGTGCTGTTGTTTTGCTGTTGTCGCCAGTCCAACTGAATCGCCACCATCGTCATCGTTGTTCTCATTTGCACGTCACGTATAACGCGTCGTAGTTTTATTATTTTAATATATTAATATGTATGTACATAGGTATATATTTATATGTATTATTTTCGTTGCCACAGCTCCACTAACACCCAGACAGAAGCGCAAAACTCAAATGCTTGGCCGGCATCTGACCGTTCTCGCTCTCTGCTAATCCCTTTCTTCTTACTCTCTCTCTCTCACTCTCTTAATAGCATATAAATTGACGTTATTCATGTTGTTGTTGTTGTTGTTAAAGTCGCTGGGGGGACGACACGTTGTTTGGGGGCGCGTGTGACGTTTATATTTTTTTTTTTTACTTTTCCCTTTGTATGTAATTCTGTCGGCTGCCCAACCAAAGAGTTGATTGAAATTATTTCGGGTTTGTCTGTGTGAGGGACTGAGTGATTGTATGTATGTATGTATGTGCTCGTGATTGTGTTTATATACGTACATGTGAGGGTATAAAAGTGTTCGTTTTTGCTTAATTTATATGAATGTTTGTATGTGTGTGCTTCTGTGTGTGTGTCGTTGTGTGTGTGTCGTTGTGTGTGTGTCGTTGTGTATGTGCTCGTTCATTTTTATTTGCTGGCTGAGTGACTGACTGCTGGCATCGGTGTTTGTATATATGTGTGTGTATCTGCTTTTTGTTAAAGATACATAATTATTTCTTAAAAGCATTTTCTGCCTTGCCATTGTTGTAAATTTCTCGAAATTTCACGTTTCGCCTTTGCAAATCGTTCGTATTCACATTTTAAATTTTATTACCTCATACGAGTTAATTATTAATATATGTTAGAACATTAAATATAAATTGTTTTCATGCTTCAGTATCCAATAGATGTAAAATTTCTTATGTATATAAATATATATTAAGATATGTATATATTTGTATGAAGTTTTGACTTACCTTTGCTAGTGTTTTGGTATCTCTAGCTGCTAATCCGTTGGGACTTATAATGACAGTTGTGTTGAATGATTGCAGTTAAAATAAAGTATACATATTTATATATATATATATATATATATATTTGTTTGATTATGCATTCGCTTTTCGGCTTCAATTTAACTCGATTGACAATCCGGCGAACCTATCGATAGTTATGCATGCAGCGCCATTTGCCTTTTGCGACAGCGACAACTTTGAAATGTGAATGATGACGAACAATGACGGACGGCGGCGAATGAGAATGAGAATGGCAACGACAACAAGAACAACAACAGTAACAACAATGCTAATTCGAGTGTAGATACACACCGAGCAACACATGCGAAATAATAATTGTAGCACAATTGCTACAACAACAAATACAATAGCAATAGTAATAATAATAATAATGCCAACGAAACGCCTATAAGGTATAGAAGGAGAAACGGCAATGACTGAAATAAGTAACAGAATCAGACGCAGCAGCACCAACAACACAATAACAGTGAAAACTATAAAAGCGCAACGACTGTGGCTGCCAATTGCTGCTAAGTTTTCTTTCTATTTCTCCTCCTTCTTCACACCATGCTGCTACTGCGAATTGAACAAATAGTTCGAAAACACAATCACTCACACACACATACACACAAATAGACACACACATTTAAACACTAATACGAGATAATTACAATTAAACATGATATACGCGCACTTGGAGTTGGAGCCTACGTTTGAGGGGGGGCTGTCACCGGTGCTTAAGCTAAACAAAGAAATCGATAGATATTGCTGAACAAAAAAAAAAGCGTAAAGCAGACATAAAAACGTTTGTGTAATTGGAAAAGGAAAAGCAGCCGTGGCAGCGTAATGTGTGGAAGGGGTAAAAGCAGCTAGAAAGAAGTCATGAAAAAAAAATGTTACAGCCGCCGCAGACGACGAGACTGCGACTGCTGCTGCTGCTGCTGTTGTCGTTGATGGCGCCGTGAGAAGCGGTAGCGACGAACTCATGAAATTTACGCTCTCATCAATTGCGCGTAGTGCGAGAGAGCGCGGATACGACAGCGAGTGCCCCGGCTAGAAAAACGTGTGGCTGCTGCTTGCCTATGTGTGATTGAGTGTGTGTGTACGCTTATATACGAATGTGAGCAAAAGGAGGTAGACAGATGACAGGCCATCGACAGACGATACAAAATCAAATTTATATTTATATAAAATCTAATCCATTAGTCCAAAGTAGCAATAATATTAATATTAACAATAACACTTGTAAACTGTCACTATGCACACTTGCATGTAAATGTCTATATATACTTATTTATGTATACATATACATATATATACATATATCAATGCGGTAAATGGATACCGTTGCATGCAGATGTTGTCTGTTTGCGCTTGAATTGTGCGAACACGTAAATTACTAAGAATGCACACACATTTGCCCAGGCTGCACACATGTATACATGTATACAGGCATACAAACATATAGGCACTCACTAAAAGAAATATGAATAGAGCCTGCCTACCAAGAAGAGCAGCAGCAGAAACAGCATCGGTGCCATCAACCACGCAAATGGTCACAGCGGGGGCGCGCAGCATCCGAACTAAATGCGACGGCGACGGCGACGACGATGACAACGACGCATTGAGACTGTGTTTGCATGTTTTTTTTTTTAGCAGCAGCATATTTACACAGGTGTGTGCATCTGCATGCGAATGTGCAAATGTAAGAGTGTGGCAACGCTGCAGCGAGAGACCAATACATACAGAAAATGTATGCTGCTAGCGAAAAGTTTTGAGCATTGCAAAATCAACGCGGGACACACGCCACTCACTCAAAGACACAACAACACTACAAATGTAGAAAGAAGCAGCGGGCACAAAGAAATGAAAATATAAATGGCGAACTCGCCTCGGCGAGTAATTACAATATACACGCCAGAAACAAGCAAAATGTAAGACATTTTATTGCACTCAAACTCACACTTACACACACACACACATATATGCATACAATACAGCAATACACATTCACATCAAAAGACCCCAAATAACTGAAAATGGGCGAAAATCATTGACGGGGTGCCGCTCTCTGCATCAATGCTAAGGTATTTGGGTGGAGTGTAAAGACATAAGAGAGAATGGGAAACTAATTTTCCTCTTTTTTATGCAAAAGTAAAAAATAAGGCAGAAGAGTAAAGTAAAAAAAAAAGCAAAACACGAAATCAACTTCACTGCCGCCGCACACCCCCACAAATTATATTGCTGCCGAAGCAGCAAACGAAAACGTAGCCGACACTCACTTACTCACACTTACACACAAACACACGCACACAAAAAAGACAAAAAGTCAGGGAGGCAATAATCATTATTATAATCAAACATCATCATCAAGCGAAAATCGAGCATCGCTGTCACACACATTTATATATATGCACAAATACATGGGCAAACATACAGTAGCAAATGCACAAAACTCGTACAGATAGACAGCGAGGTCCATTTTTAATGATACAAAAGGTAACGAAAATGTAGGTGTTGGTGTTATAGAAGCGATTTACGGCGAACACTTTAGTATCAAAATCACGTTTATATTAGTTAACTTTGATTAAAAATTAGTCTAGTTATACCAAATAATTAACTAACACGCACACATTCATATATGTATACACATGCACTTGGCCATAATTCGGAAAAAACAATTGAACATTGGCTGCGGCTGCTGCCGCTGCCTCTGCGGTCGTCGTCTCGCGAAATACATATTTCTTTTGCCGTTTTTCTCGTCGTTTGGTTGTCGTTGTCGCCGTCGTCTTGTACTCTCGCTCTCTACTTCTTTCACATTTTTTTCTTCGTTCGAGTGTCTGGTTTTTCGGTTGTCGTTTGGAAAATCATATAACACTTAAAATACGCTCAATTTACATTTGGTTTTTAGCACAAATTGTTGCCGGCAACTTTATTTGTATTTTGTTGTTACTTTTTATTAATTAAACATTTTATTTTTACCGTTTTACGCAAATATTTAGCAGCACTTTGTCAGACATGTACGCACCACATCAAAGACCTCCATTTTGTTTAGTAGCGATTAGAGATGACCGATATTTACCTACTAGTGACATGCCTCCAGTGTTTCAAGGTAACCACTCAGAGTTGTGTTGATGTAACTTAGTAGTTATCGACGCAAAATTCAAATTTTTGTTATATTGATAAAATATTATTAGTTAAATAAGAGCCATATTTGTGAAATAATGGTGGTGTTTTATACACTTTGCCTATTTCCTCTTTATTTTTCATTTAAGAAGCCTTACATATAATATTAGAAGCGGATAAATGCTCTTAAGATTGATACATTGTCTATCGATATATTGACCTATACGATACATTGCGGTTAAGTGTAACCAAATTGTGGGCTGATAAATATAAATTAACTTAAGCAAGTTGGCAGTACACAACGAGTCGTTTAATATTTAAAAATTTTAAAAGTATTTTTTATTTTATTTAGCTACAATATTTTTGGTCGTTTACTGGGTTGACAGTGTTCAGAATCCTCATCTGTTTTTCCTTCCTCACTTTGATGTATCTGTGTATTTAAACTGTCCATTTCGACGTCTTCTTCAACATCGCTATTGTTGTCTTCTGAACTATCTGAAAACACAACAGGACCGTTGCATTTTACAAACATTATCGTTTTACCAAGACGTCTTGATTCAGCACGTAAAAATAGTTGTCGACAAAAGCGATCAACGGCATTTTTTCCCTGATCCTCAGAAAGTCCAAAAATAAAGGCACTATGATTGTAAATTGCATTAGAAAATTTGTGTATATGGTAGAAAAACAACTTACAGATTTGAAACATCATATGGACCGCGTACTTGGAATTCATGACAAGCACCACTACTGAATATTATGTTTTTTGACTTTCCTTTGGTGCAATAGTTTTGTGCGACTTTGATCATGTCTTTACGATTGTTGGAATCACCTATGGCTGGTGCGTATTTGATCTCGAAGAATATGCCACGACGAACTGCTATCTGGTAAGCTTTACGATTGACCATTAAGCGAGAGCCGGCTGTTGGATCAAAAGTAACAATATCGCCATTGAACGTCGTGCAACAGTGCTAAAAATTGGCTATTAGGTTCCAGTTTGGTAATACTTATGTAATCTTCTTTAGTACTTACCGTTAAAGCAGCATCGGTCTTTGGCTGTCCAGCAATAAGATTAAATTTGCGCAAATTTAAGGAAACGCTCTAAGTTAGAGATGAGTTATTTGAGTTACTAGTCCATTTGAAAACTATGTGTCATGCATTACCATTGCGTGTGCCACATTAACGTCTACATACAAGATAGTTATACGTTGTAATATCCTTAGTTTGTTTGCAAATTCCTTACGCATATGTTCAATACTGTGGGGCTCTGGAAAAATTTCTGTCGCACGTTTCACGGCGTCTTTCTTGCTGTGATCAAAGGTCTGATCAATCGCTATAGTTTTATATCCAAGATCGACCAATTCATTCAATATGGACCGGAGAATTTTATCATCTGCATTATAAGGTATACAAAAATCGTAAAATCCTTTAGTTTGTTCCATTCTTATTTCGAGTTTCAGCCGCCGCAAAACGTGTATTCGCTCAGAGTTGCTTTTAGGAATTATCGATATTATGTTGCAGTTATTAAAGAGGAAGCGTTGCTAACAAACCGCCAATAAGAAAATATAAATCATTTTAAAACTAAAATTAAATTAAATTTTTATTTGGAATTTTTAGCTGAAATTGATTCATTATTGAAAAAGAATTGATTCGAAAAAATTGCATATCTTACATTTTATAATTATTATATATAAATTATTATAATTGGTAATCATTGAACATCTTGTAAAAATAATTTCTTTTTTGTATTATATTTAAATTATTCCTATTATTTATCTACACGCAGATTAACAATTTAATCTTTATTATTATTGATGTTTTATAATGTCCTGAAAATAGCTCACTATATAAAAGTCTTGCCTATCATCTGTTAGTACTTGCAGATGGTAGCTGAATCGGTGGATCTGTTTGAGACTCGCTGGCTGATCGATTATCATCTGAATCTTCGGTTTCCGGTGCTTGTCTTGTATGTATGCTGCAATAAAGTTGATATAGAAACAAGAATAAATAATAAAAAAAAACTTACGTTTTATGCCTGGTTAAAGCATCTTTTCTAGCAAATGACTTTCCACACATATCGCATCTCTTACTCTTCACAATGTCATGTGAGGCTGCATGTCGAGTAAGATTATCTTTGCGCTGGAACATTTGACCACAGTCCTTGTAGGTGCAAGCAAAGACGATGACATTGCCATGCGTTGTTCTAAAAGGTAATGGAATATAGAAATAAATATACAATACTATAATTACTTGGTCTTCTCATATGCTTTACTTATAATGGCGCCGCAACGATTCAATTTGGCAAAACATTTTGGGACATGAATTACAAGCCCAAGATTTTACCGGTTTAGTGTCAGATTCCTTATGTCTTTGGGTGTGTCTCTTTAACGCGGATTTATACCAGAAAGCCTTTTGGCACCCAGGCACATTGCATCTAAAAGTCTTGTTTTCATCCATATTTTAATTTCAATTGATTTTGAAATAATAGCTATAGTTCTTTTTATATTTTATTTTGAAAATGTTAGCCACAGAATTAAATGTGACGCCACGTTCTGCTATGCGTATATTTGCGTACATTAATAACCATTAAGTATAGTTGCTACTGCAGTTGTCTGTAGCATTAACAAATATTATTATTTCAATTGTTAATTTATCCTTTTTAATATTTGTAAATAAAACTTTTTCACAAACGCGTCCACAGCAAAATGATATTAAATAAATATAATTTTCTGCCAGTACTGGGCAGCACTTTTCCATGCCCAGCTGACTGAAAAGTGACAATTTTATAATGTTAACAGTAACATAAGGCAGTAAAATTCTGTTAATAACATAACGCAAGTACAATTTTCAATATCGCAGTCGGTTACATCGATAAATAAACTAAGCGCTTTGTTCAATTTATTCGTTGGGTTTTCAAAAATTTTATTTGCACTAACGGGTACAGGAACAACAACACTTATACCTTCGTACTTACGGTAGTACAAATTAGCTAATATATAATTCTATAGATTAAGAAACATTCTCTGTTATTGCAGGGTCATCCAACACAGAACTAACAAGGGATTCGTTATTATTATCTTGTCTGGAATGCTCCTCGAATTGTTTGGCCTTAGCACGTCTAGATTTAATAAGAATGCCATGCCCGGGGCAATCACAGTCATCGTTATAGCATTTATCCCGACAGCAGATGCGACATAGCCGAAATTCGCATTTGGATCCAAGTGGATTTGCACAATGCTCACAATACTCAAGCTGACGTTCGTGACGCAACTGAATCTGGGTGGGAGTTTTATTGGGACGCCGTTGTCGTCTACGCAGTTTTTTCATACGCTTTCTAGAAATTTCATTGCCTGCATTGTCAAAGTACTGCCGCTTGCTACGATTCGGATCAACTGCCTCACGTTCTTTCTCAGCAATTTTTTGTCGATGAGATTCTGGCGATGCACGTATATAAGGTCGACATAGCCATGGTTGTAACATTGTGACCTGCCAATATAAATTATACTCAATTAACGTATGAAACTATTAACTGTTTATGATTTTGTTAACCTCGCCTGTGGCATCCGAGGTTGTATCCATATCTTCTGGTTCGTAGCTGGCTTCACCCGTATGATATGTCTCGTATTTGGCTTTTATTTTGGCTACAATACTATGAAATTGTGACAATTGATTGGCCGTAGCAAGCTGTTCCCTTAACTCTGAGTTCTGGCGTATATTCATGCTGTAAATAGAATGATAATTCAATTGTCCATAGAGTTCATATTTATACTTACATATGATGAAACAGCTTAAATAGATGACCACGTATATAAGAGGTAGGACATGGATAAAGATTAACAAATTCTAAGTACTCATTGGCCATTTGCCATGCAGGTGGCGAGGTGCCTTTAAATAAAGCTGGATTGTGTAGATTACCCTCAGCTGTCATTACTCCATCAACTCCAGTATCATCTAAGCAGCGATGTATATCATCCAGATCCAATATGTTACCATTGGCAAACATGGGTATTTTTATATGTTGTCGCACGTCTTTGATGTAACTCCAATCGGCAATACCAGTAAGTGGCCCTTTCTGTTCCCGTGTACGTCCGTGGACGGTGAGCAGCTGACAGCCGGCGGCTTCAAGCATTTTAGCATAGTTAATTGTCTTCTCGCGATCATCAAATCTACGTATTTTACAGGTCACAGGCACCGATAGCTTCTCATGCAGTGTGCGGACTGAAATGAACAATCAATAAGTTAAAATAAGCTATACATTTTCCTTGTAAAAGATTTGTACTTACCAATTTTTGATAAGAGCTCCCATTCATCTTGCAGGAAACACCCATAATGTCCTCGTTTGGCTATAGCCTGTGGACAACCAAGATTAATATCCACTGCATCACAGTAATCCTGAGCAGCTAACGCTGCTTCTAATAATTGCTGAGGATCATTGCCACAAAACTGTATTATCAATGGTCTGTCCTCAGGGCATGTTTGTAGTGCATCTTTGCGATATTTGAAATCATTTGCAAATAAATTCGCATGGTACATAGGAGAGTAGCAGAGTTGAGCGCCATAGCGGCGGCATAGCATACGCCAAGCCAATTCACTTTGATCCACCATTGGGGCCACTACGTAACGTGGTGCACCCAGTACACGATGGTAAAAGTCATAGCCCCCTAACTTCTTTGTGCCATCATGCTCTTCGTTATCCATTTCCATCTGTAAAAACATAATAGGTGTTATATATATAGCATATATATTTACATTATACTTAAAAAAAATATTATACTTTAAAAATTTGGAACAAATTAAATATTGACACTGACCATCAAATACTCATTTAAAATGCGCGCCAAACTATATTGACATACTAAATTTATTCATAAATCGGTAATCGATATCGATCGCATAAGTA
Source organism: Zygothrica quintamaculata (assembly GCA_037044455.1). Classification (NCBI taxonomy): domain Eukaryota; kingdom Metazoa; phylum Arthropoda; class Insecta; order Diptera; family Drosophilidae; genus Zygothrica; species Zygothrica quintamaculata. The sequence continues at coordinate 385,424 of JBAMBS010000275.1, read as the reverse complement.
ACCTGCACAAATAATTGCATTCAAACTCTGTGTTCTTTTCCATTTGCCGCTTGAAAGTTAAAGTGGCAGTTTGACGTACAGGCATATTGTCGTAACATATTGTTGGTAATTTTTTAACGTGTGGGTGGCGTATTTACTTTTTTTTTTTGTAGCCAAAAGCTACCTGCTGTTTGAGCTAATTAGAGGCACATTAGCAGAAACTGGGTGCGGCTGTCCGTTAAACCGCAAACCTAAACAAATTTACATGCAATGTACCGTAGTAGGAGTAGTTCTAATTTGGCTAGAAAATAGGCGTTTCACTTTCAGTTTGTTCCAATTATACGCATGTATAGTACACATATACATATATAGTTTTATAAGTATGAAGTACATAAGTAGTGTACTAGCACAAATCGTCATGCATTTCACTTTCCACATAATGATTTCGCTTTCGGGTTAGTCTAAAGTGAAAAGTAGCGTAACAAATACGCTTAAAGTCAATTGCAAGTTGCAAGTTGCAAGTTACAGCCAACAAAGCTGTACAAAGTACAACAATGACTCGCTAATTGAGTTATTTCTTATTGCATGCAGTTTAAAGCTACACAGCTTAACGAAATGTTTTTCAATTTATTTTACACCCATCGATACACAACGCTAGACATGACATTCATTAAAGTTTATTTAAACAGCTTAAAAATAGTCTCATTGCGAAGAAGAAGACGTAGTATGTGCAACCTTTTTTGTCTACATTTCAGACAAAAGCAGAGAACTTGCATAACTTTGGTTCAATTGTAAATCTGATTTTCCATGCAATGCAAGAGCACAAAATAAAAGTTTTTGCATTGAAAGTTTACTGACCGGAAATGGCATGCAATTTTATCAATGGCGAACTTGCTACGCCATTTTAAATTGTTCTACTACTAAGTGTACTTCTGCCCGTTTTATTATTTTCTTCTTTTCTTCATTTCGCTTTTTCTTATGCTGTTTATTTTTCTTCCCTCTCAAAACGGAAGAATTTACATGCTAAAGTTACTTTATGTGTTTGTCCTTTACTTGATTTTTCTGCATAAGAGAAATAGATTTGCGTTATACTCCGTTAACAAACAAATTAAAAAAAAAGAAAATAAAGAGGAAAACAAAATAATTTCAGGAAAAGAAACTCGTTTCTGAGCAAAAAAAAAAAACAATTCATGGTATACATTCAATGCAAGCCATTGTCTGTACGCAATTAAAGTTTAATTGTAGTGAAATGTTTTTTTTTTACCCTTTTTGCATACGTATTACATTTAAGTGGGCGTATATTGGGGCGTGTCTGTCGTAGTGCAACCATGACAGATGTTGTCTGCGTCATAATTATGCCCCCAAATTACAAGCAACTTTCCCAAGAACCAGCTACGAGTCGTACGTGCAGCAGGGTAAAGACGTCTACAGAAATGGGCATTTTGCAATTAAAAACTTTTCGCAAATTGTTCAAAAAGAAGCCAAAAAGACATTAATCCATAGCCAGGAGAGAAAAGAGATAGACACAGCATACGAGAGAGAAATAAAGAGAGAGAGAGAGAGTCATTGTACAAGTGCAACAAGAAACTAAAAGTTTATTTGTTAAGGGCAAGTTTTATGCCGAATGTTCCTTTTGCTGTTTTCAAATCTTTTTTAGCTTAAACAAAATCTACTCTTTGTTGCTTAAACTTAACTAATTTACAGATTCTTATCGAAAAGCACAAAAAAAAGAATTCAACAAGAAAATGTGTAAAACAAGTGAATTGCTGCTGGCTAATTAGATAAACTCTATTAAAAGTAAATCAATTCAGTTCATAGTTTTATTTACTATTTTAATTAATAATTTCTATATTATATAAAATATTCAAATTTATTTTTTACCCTTTGTGTTTATGTTTAATTATCTTTTGCTCGAATATTTCAAAGTTTAAGTTAAATAAATGAAAAACTTCTAACATTAAATTATCAAATTTTATATATATACATTATATAGAGTTCAAGGTTTTTAAATTTATTCGGTTGTATTCAAGGCAAGGCAAGGCAAGGGCATGGAAATTGAATTTGGTCAGCTGTGTAGATAGCAGCTGAAAATAATTAATAATTTCCGCACTAATTAAGACTCATCCATATCGCATATGCAGTAGCCAAGAGCATGCCAAGTTATTTTATTTCTAGTGGCTTTCACTATTAAAACGAGGAATTAGAAAATGCCAACAAAGCAACAACAAACAAAAATGCTGCACTCAAGCATGAAACATATATCAAATATATATATATATATATATATATATATATATAGTAAATGAAGCCTCAAGCATATTGCATGCATTCCAGTTATTGCTCCAATAGCATATTCCCTCAAACATTTACACCCCTACACCCCCGCCCCAGCAGTTAACCATAGTAATTTTTTCATGTAATTTTCATTTACCATTTACCAATGGCACGCGTCCACTTTTTTTTTTTAATTTGGAAAATGGTTTCTCCGGCTAATCGCAACGGGCTAATGCTGTTTATTTACAGTTCACCTTTAAGCCATAGTCAGTTCATAAAAAATAGTAGAGGCAGCAAAGTAAAGAGTAAAACGGAAATTGAAAAACGCAAAATTGCAACCAGGGATGGGTAATAGCAAATACATCAAAGCAAGGCTTGGGTAGTAGTTAAATCACTTTACTGCTGGGTATAATAAAATGTGGAATTGTATAAGTGATCCTTGAGTATAAATGCAACCAGCCATGTATAATAGATGAATGGAGTATCCCTAATGGTTCCACTAAACGAATTGGAAGCATTGAATTATGTGCATTGGGAAAGTGAGTAGAGAATGCAGGAATTGATTCAAACGCAAAAAGTATCGAATACACTTGAATAGCAAAAGCATTGGATAATTTTTATATACCTCATTGAATTCCTAAGCAAAAAGGGTATACAGAAAAAAGAAACCGCAACATCTGCAGATATCTGCTTCAAGTTTAGGAATTGGCCATTCAGCAATTTATTTTGGTTCAATTGTTTTTTGGGGCCAACAACGATGTAACTTGCCACGCCTAAAAAGTTAAAGTCATTCCAAATCCATTGGAAATTCAATACAAAAAAAAAGTAATAAAGAAAAAAAAAAAAGAAAAACAACAACAAGAAAAAATTAAGAAAATTGCATTCAACGAGGCGTTAAATCCTTTCAAGCAGCGACTACTTGACATTTGAACTTTGTTGCCATCTTTGACATGTTTCACTTGTGGTTTACTTATGGTCCTTGTTGCTTTTGGGCTGTTGTTCTTAGTGTGGGGGGGTAACAATGAAACATTGTAAGAATCCTTAAGCTTCTATCCAATTTCCAAGACCACAATTGCCAGCAATTTGCTACTCGCAGCTGCTGTTTTATTGTCAGGACTGTCGCGCGTATCTCCTTTTATGGATATACATATATATATATATATATGCTCACATATAGAAATATATATATATGTATTTCAAAGCTGGTAACGCCGGCGCCAAAATATGACCTCATTTTTTTTTTTCAAATTGAGCCAAACAAACATACACATAAACATACAGCAAAGACATTACGCATACGCCCTGTGGCAAGGCTATGGGAATGAAATGTTTACTGCGAGCAACGGAAAAGCAATAACAAATGCAATGAGGGAAAAACTTTTACTCTTTTTACAACGCAATGACATTTCAAGTGCTTATACTATACTATATATAAAATGGGGCGTGGTCCTATGGGCGTTAAGCAGCATACTGGAGGCAAAAGAGAGAGAATAAAAAAAACGGGTTAAGTGCAATTCCCCTGGCGTTGGCGTGTTGTTAAAATATAAAAAGCAAAAGGGATTAAAAACTACGCTTTGCGTGTATACAACAAAAATGAAAAACCGCTAACGTTCATTATTCCATTGTATTGCATTAACACACACACCCACACACACTAAAAGAGGCATATATATATATATATACAGCGTAAGGTAGGGAAATAGCGATTAAAATATTTAAAGGTAAAGTGGATTAAGTTGTCCTAGTCTATCGATACTTATGGAATTTCCATTTACCATTTACCACCTAAGCTACTTATATACTTATAAAACTTTATAGCATTTATTGTGCTTACAGCCAGCAGTTGTCACACATTAAATATAAAGTTTTTGTTTTTCATACAACATTAAGAGCCTACAGATCTATAGATGGAAGAAGGACTTTAGTTCCAGCGAATAATGTTAAACTGTCTTTATTAGTAAATAACAAACTATATTATAGTATAGTATGAAATATCAAATTTATTATAATAAACAGTTATCAAGAGTCCTTGAAAGCACTGCTTTACATACCTAAATATAGCTGCAATATTCACTTAATCTTGTGGCAGCATAAAAAAGGATACGAAATTTAATCTAAATTTTTTACTCTAACAAAAAATATTTAATAAACTGCATAAGTAAAACTCTTATAAGCGGCTAGCCATTGTTATACCAATATATATATATATATATATATATATATATATATATATATTTTGAGTATCCTTTAGAAAACTGGAACAAAAGTAAAGTCAAAAGCAGGCTAGATTATTAATGTGAATTAGTTTGAAGCTGGAGCTGGAGTTGAAGCTGTCAGGTGCATTGTCAGGTGGCTTTATATATTGCACATTCTATACACAGTTATGTACGGCTTTTGTTATGCAACGAGGTCAAAGTCAGGGCGCATTGCCAGCTGGCAGGTCCTGGCAAAATGGGATGTGCTGGCAGTCGGCAGTTGTCGCTGACGCAATAAACTATAATAAAAGCCCGCATTGTGTACATTGCCTCAAGGACATTTGAGTCCGAGAAAATCTGCCAGAAGACAATAACAACAACAACCAGAAGAAGAATAACAACAACAATACAAAATTGAGCTACAATTTGGCGTCATTTTGATGGGCGTTTCCTTATTCTTAGCTGCTGTATCCTTGAGTAATTAGGATTACTTTACTGCAATTTGACAGGTTGCATAAGAAGTAATCAACGTAGTTTATTGATTGATATTATCTATAATCTGTCTTAACTGAATTATCTTTACCTAAAGTTTGGCAATTAAAATTGCTTTATTAATTAATTTTGTCGCATGGATTTTTGGGCAATCTATAGCAGCAATTGCAGGAGTCACATGACGTTATCCTTCGCCTTCTTAGCTTAAGTTTGTTTGCACATTTTTGATGTAATTTCGTATACTTTTTTCTACGTTTTTTTTTTTTGTTTTAATACAGCTCATTAGGACTAATGATGCTTGTCAGCTCAGGCCAAACAGCAACAAACATCAACCAACAAAGTAACAAGCCAATGGCGTTAAGCTGAATAGAGTATAGCAGACCTAACGATACCCTTTAAAAACTGTTTGAGAATCAATTGTAAAATTTGTAATAGCTTTCGAGAATTCAACAAATTAGGGGCAGTTCTTTTGTAATCAAAATATTTAAATAAAGATAGCCTTAGAATGCAACCTTATATACCCTTATTATTGCATTTATGAGTATAGAGTATAGAAAATAAAATCAAGCGTTGAGACTTGTCTGGAATGAGCGACATTCACGGGGCGATAATGAAGCAACTGCTACTACGACCAGGCAGCATCTTTACATACATATAACTGCGTGTGTGTGTGTATTGTTGTGTGTGACGTTAGGTGTGTGTCTGTTTGTGTGTGTGTGTCTTGCTGTCGTGTTAGACTGGTACTTAATTATATTTGTACTTGTATGAGCCCAGACAACGCTGCCAGATGAGACCAACAAGCAAATTGAACGTGAAATCCACTGATTGACTTCAAGTCATACACATACACACACACGCACACGCACACAGAGATACCTTTAAGAAACAGATAGCAACTGTAGTCAAAGTAGCAGCAAAAGAAAGAGAGCAGAAGCAGCAGATTTGTTTGAATTGAGAGCTAAGTGTTGTTAGGTGTTAAAGTTTCCAGTTCCCGCTTAATGCGCCTTTTCACAGTCAACGCACAAGGTGAAACCGAAGTGAAAATGCGCTAAATATAGGGTAGAATGGGATACTTTAGTTCTATACTATATACTACTATATAACATAGCTCTTTTAATAGTGGCCTATTTATATATATATATATATATAAAAGGTATAAACTAAATAATTAATCAATATTATTCTAAGAAAAACTTTTCCTCAATGAAAATACTTTCTCGTTTTTGATTTACGTTTGAATTCTTTAGAATTTTTGATATTTTATATCCCCAATTTCTAAGCTACAAACAAACTGCTTGCAACAGTCCATTAGCTATATTTGCTGTATATTACTTCAATTGAGTAGAAATTGTTGCCTATCTGCAAGGCGTTTCACAGCTTGTTATTCTGCTGTTGAAACGTATATTGAATGAATGCAAGGATATTTAGTTGTTTGATTTGTTTATTTGTTATTTTCTTGTTGCCTTGCAGCGTTCTACCGGCATGTCTTTGACTGTATGTATTTGTGTACGTATATATATATATGTGTGTGTGTGTATGTTTACAGGTGTGCTTGTAGCTGTATAATGTGCATAGTAGTACTTATATGTTGTATGTGTTCATGCGTCACACTGGGGACAAACAAGCCAAATGACACGTACCCATAAATCCTCGACATTTTATTGCCGAGTGCTTGGGCTTAAGGCTTCAAAATGTATTTGTATATTTAAGGATATATATATATATATATATATATGTGAACATGCGTGTCAACGTATGTGTATATGTTATTTAGGGTATGAGTTTATATTCTTTCACATTTGTGTGATTTGTTTTGTCGGCACAAACAGATGACGTCGCAAAAGGACAAACAGGAAATCCATAAAAAAAAAATAAAATAAAATTAAAGTAAAATCCTAACAACAAGAGTACAATTTATTTTGTTAATTTACGCATGTATTTGCATAAATAATAAAAATAACAACAACTACCATATTTAACTTTAAGCCAAATGCAACAAATTTCTTACGTATACGTAATATAATATCTATTGATATTTCAAATCGAATTACCAAAACACGTACACACACACCGACAGAAAGATAGCAACACGTTTATACAATGATATTGATTAGCTTTATTTAGAAACAGTATAGTATATATTATATATATATAGTATATAGCATTAATTATGTATATCATTAAGAGACAATTAGATTGAATGTTATGCTATAAACTTTCCGGCTTAGCAGGACATTAACTAAACGTAGTATATGGAGAGTTTAATTAGCTACAATTTATTATGAAATATTTTATGTTAAATGTTGAACTTAAGTTGAATCATTAACAACTTTTTGAACAGTCTATACACGACTATAAAATGTCTTTAATTTAGGGTAGCAGTAGAAAGCAACTAATTGAGGTTATGTTAAAGCAAAGAAACATCTCAATATCCTTCAATAAACTTAAATCGCCTAGACTTGGCCTAATTGGTTACCCAAAGCTGTTGACACATCAAAATTGTTAGCTATATAACCTCGTTCTAACCTTAGAGCTAAGTTGACGGAAAAGGCTATATCCTTTGACACTCCCTCTCTTTGCTGTTATGTCTGTCAAACTCTAAAGTGACTCAATCCTTCAAAACCTATTTAAACCATTCAACGTAACATGTTTGAAGGTAATTACTATGATTTATACCACAAACATGACACGCAACCGGCTGTACAATACATTAAAAATTTTGTTTGCATTGGTTTCTGGCAAGGATTTGTATATGGAGTAATGGACTTCCATGTGATGCTTATCCAAAGAACAATTATATATAAATTTTGAATTTGAAGTCACAAGCTTGCTTTAATAGTCAAAAATGATACAAACAATGCTCTATAATGTATGCCAATATTTTTAAAGGACATTCGTCACGCCTCTTCTAATGTGCTGCGAATAATGTGACAACGTTTTTATTTCTTAGCTTTATAAATATGTTTTAAACTGTTTAAAAAGCAATTCACTCGTAGCTAAAGGACTTTAGAGTCCTTTGGTAAACAATGTATATGAAGTCATGCGACGTCTGGTATTTCGAGATAAACGCAAACGATGTGGACATGATGATTTCCCCTAAATGTTGACCATCATGACCACAATGGAACGTGCTATATATATATGCTGCCCCTGCTGTTATAGCTGCTGCCGCTATTCCTATTCCTGTTGTTGTTGTTGTTGTTGTTGCAGCATCAATGGAATTGTCAACACGTATGTGCCGCAATTGCAACTGCCAACAACAAACTAAACTCAAACTGGTAAATATTTAATATGCCACTGAAAAGAGTAGAGCAAACTTTGATTGCATCCACCTCTGCCACAACACCTAATCCCTTATTTGATTCCCAGTTGCTACTCAGTTGAAAGTTTTATTATGAAAGTTGCCCACTGTTGGCCAATAATGGCTTTTAGCCAACATTTTATTGACATTAAAAGAAAAATATTTTAAAATATTTTATTCAAATAACTCAAATGAATAATAATTATTCATAAATAAAAAAAAAATAATTATTACATTAACATAAATTATTTTAAACTTTAGTTATTAATATTAATAATTTTTTTTTAGTTATATTTTTTCAATTTGTTTTTTGTTTGTTTTCATTGATTTTTTTTGGTTTTGTTTTTTTAAGCCTTTAATTTAAAATATATTTTTAATTTATTTCTGTTTACATTTAAATATTCTTTATGCATAATTAGCTGCATTTTCTCTCTATTATTCCTCTATATATATATATATTTTTTATACCTTTTCACTTGCATTTTTCCAGTCTCATTTTTTATTTTTCTATTTTGGTTTTTGTTTGTTTTTATTACCAAATGAAGTTTGGCCTATTCAAGCGCGATATTTGGCCTATACGAAGAGTCATTAACTTAATTGAAAGCCATACTCTAGTATGTTAAAGAGTCCTTCCGCAGCAGCTATGTAAGAAGAGAGCGAGGGAGAGGTGAGGGGAATATGTTTTCCACCTGGTTGGGCGGCAGCCACTGAACAAAAAACAACAGTAAGTTCGTTGAACCAACCAACCACACAAAAATAAAGGCAAAGCAAAGAAAATAGGGAAAAGAAAAGAAAAGCAAAAATGTCCTGGCACGTTTCCTGACCGGGAAACAGTTGCGCCTACTCCACCCGGCCCCCCTCTTGCAAAACAAAACAAATCGCAAACAATGTCATGAATATAGCCAGCACATGCAGAGCAGATTGAAAGAGTGTATGAAGCTTCAGGTTGCCAGTTTAGTAGTACCTCTATCCCCTATCCCGTATTCCGTATCCCGTATCCTGCATTTCATGTTTCGTATCCCGTTTCTGGTTTAGCCAGCAAAACTAATAGAAACGCCCAAACGGCGATTGCTAATGACAACCAGTTATTGGAGGCGGAGGTTAAACATGAAGTTAGAATTGGAATTGGATTTATAGGCGTGGGCCAGATATATGATAAGGATCACTATACATACACCAATTGGCGGTGTAGGTGTATATCATGTCTACTTCATATGGAACAGCTACTGTTGACAGCACGGTATACAGTTCCAAGTAAATCAATCATAATTCAGGCAAAAAGGAACCCAATGCTCTCTCTCTCTCTCTCTCTCTCTCTCTGCCCATCATCATCAAGCTAGAGTAATGGAAATTGTTTTGCATGGCGCACCCTGACAGACAGATGGACAGTTGGGCAGATACTGTACAGATATTGGGAGCAGGACAGTCTGGAGTGGCACGCCCCCAATTGAATTGGTAACAACCTTCCTGTTCTGCTCTGCCCTGCGTGGAGTGCGATTTATGCAAATTTTTTTTTGGTTTTGTTTTGTTTTGTCTGCGCTTGTTGCGTGTTCGGAGCAAATGAAGGGGCAACGTTCAATTTATAATTGGTGCAACTGCAACAAGAACAACAACAACAACAACAAGTGGTCATGACAACAACAGCAACAACTAGAAGTTGCTATGGATTAGTTTAGGAGGGATGTGAAGCAAGAGCGACGACCTGAAATCATAAACAAACTTTAACAAGAAGATACCCAAAAATTGACTTGATTTCGAGGGCGTTGCTAGGCGGCCACAACATCGGCGGGGCGTAATCTAAAAGAGGGTGGCCTCCCACACCGAAGCAGAAGTTACTGAGTTTAATGCCCCAGCATATAACACGAACATGCAATTAAATTGAAATACATATATATATATATATATATATATATATATTTTTAAAACATATATCTTTCAACTTGACAATTCACAAAGGACAACCAAAAACCAGTAGAAAAATTAAAACTTGTTTGCTGTCAACTCGCTGAAGTGCGAAATGTTACGATGTTACACAGGGCACAGGGTTTTGCCTCGACCCAACCCAACTTCATTCCACAAAAATAAACCCACCGCAATTCAATTCAATCCTACCCAAGCAGGAAGACACAACCAAAGCCACACTGAAAACCTTGCCCCTCGGACATGAACATGCACAGCAGTGTAAGATCGCAAAGTTGCAAGGACTCTGTACACACATGTGGCCAAGCAAAGGACAGGCTGTCAGAGCAGGATATACAGATAAACTTTTTAGTGAAATTTTTTAAATTATTTACTATAAATAATATAAAATCTCTGTGTAAAATATTAAAAGTGTCATAAAATCACACAAACTTTAACTTAGATTTGTTTGAATAAATTATATTTTTAAATTTTAGTTTTATTTTAACTAGCTGAGAAAAGCCATAGTATACTGTTTTCTTCCTCTTTCCATGCGCAAAGGTGAAGCACCTCTTGACAGCAACTAAAATATAATTAAGAACCAGAGCTCATATATGTCTATGTGTGTGTGTGTGTGTGTGTGTTTGTGTGTGTGTGTTTGTGTGTGTGTGTTTGTATGTTGTGTGTTTGCTTGTGTTTAAGACTGACAGCAAGTGCAGCTGTAAGCTGTTAATGCCAAGAGCCATCAAATTAAAACGTTTACCAACACCTCACAAGCAGAGATATACCACCACAAATACACACACAGACACATACATGTATATATACACATATGCAAGTGCAGTAAGTGGTATACAGTAGTTTTATATATGTAGTATATATATTTTTTTTTCATTTCACAACGGAAATGAGCAACTGCCCTGAAAGATTTGCTCGAGTTTTGACTCAAAGGCAACTTTAACTTATATCAGGCACTCTGCAGTATAGTCAAAGCTGGAGAAGTTCAAAAAATCTTTCTTTTGTTGTTATTTAGTCGTTTGACAGGCATCATGTCACACGAGACAACGAAATGAAATGCATGTCACACATGAATGAAATTGGAGTTAGAGATATTTAATGTGGAAAGTGTATTAAAGGGGGGCAAATTGGCAACGGGCAGGGCGGCAGTGTAATTGGGGAACAACAGCACAAATAACATTTATAACAAGCCACAATAACAACAATGCAACTCTATATAGCAACCATATAGTCACATGTGTCTATGCGGATGGGTGTGTGTGTGTGTGGTTGTAAGTTTTTGTGCTTCTAAACGAGTTGACATGACCCAGCTTAGAACTTTAATTAACTTGTCATTTTTGGCACAATTATTAACAATGTAAACATCATTTTCAAATTTGAAAATGTGACCATTAATTTTAATTTAAGACTATTGCAAGTTTTATAAATAATATTAAAATAATATGCAATATGATTATAGTTAAAAAAAACATTAAATATGATTGTACATAAAATGTATAACAATATTCAAGTATGCGTTAATATAAAGAAATATCGATATACATTTCGATTAATAATGCGATAGATCATTGAACGAGAGCAAATCTGATTCCAATGAACGCAAAACTGCCTCAAGAAACGATTGAAATGAACAAATTAAACAGTTGATCAGTTTTTGAATTGAAATTACTTAAATAGCGAAACTTCTTGGAAATACTAAGCTGTTTAATATTGTCAAACTATTAACATTCTCTATCAGCTTTAGCTAATTAAAATGTTCAGTTATTTCTTTGGAACACTTTTATGTGTTTGTTTATAAAAGTTATTTATTTGCTAGACAGAAAGTAGATAGCTTTTAAACTAACTTTAGCCTGGTCTCTTTATAAACTCCTTTATGAAATATTCTCTTTATAAAGTGTTCTACTTATAAACTCTTACTCTTAACTAAGTGCACGTATAGAAAAAACTTAGTCAACTTTTGGAAAAGTGCCGTTGCATTTGACTTCCAGACAGAGGCCGTTCCACAGCCACGATTTTACCTTGCATTTGATATTATTTTAATAAAAACTTATAAAATTTATAAAAAAAAAAAAATATAAGAGAAGTATACAAGCATATAAAAGCAGTACATTTATCTCAGAGTAAACTCATTTTAACTCCATCAATCGTAATGTTATTTGACGCAGATATACATGTGCACACAGACAGACATACACACACCTGCTTACAAGTAGCTTTTCCAATTCTTTTGCTGCTGTCACTCCCAATGGCTTGAACTGTCGACCAATGCTGCAGTTACAAATATTCTTGCTCTTGTTGTTGTTGTTCAATAGCTGTATACTTATATGTAAGTAAGTGTCTCTGGGAGTATCTCTTGGCTGCGTATATCCTGCGTATATATATATATATATATATATATATATATATAGTCAGCTTGTCTGCTTGTCAGTCGTCTGTCTGTCCTGACTCAATCACATTTTCTTTTTGACGCATTTCCATTTCAGCTGTCACACAGAAAATACTTCAACATTTATACATATATATATATATATATATATACATATCGTTTTTCTAGGTTTATTAATTATTCAGTTTTCTACATTTTTTTACCCACTTTTCTACATAACATTAAAATGGAAAAACTCAACTACAAAGCAAAAGAACTTTTTTCATTAGCTTTTGTTGAGAACTTTAAAATGTTTGCTCAAGGGGCGTTATTTTCGATGTCATTTATTACGTCATCCCCATCCCCCTCAATCCCCATATCCTTACCCTATTTATCCTTTCAATCTATACGCATCGTCAACCTCTTATGCAAACCTATTATCATACGTTTTTCACATCCCTCTACACAATTTTCCTATTGTTGCATTGCATTTGAATTGAATTTCAATGAAAACATTTGCGTAACAATTTGGCAACTGCAACATTCGCCTCTTAAATGCTACATGCTACATGCTACATACATGAATGGTTTTTGTTTGCGCAAATGTTGCAGAAGTCAGACACGAGATGAACCTCAGCTGAATAGATATAGATAGATATATACATATATAAATATATGTGTATATATAGACATGGACATATACAGTTACAGTTGCAGATACAATACGTAATCACCAACGCCCTCAGCTTAGAGTTTTCAAAATGAAAATCAATATCCTTGCTGTAGGGTCTGAGTAAGGAAGCTTTAAATACGAGTACAACTCACTAACGCAGACGTTACTATACCTCTGGCAAATCCCCTACAATATCCCCTACAATACCCATAACGAATTGAACATGACATGCTGTTGCATATTTAACACGAATACGAAACCATTCCAAACAGTTATATATATATCTATATATATATATATATATATATATATACAGGATATTTCGTATTTAGTTGGAAAAGCGTTGGCTCCTGTTAAGTGCTGAGCTTGTACAAAGGAAGTGTCAAAGGTTACTGCTGTTGGTTTATGGCTTATGCTTGATGGGTCGGAATGTGTTATAAGTGTAATATGAATGGATAGGGCAGGTGATACAGATGATTGGGATGGGTTTTATGGTAATGGTGTAAATCATAGAAGCCAATGTAACACTGTAGATATATACGATGAATACATACAAAAAGGAAGAAACACAGAGCAAATGGATTTACTTAAGATACAAATTGCAATGAAGCATTAAATGTTGACATTTCAATGCAGGGAAATAATCCTCAGCTCAATGGTGTGCGGGAATTTGTGGAATAGAACAAAAAAGCAAACAAACATATTGAATCAGAATGAGTTACCATGTCACATTTACCAGAGATTATTATATCTATTTCCGTCTCTTAGTTCAACTTTTTAAGCTTTAGTAATAAGAGTATTTTAATTTAAAAATGTTGCATATAAAGAATAGACCCGATTTTGTTTAGGATTACCATTAGCGTATTTAATTTAGCCATATAATATAGGGGCGTAATTACAGAGAATATTTATATAAAGTTTGAAGTTATTTCAGAACTTTAATTTTAACTTTTACGACATTGACATTTATCGGAATATTTCTATATATACACATATATAGTTGAATGTGGGCGGGTTTTTAGCTGCGACTATGACTAACCTATGGACTAAGCAGAAACCATGCAAGGAACTGTCAGAATCATAAAACAACAACTGCTCCTTTCATTTAGGTGCTGCTAGAATTTGAGCTGATGCTCTGCAGGGAATTGTTGGATGATGTTTTCCGTAACGCCTCACCGGCCAGGCCACACAAATTCTGTACCAGTGTTGACGAGGAGCGTGCCACATCCGGTGAGCACTTGGCATTGTTACTGGCAATGGAATTGGAGCTAGCTGCGAGACTATGGCGCAACGGCTGTGGCGAAGTTGGATTCGATAGTCCAGATTCGTGTATGGGCGATAATGTGGGTGAACGTGTGCGCAAGAAATGTTTCCTACGTTGACGTCTATATACATTTCCCAGACCAGGTAACTGGCGACTGCAGTTGGATGATTGATGCGTCTGTGTGTGGGATGACACAAAGCCTAGTGTCTCAGCCAGCTCAGCCAGTTCGCTGGGATTGGGCATTTTCCGACGTGTGGGCGGTGGCAATGCTGGCGGCAGCGTTAATGTATAGCTGGTGGTGACACTATCATCCCTGATAACGCTGGTGGGCAGCAGCATAAGTTCATTGCCATTACCATTGCTGCTGCAATGATCATTGCTCAGTTCGCTGCTGCTGGCACCGCTGCTGGTGCTGTTGTGGCTGGGTGAACTGGGCGGTGGCGGTGTTGTTGTAGTGGACGCATTGTCATAGCCACGTCCCGCCTGCAGCTGTAACGGACGTATTTGATTTTGTTTTATGGCAGCCACATGCTGCTCGGCAGCTGCCACACCATGATTGCCATGCGTACCACGATGACAACGGGCGCGACGATAGCGTCCCAGCAAACGCAGCATATGTCGCAGTCTTGACGAGCTACGCGGCGGTGTCTTCACCGGCAACTCAGGATGTGGCACATCTAAACCTCCATTGATGCTACGTATGAACTGCACTGGCAGTTCGGTGGCATTGATCTTGGCATTGACAGCTGTATGATCCCGATAGGAAAGAGCAGCTAACAAATCATTGGGCATATCTGGACTATCTGGTACACTGGCGCAACAGTTCCATTTTCGACGCCAACGCTGATGCTTCGATATGTTACCAGCTGCCGAGGCGGATGAGGACGGCGTTGCCGTTTGGCTGGCTAAAGTGCGGGTGCTGCTGCTGCCCCCAGCGCTACTGCTGCGTAGTGGACTCCTCAGCTGGAATGTGCATAATGTACACTGTTCCGTATACTGTAGATAGGCGGCTGCAGTTGAACGCTGAGCACGCTGACGCGTATCCAATGAAGCTTTGGCGGCGCTAACACGTCGCTGCATGGAGGTGGCCGCAAAACTGGAGCAACAATGGAAAGCACGCAACGAGGCATCCTCACGTTCTGTTTCCAATTCCAATTGAATGCGTTCACTACGTTGCTCCTGCAGCATAGAGCATACATATACAGCACGACGTGTCTGATGAAACTCCCGGGAATTGGCACAGCAATGCAAACTAGAACCTCCTGCGGTCTCTGCCAACGGCTGATGCTGATGTTGATGCTGATTGGGATGGGGCACACTTGTGCAGCAGTAAAGCTGTGTGCCAGCAGCTGCTGACAATTTGGACGGATGATTCACTGTGGGCAGGTTTGGATTAAAGTGTACACCAGCGGTTTTACCCTGTTCCAGCAACTGTTTGGCTTTGGCCTCCTGCGCCTGTCGATGATTCCGTATATATTCATACGTAGTCAGACCCAAAAATGAGATATAGATGTGAAAGAAGCACAGATGCAACAGCAGACCGGCACTTATGGCTGCCAGCAGACCCAAGACACCCAGCAGTAATAAATAAATTGTCTCATGGACACTAATCCCGGCCACGAGTGGGGTAACCGTATGATTGGTTTGTGTTGTTGGAATGGTATTTTGTTCTAGGAGTGCCGTGAAGTTCTCTAGCAATGTGGGCAATGTTGACACTGTTAGATTATCATCCAGCTGTGTATCCACATACAGTTGCTGTTGCTCCTGATCATCTATATCTGTGGGTTGCTCCAACAGCATCATGGTGCCATTGCTAAGACTGAGTGTTAGATTTATATAATCAGTGGATTCCAACGATGTATCCGATGTAACTCTATTGCACCAATAGAAACTAAGCCAATCCGGCTGTACATAGTATAAAACTATTTGGCCAATGACAGCGGCCACAATGACCAAAGTGGCCACCACAGCGCTGACGACACACATTAGAAAGGCCACATAATTGCGGGAGCCGATGCAGTGGTTTAACCACTTGCAATGATGATCAAATTTTCCGACGCACTTGTTGCACACGGAACAGTGCTTGGTGCGTGGTGTTGAGGTGCGTATGTTGCACAGATGGCAGCGTCCGTTCTCGATGACGTGTCCGTGTTTGGTGCGATCAAATTCGGGTACAATACGATCGTTACGATGTACCCGACGCAGCTCCTTATCCGCAGGATCTGTTAGCAATGCAGTCAAATGGGCGGCAATATGCACAACATATAAACCAGAGATTAGACCATATAATGGACCTTGTATGGGTGCATGAAAGGCAGGAATTAATATCCAATAGCTGGCCAAGGCAAACAGCAATAATACGAGCCAACCAAATAACTGCAACGGATGCAGCGGTAGCTGCAGTCCATGCAGTCGACGTCCACGTCGATGTTGCACATCCGCAATATTATTCTGATAGCTAATCAATTTATTTAGGCGGAAAAATGTTGTCGATGGTTTTGTTTGTGGCTGGAGTGGATTTCCTGTGGACGGTGTAACATTTACTCCTTCTCCAGTTGCTGCTGCCGCTCCAGCTCCAGCACCAGCTGCTGCTCCTCCTGCTGCTGCAGCTGTTGTTTGTATATATTGTTTAAGTGGCACCTCCTGTGACTGTTCCGTTAGACTGGCAGTACTTATAGTTATAATATGATCCTGATGCAGCTCCTCCAATTGGGCAACCGACGTCGCTAATTGCGTCCCTCTAGACGCGTTGCGCATGTTGTTGTTGTTGGTAATGATGATAATGAAATTGATGATTGAATGATGTGAAGAGCATTCGATTGCTGACAATGGCACATTACACAGCTGCTCTAACTACTTTTGCTGTTGCTGTTCTTGTTGCTGCTGTTGCTTTAAGGCTTTATCACGCCCACCGCGATAAAATTTTAGATGTGTTTATGTAATCCGCATGCAATTATCCTGCGCGTTGTTCACTTTTTTTTTGCTGCTGCTGTTGCTGTTGTTGTTTGTTGTCACTTTGGTTTTGTTGTTGTTTATTACTTGTTGTTGTTGTTGATTGTTAAGTTAAGTGTGGGTGTGTATGTGTGTGTGTGTGTGTGTGTGTGAATGGCGCAGTTAACAATCACAAGAAACACGTTTAGTTTCGACGGGGGTGGTGCTTCTAGGTTTGTCATATACACATATATATGTATGTACCATTTATAAACATATATATATATATATATACATATGTCTATATGTCTGTCTCTTTGTATGTATGTAATTTTGCTTCCACCCCCGTGCACAAGGATTCTTGGTCTATGATTTCCTTTGTGCTTTCGTTGTATTTGTTGTGGCTCCCACAAAAAAATGCTTACACACTCACACACACATCTATATATATGTATATATCTATATATACAAACGCGCGTACACACAATCACACACACACACACACGCGAATGCAATGGTTAACATTCTGCACGCACAGAGGATACCGAGCGACAGCGACAGAAAGAGACAGAGCGCAAAGCGCAAAGCGTAGACGTAGGCGAAGACAGAATTAGTAATAAATGGAGATAGAGAGCAACAATGATAAACCGCTGAACGAACCAACTCGTCAGACAGACGCGAAGCAACTGAGCAACGGTTTGCATGTAAAGCTCTGTCAAAGCCTTCAATTGAAAGCTTAAGCGAAATGTATTGAAATTGAAAGCGAATTGAAACGTGCAGCGAAAAGAAAGCTTCTAACTAACAATTGCAATGAAAAACATACAATGAAAGACAAAGAGAGAAAGAGCAAGAGGAGAGTGATATTAAGGGGCAGAGTGCCATGTCACAGCTGTCTTGTTGCCGGTAAAACGTTTTCAGTTTAAATACCGGCCAGAGGCAAAATATATATACATAATATAACTATCTCTCGATATGTAGAGATGTATATATATATATATATATAGATATATGCATGTGTGTTTGAATGTGTGTGTATTGTTTGTTTTGAGGGTAGTTTGGGGCTAGAGTTAAAGTGGAAGTTAAAGTAAAGCAGCGATTGGGTATGTGGGTGATACTAGCACCGATGAGATGAGTTCGTGAATGATACATATATACATATATAAACTTATGATATTTTACTATATATATAACGTTACATAACAATACAATAGATAATAGAGAATCTATATGAAAATACCCAGATTAACTTTTCTTTTGCATTTACTTAGTTTTTCCTTATGCAAAATAAGCCCCCCTAAATCCTGTCTAAGTCGCTTGTAAGCAGCTAATCCAGGCACGAGTCATAAATTCGTATCACGTACACATCTCTGACTCACCTGGCAATAGGAAGTAACTATTATATAATGGTAAATGGAGCAAGAACTTATCACCAGAGTTTTTGTTACGCACCTTTCGCTTATCTTCTTTTTATTTTCCTCTTTTGATTTTGTGTTTGTTTAATGCTTTTGGTTGAGGATGTTAGGCATCATTTTTTATTTATATCATTGCCTTTGAGGTGTAGATGAAGTGTGGACCAGTTTGGGGATGTTAGATGAAATGGAAAGCACACTCCAAAGCATATTTGGAGCACGTGCTCCAACACAGATACAGAAGCAAGTACATTCAGCACTTGATGTGATTTTATTTACATGGCTCCCATAAGAAAAAGTATCTACAGACCTGATGACGCCTGACTAACCGACTGACTGTAGGAGTGACTAAAGAATTGACTGACTGACGGACTGGCGGACTGACTGACTGACTGCCTGACCGATTGGCAAATATTTATTGTGCTGTCGATATTTTGGTATAGACAACGAGGTCATACTAGACGACAACTTATATAAGACACAAGCAATTGAAGAGGGTCATTTAGCTGGCGTCTGAAGGCAATATCAATTGAAGCGCGTCTAATGGCAACCAGCAGATGACACAAAGACATCGTAAAACCGGAACATAAATAATCAAAACAAACACTAAAATTATGCATCAATAAAATAAAAAATCTCTTGTTTTTCTCCTCAAAATAAGTTGATAAAGGATAGAAGAAGAGTTGCTCTGAGGAAATTTATTTAAATAAAATATAAATCCAAAATAATATTGAATTGTTTCACTTAATGAACACAACATAAAAACATGCAA
The DNA here is from genome assembly GCA_037044455.1 of Zygothrica quintamaculata. Taxonomy (NCBI): domain Eukaryota; kingdom Metazoa; phylum Arthropoda; class Insecta; order Diptera; family Drosophilidae; genus Zygothrica; species Zygothrica quintamaculata. Next base: position 365,852 of record JBAMBS010000275.1, on the reverse strand, counting down.
CAAATTTCATTTGACAAAATTTAAGAAAATCTTAAAAAATCTTTTACCTAAAAGCCAATTGAATTATGGTTGAAATAAATTGCATTTTCTGTAGTTTCCGGTTGAATGTGCCCCATGGAAACGATAACAACAACAGAAACAACAATTTATACATCTTTAATATGCTCGACTATAAGATACCCTTTAAAAACAATCGAAAATACCAACATATATTAACTCATAGTATTCCATATCTATGTTCTAAATATAATTCTAATCTATAGGAACAAAGATGTTTCCTTTTGTTTGCAAAACTTTAATATGCCCTGTTCATATCATTTCATAGTGAGTACATAGCTTAAAAAGGCAACAAAAGGGGGAAGAGAATAACAGACTGGTAACTAAAGTGACAAAACAAAGAGAGCTGCGATAAGCAAAAGACACAACAGACAACAAAAACAAAAGGCAAACAAACAAAACAAGAGCCAAAAAGTTAACAATCAACAACGAAAAAAAAAATAAAGGACAACGGAAGCTGCCAGCTTTTAAATTGAAAGCAAAAGCTTTTATGTGTTTGAAGAGAGTAAGAGAGAGAGAGAAAGAGAAGTTAATGAAAACTAAAAGCTGGCACAGTAGGCGAAAAACTTTAGTTTGAATATAAAAAATATTATTTTAACATAAGACAAAAAAAACAATAAAAATTCGTAGTATTATCATTGCGTTAGCATATTTAGGTTCCATATTGGATCCAAAAGAAAAAGTTTTCAAAATAGTTGTATTGTTTTGATTTTTTTTTTGTTCTTAATAGAATACTATTAACAAAATTTTCTTCGTTAAATGAGAGGCAGCGTATTTATGTTTTAGGGCTAAGACCGCGATAGATTTCAATATGATTGATATATTATCTTTGCCACGCCGCAACAATTTGGCTTCTTCTGTTGGTAGACAGAGTAGCCATAAAACTGGACTTCCGATAAATAGTTTACCAGGCTGGGAGTTGATACCGCTCAATTGTAAATTACCTATGCTTAAGTGTCCTGGTAATCAGGTGGTATTCTCAAAGGATAAAATTGGTAATACGGTAAGCTTATGCAATAATAATGTTAAGAATTTAAAAAAAAAAAAATAAATTTTCCTTATGATTTTTAGCTTAAATGTACCGTACATGACTTTGATACATCGGTAACGGTGCATATACCAGAGTATAACCCACTTCATGATTCAAATTTGAAGACATTTTATTCTAATGAGCGAAATTTAAAACGCCTACGTGAGAATGGTGAGATTACTGATGATAATGAGGTCATCTGTAATCTAAAGGATTTCAATGAATATCGTCAGGAATTGCACAAATCACAGCTATATAACCTACTACAGGCATATCAAGTACGGGAGACAGAACGTCGAGATCGTCTAATGATAGCAAATGCTGAAAATATATCTAGACGTGATGATACCAACACTGGTGCACGTCATCATAGTTTGGAAGATGTGTTGGCCCGTAAGCAGCGTGTTGATAATGAACGACATAATCGAAAAGTTCAGATTTATAGTATAACTGAGGAGAAGTTTAAGCGCCTTGAGCATATGTCCACGGTACAGCAAATGTTATTGGAACATCGCAAGATGCTAACCAATAGACGTGTTCAGGCACATATCAATTTGCACAAGGATATACAGCGCAAGCATTTAATCAAATTAAAGAAACTATTTCAATTTAAAAAGGATCGCTACAATAAGGCAATGCGTAAATTGCAAAAGCAACGTGTACAGCAACATACTGAGGGACAGATACAATCTTGGCATAAGCGTTTGTTTGAGCGTATCGCTAATCAGAAAAGGATTGAGATGTTGCTCATTCAAATGGAAAAGACAAGAGAAGCATTTATTGACAGCCACAAGGCAAAGTATCAGGAGAAATGGAAAGTAATTCAGGACCAGATTAAAGCACGTTCCCATGTATCTCATTTGCAGCGTAAGCCGAAAAGTGCCAAAAAGAAGAAAAAGCAGAAGAAACCAAAAACTGTCCAACCATCGTTCTGTGATGAGTATCAGGCCACATTTGATGGTCTTTTGGATAGTGAACTGTGTTATGCACTTAATGCTGCCATTGCATTGGATGGACATGCACCGCTGACCTTTGCACCAGACGATCCTATATATAAGGCGGCACAATACATACTTAATCATATCTTGCATGGCTTTACCATTGATCTTAGTGATGATGAATGTGCTTTAAGTATCCTAGTCTCTCGCATCATGAATTTCATTTGCGATGCAAAGAAATACGTTAACTATGTAAGTCAAATCTACTTGGCCAAGATACCCCACATATCTAACGTTTGTCTTTAATTTGTATTTTTAGAAAGCTTCACAGATTATTGCTTTTACTTTGGATAGCAAGGCAATGGAGATACCTCCAGCGCAGGCTAAGCCATCACAACCTAAGAATCATTCGCGCGTCTCGCATGTATCATTTAACGGTGTTGCCTGTACTATTGGTATGGGTAGTTACGAAATACATCCGTTCGTTGATGTACGCAACTGCACTGACCGGCGGCCAACACCCGCGGGCTCATTGGCATCTCTGGTGGTTAGCCAAGTAGGAGATCAAAACGCACAACAGAAAATGCCTATGCCGCATTTATCTCGTAATGAGATGGTGTTTATTGAACACTATTTGGTTAAATTTAAACGAGAACTATTGGTTGGCCTCGACAAACAGGTATTTGCCGCCATACAGTGTCACTTTGAAAATCGCATTATGGAAGTGCGTGAGGAGCTACTCGAACTCGACAAAGAATTTTTATATAATCAAATTGCTCTTGGGATACTTAGCTATGCTGTTAATCCTCTCAACTACGAAACTTCATTGATGCTTACAACTAGCGTTCTGTCGAGTGAAATCATTTGGGGACTGCAGCAGACACTGTTAAAACCTGGCATTAATCCACGCGGTATGTCCTATCCAACAAGTTGTGGTACTGACCGTGATCGCGACCTGCGTGCATTATGTTCTTAATTCTAATGTGCTAACACGTACGTACATAAAACTTAGAATCTACAGGTTTTCCTAATGTTTGTTGCACAAATTAAATGTTAAATATATAAACTATAACTTACTATTTTCTGAATGGTATTTTACCGCAAAGATTAATAAAAATTTACACTTTTAATGCATAAATAACTTTTTATCACAATTTTTTACTTGATAAACATTAAAAAAAAAATTACAACATGCGTTGTAACAGCCGATTTTGTATGCTAAACAGGGTTGCATTTACACATTTGTCATTCACAGTATATAAAATCAGCTGTTAGCATTTATCTACACAAAGAAACATCGGCGTTATCGGCGCTGTAAAAAGTAACATAGCTTTTACAGCTGTTCAGCCTACTTTTATTTCTAAGAGCGGTTAATTTAAAAAATTTGTAAATAATATTAATTCTATTATAAATTGTGTTTATTTTACTTTAAAAAAAATTTTTATATAACAAATGTACATATAATGTACATTTTATTTATTAATGGAAAGTAAATGGCGTACCATAAGGATACACTAAAGAATTGTATGGGGTACCGCCAGCCAGTAATGAATATGGAAATGCGGTAGCTGGTGTCACATTTGCAGGTGGTTTTGTCTGTTTAGAGTTACGTTTTCGTTTAGCCTTGCTGACTTTTGTTTGTGGCTCAGAACTTGATTCACTTGAGCTATTTTCGCTTTTTTCATCCGTTTCGGATCCATCAGAATCATTATCGTCGTCATCGTCGCTATTATGGTCCTCCATTTTAACTTTCTTTTTTAATGTTTTCTTCGATCTCTTAACAGTTGAACGTTTATCCTTTTTCAATTGAGTACTAGAAGGCTGAGCCAGAAATGGTGTACTTATTGGCGTTGTTACCATGCCTCCGGGAAATGTAAATCGTTTCTCCATATTAAATACAGTCAATTGTTGCATGGTAAACTCCATGAATGCCTGTAGTGCAATGTTTAAGTTCGGCGGGCTTGGACAGTTTTTTAGGCCATGGTAAAGACCTGAGCAGTTTCTGCAGATCATCTGACATTCAAATGATGTATGTCCCTTTTTAAATATAAAATAAGATACTAATGAATTAAATTAATAAAACTAGTTAAAATATAAACTTACTTTTTTATCACAGATACCGCACTTATTGACTGTTTTCTGTGTGATTTTTGTATCTTTTGTCTTTGTAATTAATTCATTCTCACTTGTGTCATTATCATTGTCATCGTCGTCGTTATCGTTAGTTACAGTCGCATCCTCTTCGTCATCTATTATGGTATATTTCCGAATCTCAGCACCCATGCAAACTACATCCTCTTCCGAAACAGTTTTTTTCAATACATTAGGGGACTTAGCATTACTATTAGTGTTCTTTGCTGTTTTTATAGTTTTCACTGGTGTAACAGTTTCGTCACTAGAAGAATCTTCGGATGAAGATGTTAAATTCCCAGGTTTTGTGACTACCTCAGGTTTTGTAATGATATCAGGTTTAGTAACGACCTCAGGTTTAGAAACGTCCACAGGTTTAATATTTCCTTTTTGAGACACTGTAGAGGTAGGGTTTATTGGTGTGGATTTCTTAATCTCACCTGCTTCGAGGCTTTCATCTGAGCTACTGGAGGAACTGTTTTCGCAAACTTTTTCTGGTTTATTAACTGTTTCAGTTTTTTCTTTTTTTATATTGGCTGTATTAATGATTGAATTTGTATTTTTAGTATCTGGTTTTTTTAATGCTTCACAAGCTGGAACATCAGGCGTCATCGATGCTTGTACTAGATGTTGACTTGTATGAATCGGTTGATGGTTGGCAGGGTATTGTGCATGCATTCCAGTCATCATTGGTTGCATAACCGATATATACTGCGATTGTACACTAGGAGTTGCACCCAGTTCCTGGGGAGGTATATTATTTCCCAGACTGGATTGGCCATTTTGAATATATGCTCTGTCATTTGAATCTTGATACCAAGGTCCCCTTCTAACACCACCTCGATCATTACGTCCGTCACGACGTGGTTTTTTTTGAAAAACTTTTTTTTCACTTTTCTGTTTTTTCCTGTTTTGGTTTCGGCTTCCATCTCGAAACTTTGAAAATTGTTCCGAATTATTATCATAGTCATACTCTCTATTCCTTTGCCTCTGCTGTTTAAATGAACGTTGTTTACCTCTACTGTTGGCCCATGGTTCATTTGATAGGCGACCACTATTCATATAGTAATAATCATCACAACCGCCGCCAGAGTTTCCCAAATCTCTTCCGTCGTGCATTTTGTACAAAATTATGCAGAACTAAATAACAGATTTCTACACGTGTTAAATGAGTATCGATACTTCTTTTTTAATAAACATAAATACTATCGTTATAATATCGTATCAATTAAATTAAATTAAAAGTTTAAATTAAGTGCATCAAGATTTTAGATTTTATTTCTAAGCTTAAAAACAAAATAAAATTTATTTGTGATATCGTGTTTGCTAACAATAATTTTGTTTTTATTATATATTGAATTAATCGATAAATTTATCAGACCGATTTAGATTTACTTTTCTGTTTACACATGCAAGAAGGGAACTAATTCGACAAAAATGTGTGAAACAAACGACGATTATAAAAACCAAATTGCAGAACGCTCAAAAAACTGGGGTAAAAGAAAATTTGTACCTAAACCATATACTCGGAGGGAAACGACGCCTTTTGAAGAGGAAACGGCAGTGCCATGGAAGCATGTAAAAAATGATATATTAGAGGATGAAGTGGAACAACGTAGTGCTGAACGTTTTGATATGAACAGTCAACAGGCAAAAGATATTATAAAGCAACGCGAAAGAAACCATAGACGTAACGTGATTGAAGCAAAACGAAATGAAAAAACCACTTGGGAAACCTTTAATGAAGAAGATTCAACACCTGGATCACAGTCAAAAAAGGCTGAAGTCAAAACTCCAAAAATTGTTTTAACGATGGATCCAAAAAATTTAACGTTTCGTGATCGTAACTTTATGCGTAAAAAACTGACTAAAGCTATTTTACTACAAAATGGGAAAAAAGATCTTAATACTGCCATAAAGGACTTAAGAAGAAATCATATGAAGGCATTTGAAACCTCTAAAACATTTGAAACATCCAATCCATTCAAAAATTAATAAACAGAAGTATATACACAACATAAGTACTACACACTTTTTATATAAGTCATCTTAAAACTATTTGGGAGTATATATGAAAAGGGTCTGCAAATAAATTATATAAACTAAACACAGTATGAGACAATTGCTTTAGCTTCAGCGCCTGCTACTGCTGCTTATTCTGAAGATTTAGGTTCAGCATCAACCCTTCAACCATTCGCATTGGCTAATTTCGTAATTAGCTGATTGTATTTACTGTTGGCGGTGACATTCTTTTTAGAATTGCGCGCATGCTCTGGAGAATGCAGCAAAAAGTATACGACAATAAATTCGAGTGTTTGGTTGGCTTCCTTGGGGTACATCATGTTAAAGGTATAATAGTAGCATATCAATTGGGCAATGATATCCGGTAAATCAGCATCTGCGGCAGCAAATGTGCTCATTATCTGTCCCTCAATATACACCATTGCCTCGGTTTGGATCGCTTCAGTGCCAGCACCACCTACTGGTGAATCTAAATTTCAAAAATTATTATATTTAGAAGAAAAGGTAACTCAAAGATAGTATATAGTAAATAGTATACTTACTGACTAGAGCCACCCAAGGTGCATTTGTTGGATTCATGTGCTGTAGAACATCTTTTGATAAGGGTCCATTTTCAATCTGTTTGAATATGTAATCGGGATCCTCATTAAAATAATACGCCAGGCCACGTAGAACATTTGCATTACTTTCCTTCAGTGCGCTTATTTTCTTATTCTTTGATGTGTTAAAAAATTTAAATATTCGTTCCTTTTCGTTAAGGAAACGCTTTTCAAGTACGCGCGGATCAATGGACATCAGCAACTCAAAATGCTGATACAGCAAATCTTTTTTGAATATATACGGCCAATTGTCCTTGATTGATGTTATATCTGGAATCTTTTCACTGTTGTTGAAAAATGAACGCTGCAGAGGAAAACATTCCTTCATGTACTCGGCAATAGTTGTTTGTTCAATTTTAGAACTGCCACGATAGCTATCAATCAGTTGTTCCTTTTTATCCTCCAGGTCACGATTGATGGCCAATGATTTGGAGCCATTAGACGATACAGGAGCAGATCCACCGATACCAGACTTACGTTTCTTACTGCTCGTTATGTGTATGTCAGAACTTCCTGAACTTAAACGCTTTTGTGGACGATTCAACGCATTGTTGCGATTAATCATTTTTGAGATAAGCGATTGCGGCGTGGTAGCAATCTGTTGCCCTTCCCGATCCTTTTCTAGTAGCGATTCGGGATACTTTTCTGCCGCTTGATGGGCAACTTCCCGAAAGACGCGGGGTGGAATGTGAGCAGAACGTTCTCGCAATGCATCTACTAACAGATTAGCCAACGTATTTAAACGCTTACCCAGGCTGGTTTTTCCACGTAACAGCTTCATAATATCGTTTGGTACCTTGGTCCAAGGTATCGAAAACTCCTTAAATTTAACCGTTGATGTTTTTGAATAACTGGGCGTAACACTAGCCAGTGAGAGAGTTTCATCGTTTGACACTGTTGAATCATTGGCATTGGATATAAAACTTGGATCTAGTGAGCTTCCCGCACGATCTGATCGATTCAATGGCGATGGTGGAGGTAGTATTATATATTCATCGCTTTCTGCTAACAGCATAAGCAGTATCTTTTCCTTGGCTGCAAACAAGAGAACTTCATCCTCGCATATTTCGCAGCCGTTGCTTTCCAAAACAATATTGCTACCAGACAATCCGTATTTGTGCGCTGTTTATTAAAAATAAAAAGAACAATATTAATATTACTGGAAAAAATATTAAAGATAGTAAAATTAATTTTACGCACCTTTTTCAATAACATCTTTTCTACTTGGCAAGGACATAAATGTTTTTTTAATCTTTCGGTCAGCACTGCATATTGTAATCAATACCTTTTCAGTGGGTAAATCAGTTTTTAATGGTGATTTCTGTGTCTCTGGCACTTTTCTAACGTCAATATTGGAATGCATAATTGCTATAAAATAAACAAATGGATATTTAATCTAAACAATAACAACGTATACACATCTAACTAATATGTACCAGAGGTAGATTCAGAGTCAATTCCAAGCCCAGTGCCAGTACCAGTCACCGTTTCAGATTTTTTTACTGCTGTTTGTACACCATTTTCTTTTGGCGCAGAGGCCGCCGGGGCCGGGGGTTGAGTTTGTGGTTTTGCCTCATTAGCTGCATATGGTGCAACTGGTGGAGCGGCATCCATGGCTAAAATTGGTGGCCGTTGTGTTTAAGATTTTAGCAACTTTAATTTAAATCCAAGCTATTTTTTATTGTCAAAAATTTTGCACAAGCCAAACTGCGGCCAGGGATGTTAGAAACGCCATATATCGATAGATCTTAAGCGACTCTTTTACAGCCGCTAATAAGCATCGATAGTTTGCTTTTATTTAGATTTTTTCGATAGTCATTTCGATAGCCAATTGCTTTGTGGGTGGTCTGCGATTGCACTCAAACATTCATTTGTTGCGTTTTGTGTATACGAGTTGCATTTCAGTTTAGTTGTTTATATTTTTTTTCTTGCTTTGTTTATAATTTTGTTTGACATAAATTTCTATAAACGTTTAATAAAACCAACATTTTGCTGCAGTAGCAGCACCGCGAAATATAAATAAACGGCTACAAAATGCGCTGAGCACAATATTTTTGTAGTACCCAAGAAGGCGCGACTGCGTCTACGTCTCCGTCCACAGCGCTGTGTTGGACATTAATATTCACAAAGGCTTCGCTTTATACTTATATTAATAGCGATTTTGTTTGTGGTAATAGGCTATAACGCATTGAAATGGATACGTAAGTATTCAAAAGACGTCATCAGTAATTGTGTATATATATTATAAAAGACATTTTTATTAAAAAATATTTAAAATCTTAAAACGCTTACTAGGAGAGCGCTCGCTTTTTTTTGGCTATTGCTGACGAGCCTGTTAGCTGGTATCTTTGCTAGCCCAAGTTCAACGAAATTTGGTACAAGTACAACCCCAGCCAGTTTAACAGAAGTTGAATTGGAGCCTATTAATGGCACAATAAATTATCGTCTATATGCTAGAAAAGGCAAGGACGATAAGCCTTGGTTCGATGGCCTTGATAATCGCCATATACAGTGTGTACGTCGTGGACGTTGCCTTGATCTTAATACAACACAAAACACATGCTTTGGCTCTAACTTACCGTATGCATACACAAGTTTGGGACTGACCGATTATCGCAAGGCCAGAGATCTCGATGAAGCACTAAGTGGTTACTATGCACTGCGGCATGTACCCAAATGCTGGTCTGTCATTCAGGTAAACTAATTAAACTATTCTGAGGAATTGTTACTCAATTTTTGTTGTTGGGTCGTTTCAGCCATTTTTATGCGCCGTTTTTAAGCCCAAATGTGAGGAAATCAACGGTCAGGATATGATCTACCTGCCTTCCTATGAAATGTGCAAAAAGACACTCGAGCCATGCCGTATTCTCTATAATACCACATTTTTCCCAAAGTTTCTGCGCTGTAACGAAACGCTATTTCCAACAAAGTGTAGCAATGATGCGATTGAGTTTAAATTCAATGTAACTGGAAAATGTAAGGCACCATTAGTTCCCGCAGATAATGCTGCCAGCTATTATCCAGGAATTGAAGGTTGTGGTGTACAGTGCAAGGATCCATTATATACAGATGATGAACATAGGCAAATTCACAAGCTAATTGGCTATGGTGGTACACTCTGTCTGCTTTGTAATCTGTTCGTTGTTGCAACATTTCTCATTGATTGGCAGAATGCCAACAAATATCCAGCTGTGATCGTTTTTTACATTAATTTATGTTTTCTCATTTCCTGTTTTGGGTGAGTTACTAAAACTAATAATAGTTTTCATTTTACAAGTACTCTAAAATCAATTTACATTACCAGATGGCTGGTGCAGTTTACATCTGGATCGCGAGAAGATATTGTCTGTCGCAAGGATGGCACACTGCGCCATTCGGAACCAACAACTGGCGAGAATCTCTCTTGTATTGTAATATTTGTGCTTGTTTATTACTTTCTTACTGCCGGTATGGTGTGGTTTGTCTTTCTCACATACGCCTGGCATTGGCGAGCTATGGGTCATGTACAGGATCGTATTGACAAGAAGGGTTCCTATTTTCATTTGGTTGCATGGTCGCTACCATTGGTGCTTACAATAACCACAATGGCACTCAGTGAAGTTGATGGCAATGGCATTGTGGGCATCTGCTTTGTGGGTTACATAAATCATCAAATGCGCGCTGGCCTGTTGCTCGGTCCACTTTGTGGTGTCATATTGATTGGTGGATACTTCATTACTCGTGGCATGATAATGCTGTTTGGTCTGAAACACTTTGCCAATGATATCAAGTCGACATCGGCAAGTAACAAAATCCATTTGATTATTATGCGTATGGGTGTCTGTGCGCTTCTGACGCTCATTTTCATATTGGTATCGATTACTTGCCATGTGACAGAGTTTCGGCACTCAGACGAATGGGCCGAAAGTCTTAGACTATACATTATGTAAGTACATTTAACTGAATCCTTGTATACATATTTGAATCGATATGCTTATTATGTTTGATCCTTATATCAGGTGTCGCATCACTTCTGTTTTCGATGAGAACAGCGATTGCAAAATTATGAATCGACCCAGTGTGGGTGTGCTTCAGTTACATTTACTGTGCCTATTTAGCTCTGGTATACTCATGTCTACATGGTGCTGGACGCCGTCATCTATAGAGACTTGGAAACGTTACATAAAAAAGTATGTTGTATTAAGATCTTGGTGCTAAGTTGCGTTTAAGTTTCGTTTATTTCATTTTGCTAGAAAGTGCGGCAAGGAGGTCGTCGAGGAGGTCAAAATGCCCAAACACAAGGTCATCGCACAGACCTGGGCTAAACGCAAGGACTTTGAGGACAAGGGCAGACTCTCCATAACACTATACAATACACATACGGATCCAGTAGGTCTTAATTTTGATGTTAACGATCTTAATTCATCGGAAACAAATGAGATAAGCTCCACATGGGTACATTACTTGCCGCAATGTGTAAAACGTCGCATGGCATTGACTGGTGCTACACCTGGCAATACAAACTCTTCCAGCCAAGGTCAGGGTGGACGCAAAAACTCATTAGACTCGGAGATAAGTGTCAGTGTACGTCATGTTTCTGTGGAGTCACGTCGCAACTCAGTAGATTCGCAAGTGTCGGTAAAGATAGCTGAAATGAAAACTAAAGTAGCTTCACGTAGCCGACAGCATGGCAAACACGGCTACTCCTCCAGCACAAACAAGAGAACGCAGCGCCGTCGTGATTTCATTGCAGCCAGCAGCGGGCGCACCAAATATAGCAGTGGAGGACGTGGTAGACGCGAGAGCAGCACTTCCGTTGAGTCACAAGTAATAGCATTAAAGAAGACAACTTATCCGAATGCAAGTCACAAAGTGGGCATGTTTGCCCAGAGCACAAAAAAGCAACACAACAGCACAAGGCGACGCAATGCAGGACTAGATCCAAGCATAATTAATGATTTCATCCAAAAGAATGGACAGTTAATACTACCATTCCTGCAGAATCAGGGCATGACTACCTCCTCGGATGAAGAAAACTCACGCGCATCATTCAAAATACACGATTTAAATTTTGTGGTGAAGCAGGAATTAAGCGAAGATGATGATTTGGATGGCGATGGACCGAAAATCGAAGAGTTGCCTAGTAATGGTAACAAGAGTGCTGCCTTCGAGCAGTTTCTTAAACATATGCAAAAGTCCAGTGAATCCAATTGTAACGGTAATCGTCATTCTCGCAATTCTCAGCGCAGTCGTAAGTCACGTAAGGAAGCAACCAAATTACAGCATCATCATACTCATCACAAACACGGCGATTTGCCACTGGATCTGGATATGGATGTCGATTCAAACAGTGACTTAAGACATAACTATGCACGACAACTTGTCGCTGCTATTGATATGAATGCCGATTCCCTAAGCTGCTCCTCAGTTGAACTCAATCTACCAATGGGGGATATGCTACATAGTTCCTATTCAGGCATATCCACTGGCAAGCCCAATTCGCGCAACAGCAAGACCAGTTGCGATGTGGGCATTCAGGCGAATCCCTTTGATATTGCCACACATACCCTACCCACCTATGGAAACGATGAACTTCATCAGGCCATGCGACTGCTCAATGCAGCAAGTCGACAACGTAATGAGGTGGCCTGTGAAGATGCCACCGAAATGCACTCATTACTTACACCACGACATCACAAAGAACCAACCCTTATGAGCGAATCCGATAAACTCAAAATGTTACTGCTGCCCTCCAAGTAGTAGCTACCCCACCATACCATAACAAATTGCATTTATTTAAGTTTCTAAAACACAAACTAAAAAAAAAAACTATTCACTACCATTCATGAATCATATTATCATTACGAATAGCATTACGAATATTACGAATACAAATAATATTACGAATACTCATAGAAATTAAGTCTGAAATTTTCATAATCTCATACAAATCTTTTTTTTCATGTATTCAGAGTACCTTTTGTTTTCTCTCAGTGTATGTATAAGTGATTGTATTGACTGTTTCCTTTAACTAGACTCTACTATAAATAAGTTTTATATACATATATGTATATTATGTAATATGTATGTTGTTTTAAATATACAATAAGTTCGCCCTTTTGGGCTATATACAGCACAACGAAATCTAATAAGAATGTGTTAAAAAAAGTGCCTAAATTAGTTTAAAAAGAAAAAAAAGTAAATCTTAAATTAATATTTTTGTAACTAATAAACTGATTTTAAATCCAAATAAAATTTAAACTGTATAAAATACCAAATGCTGACCTAAATATGTTTATAAATGAATTCAAATTCTCTGTTTACAGTATAAACAAACCCAAGGGGTTCTCTTATATCGTTGATATCCATTTTCAATTCCAGACAAGTAAAATAAATAAAGGAAGTATATTTCATAAATAATAATAAATAAACAAACAACAAAATTTACAACAATGTGTATAATGTTTACGAATTCATACGAATCCCTACAATTTGTGGCACCTCAAATTATATTAAAGAAAAAAAATTGTTTTACTAATTTTCGTAGCTCAAACAAACTGGATTTTCCACGTACGCATGTTACCCTGAAGAAGCCAAAAGATGTTTCAATTTGGTAAGGTTATTTTATGGCTTTAGCCATGACCCATGAAGTTGAAAGCAGTGGACAGCAGGTAGCGATTATAATAGAAGCCAAAAATGGGCGTTGTTTTGGTTTGCTTGCTAACAACAGGTAAAAAGATACAAATTATATAGAGACACCACATAAGATGCGTTCAACCATAGTATGCCAATTCCAACAACGCATAGACAAAGAAATAATATATTACACTGGGCCAAAATAAGTTGCTTATGTGCCTGTGTGTGTGTAGCGTGTAACTTACCTAGTAAACTGAGTAGAACAAGTTGTAGATGAGCTTTATCGTTACTAAAGACAGTTTGAATTTTTGAATGGACAATTTGAAGATCAGCTGTTTGTAGCTGCAGTGCTGCTTTTAGAGCTTTTCAATAGGGCGTAGCAATTCTCCTACACTATCTACAGTATACAATACAATTGATAACTCTTATATAATTAGGTTAAATTTTTTTTTTTGCGTTTTAAATTATTTCTCATAAAATTATAAATAAGTTAATAAAGTATTTGTTTTATTGGCTCACATATTGAGTTTACATGTTAATCGCAGGTATTAGTGATGTTGTTGCTGTGCTGTGTGTGTGTGTGTGTGTGTTTTTGATATGAATTAAGAGGGTATGCAATAAAAATGCATTTACTTTATGCTTATGCTTATATAATATATAATAATAATATATAATATAATAATAAACAGAAGGCCTTTAATTAATTTGAACTGCTTATTGCAAATGCAATCTAATTGAAAAGTTTCTTTTTTTTATAGCTATGTAAGCCGATTAAAATTACCATTATGAACAGCATTGTATATAATTTAAAGAATCTTTGTGTAATATATATGTATATATATATATATATTTATAAATATATTATTTACTTTTTATCCAAAGCACATACGAGCACATTGACTATTGACCACAGTTTTAATCACATAGTTTAGTTTGACTTGCGTTGAATTAGCTTCACTTCCTTGGCCCAAATAACATTGTTTAAGAACTCGCCAATAAGATAAAGGGCAAAGGTAAATCCAAGCACAGCCACAAAGAATACAATACGTTGTGGCAACTGAAGAACATCCAGTACAGGATAGACCCAGACATTCGAATAGTATTTGATTATGTGTATCCAGATCAGATAAGTAACCATAAATATACCCAGACCAGTAAGGCCCTTGCTGCGTTTGGGATATGCTCGGTATGAAGTAAACAATTCCAAAACAATAAACACAACAATGTTGGTATGCAGGATATGATTCAACCAGCTGTAATATCAGAGATATAACATTTGTCACATTTCTCACAATTAAATACTACTTTGAGTTTAACTTACGTAGGAAATACGGGATCCAATACTTTGGGAAATACAAGCTCACGATCTATAGCATATAATGTCCAGAATGTTATACCCACATTAAGTGCTACAGGGAAGGCCAGTGTGGCCAAAAGCCAATCCTTAAATCTACGTATGGCTGGTGCACGCCTTGGCACCAACTCATTTGTACCCACGAAATCATTCAGTAGCGCAACAATGTAATAAAGGGCTTGTATTATCTGTAAGTAAAACAAAAAAAAAAAACAAAAATACAGTTATTAAGCTGCGTGCATCTTATAATAAAGGGGTTGTGTATGATTGATAAGTTCAGGGGTTGAAGGGAAATTAATTGAGCTGGAATAAATTGGCATTCATGAAGCTTAACAAGCCCAAACCGATTATTTGTGCTTAACAAGCACTCTATTCGAAATATGTTAACAATAGCAATTTTATTGCAATTCTACCAAAAATTGTGAAGCTTTACTTACCGCATCTAAGAAAGTAAGATATTTGAACTTTCCCCCAAATGGATGATGTATTAATTTTAAAGTGGTGTCATTGTTACTTGGAAATTCAACGTATTTGTAATCATAAAAGATACCATAAGAAAATTGAACAGCCGCTGTAAAATGGACCAATGTTCTAAGGGCGCCAAATACACTTTTCAAAAGTGGATTCGTTACCGCACCAACAGACATTTTTAATGCACTTAATTGATTTTTCACGGTACGGTACAACAGCCGGCCAGTAAAACTAATAAGAAACTGAATACAATTTCTTTGCAGTGTGGCTGTTACTCAAAATTTACTTGGAATCGATAAGTATCGAAAGTAATATAAATAGCATATTGGTCAAATGATTCTATGCACACGGGCACATTCTATTGTGCTGTAAGCGGCAAGCACTAAAGTTTGAAAGTCTTTTCAGAATATATAAAGATTTTTTATATATAGCCGAAATTATTATTTACTATATAATTAGTTTGATTAGTTTTACGCAGTTTAAACTACCAACAGCACATATATTTAGGTCAAATAATCTTATCCTGCCCTTGGGATTATCAAAGTAAGATTATGATATGATTATATGTCATTTTTTTTATGTGGTATACAGTTATATATTACATGATATAATATTGGAAAAGAGTTTTACTACCAGGAATATAATTTATTTTTTAATTAAAAAGAACTCCGCATGCATCGAAAAAGTTTTTCGGATATCCGCCAGATGTCGCTATTGAAATAGTTTTATTAGGTTAACCGATTCAACATTATTAAGTTAACCGGTCGAACAACTTTCATAGAACTTTCAAAGCAATATTTATCAACTTGTTATCGATAATAGTAGCAGATGGCCATTATTTAAGTGCGTTAAGATAGGTATTTAGTATAATTGTGTGTGTGTGAGCTTATTGACGCTTGATTGGGCAGATCGAGAGAACAAAAATATTACCAGTTTCTGATACGCAGCGAACTGCTTAGTTAGCAAGAACAAAGTACATTTATTTTTTAACTCACCGCACATAGAAATGTTAAAAACTTGAATTTGCCAGCAAATGGATGGAATATGCTTCTTGGCATTTCCAAATTATGAAAATAATACACACCATAGTTAAATTGAATAAATGCTGTAATATGAAGCACAAATAGCACAACACGATTTAAGCCAACGGACGTGGAACTTTTTTTCTTAGACTTTGGTTTTGCCATGTTTAACACACAAAAGTTCAGTTCGTACTGATAAGCTAACTTGCTGTCGTACTATAATAATCTAAATACAATTCATATTTATGTATACAGTGAGCACAAATAAAAAACATACACCTTCTGTATATATTTAAACTAAAATGTACGAAAATTTTATCCAACAGCATAGTAAATGTTTTATAATGAGCAAACATAATTCCAACTCTAATCCAACCGAATCGAATTTCCAGTTAGTAATTACAGTTGAAAAAGTATTGGATGTTTTATTATAAGACTGTAATTTAGTCATGTATAATGAACAAAAACTCACTTTATATATATAATTATTTTATATTTATATATTTTATTTTTAATTTTTATATATAAGTGCATATGTTCGGTTGATAAGCTTATCAGTAGGATACAATGTAATCTGAGTAAGATGCGTTATAACTGATAAGTTATATAAAAATAACAACCACTTTCCCCATTCTTACTGTAATTGAGCTATGTTGATACCATATGGTAGCAGTGGTTGCATCTATGTATAGATTGTATTGGAATCTGTTGCTGTGGACGCAACTAACCAATAGCCAACTATCGATTAAATTTCGAACGTTATTCAATGCCAGACAAAGGTCAAGGGGAGTCAGGACTTACATGGGTGACGCAAAGAACTAAAAATATTAACGCCTTTGTTTTTTATTGTCAAGGGTAACAATTAATCGATTCATTTATTTTGATGGCTTAGGAAGAAGAGCTATACATTATAGGTATATAATTATTCATTAGTCTCCGCCTCAACGTCACTTTCAGCTTCAGAAGAATCCAAATGAATTTCAGTTAATTCCTGCTCCTCAACACTGTAGCTTTCCAGTTCACCAGTTTCCACTCTTGCAGCTGGAGCAACTGCGTCTTGCGTTGACGGTTTTGCGTCACTTTTCATGTTCACTCTCATTGCTCCTACCTCCGTCTCCTGCTCAAACATTGGATTATTAAAGGCACGTTGACGTACCACTTCACTTTCGGCATCATAGCCAATTACATCTAAACTATCTCCAGCTCTGCTTCTACCTGAGGCAGCTGCAGTTCCCGTCTGATCAAAGCGATTAAACAGCAGATTTCTACGCAGATTAACACCCAAATGACGCCAATGCCAACGTCTCGGATTGTGTATCCATTGTGGTATACGATTCAGATATGGATTCTCTGGCATATAATGTGCCAGCATAATCACCGATACAATGCCCACCAGCACAATGCAGAATAGTATCAGCATAACCGATGCGAATGTCACATTCGGATTATAAGGTTGACCTGAATACTTCAAGTCTAGTCTCTTTGTATCGGAAAGCAATTTCTCATGCTTATTGGTTAGTTTCATTATGCGATTCATGAACTCAACGCTGCGTTCACTGTAGCTGCCTTCATCTAGAACGATGGTTTGCAGGAAATTGCCATACTGAGCTGAGCCCACAAATTCCACATGCACCTTCAGCTCCTTTGTCAGACCATCCTGAGCAATAGCATCACGCATGTATTTAGCAATACGTTTTTTATCCTCCTTTATGCAGTGGTCGGTTGCAATATTCAGGACAGCGCCACACTGAAAGCAACAGGAGCCAAAGGGACGTACGGGCGTGACACAATGTGGACGTGGACATTGCGCCTCAACATTATGACATACAGGCTCGATGAGATGATCAAAATCCTTATGACATCCACATAGCTCATCACTATAGTATTCCACGGTAACATAATCTGCATTGTGGAATATCAACTGGCCCAGATCTCTGTGAATCAACTCTTGTAAGTATACACGAGATATGGAAGAGCCAGCTAATATCAAGTGACCCAAACGCAAATATTCAACATTTTCCAAATCAAAAGAGATGGCACCGCTATCGCTACGTATAACCACATGCTCATCATCACATGGCACACGTTCCAAATCTGGTATAATATCAGTTGAAGCACTTCCCAAGCTATTGTCTCCATTGCTATAAACCTGACTCCAGCTGCTGGGATCAAACCATTTACTTGTCTTTGGTGGCTTTATATAGGCGCGTCCATCATTATCGTCATTGCATTCATCATTCAATCCACTGCCAGCTGTCAGCTCAATTGTCGAGTCCTCGCTCAACAGTAAACCACCCAAACGCGGAAATACAAATCCACCTATAGATATTCTCTCCGGCAATGGCAATATAGCTGGATAATATTCTGGAAAAACCATTAAATCCCGTGCACATGGCATATAACCATTGAACCAAGCTGCAGGACTATTTAAAGGTGCCTCTGGACTATGCCATTTAATATTCAGTGTATCCGCCTCCAAAATCAATATAAATAAACTGACAAACCCAATGATTATCTTCACCACTAACATGTTTCCACTATACTTAATTGACATCAACTGACCACAATGACAACAACATTTCGCATTGATATGCAGCCACATTTTGGGGGCGTTGCATCAGATCTGAAATATTTATACATAAATATATATACATAGAAATATCTATCGACTGACTGATTTCCAGTGATTTCTCATGAAATTCAATTGAAACACAAATTCCTCAACGCCAGCACTAAAAACAAAAAACAAAATAACTATAAAAAGTTAGAGTATAAAATGGTCTGCCCAATTTTTTGTTTAAAAAGAGTATACAATTGTTTCTTATTAGAACGTCAACTTGGTTCATAGCATAGAATAATTTAACTTAGGATATAAATGCATATTAAATATAAATTCTATACTGTTAGAGCATAATTAATTCGGTGTTTTTTTCAAACAAATCTTTTCACATACTAAGCTATAAATTTGCTCAATATATTTTTCAAGCAATAAATTGCACAAAATTAGCAACCAAGACGAACGTGCGCCCAAAAAGAATTTGTATATAGGTTCATATATATAAATATATCCAGATATGCATATATATATACATATATATATAAATTTATATATGTAATTATAAGAATTCTTTTACTCATTAGACCCTGTAATTGTTTTGGAAATAGTAAAAAGTAACAAGTAGTTTAATTAACTTATTTATTCTTAGTTCATCATGTTTCTAACAATCTCTATAAGATATACCATAAATGTATGGATCTCTCGATAGGATTCGGATACAGTCAGAAATTTAGCTGGAAATTCCCTATAGATATCGTTAACTAGGAAAATACCGTAATTAATGCTCTCTGCACTACTTATTTGTTTTTTGTATAGAATATATACGGTAACTGTTAAAATATGTTCAACATAATTCTTTATATAAGCATGTGCATGCTTATAGAAAATCCATAGAGCCTTAAGAATCATACTGTTATCCTCTTGATTATCCACACGTAACGGTAGCTTTGGTAATAAAATTGGCAGCACTTGTTCCAAATTAATAACGTTGTAGTTGGATACAATTAAGCGTGAAAATGCGCCACAAATTTTATCCAAAGCTAACGGATTGGTTTCTAAAGCCATGGCACCGGCTAATGTTATCAATATGGTTTGAATGGACTTAATAGGTTTATGATCAGCAAAAAGGAGCAGTTCTCCTAGACCGGAATAGCATTTCTGGCGTGCTTCTGGTTTCTCATCCGAAACTCCCTCCAAGAAGATACGACACAATGAATTAAAGTAAGGACCAATACATTTGTTCAAAGGGCTACAGGACTCCGATAGTGCTTTGTATACGAAAATACGTTGAATTTCCAGATTCATTCTTTTGGCCTTATTAAGCCTATTGACATAGAATGGAAATATGCGTTCGAAGAACATGGCAAAAACTTCTGGTGCTAGTGCCATACCAAAATATGGCAACATACCGCCAGTCGTCATAATAAGGATTTCATTAACTTCTGCATCTTTATCCTTGGTGGACTTAACTAATTGGCATGTCATTTTGTTAACCAGCACATCACTTAGGGAATTGAATATAGTTTCAGCCACATCCAAAGAAGGTACTGATAAAGCTTTTACCTCATAAAATAATTTACCAAGAGCATTGATCAATGAGCATACAGCTTCCTTTTCATTCTCCTGTCGCATTATGACTATCAATTTGGGTAAAATTATAGTTGATGTACGTATAACACCCTCACCACCGCCCATTTTATAGAGGGCAATAATCAAATCACAAATTGTCTCATGGGCAATGACGCGTGTTTCGAAATGATGATGATCGATCACCTTGTAAACAGCTTCAAAAGATGAATGCATATATGACCTGAAGGCAGCTCCAGTATATGTAGCGAAAAGCTTAATGGCAGCAATGGAAGTTAATCTTAATTTATTCATATGACATTCACCGAAACTATCACCAATATTGCTATTATCATCCAACTTATGCGTCCAAAGAATCGATCTTATTACCTTATCCATCAATTTGGGAAATATAGTTGCGACACGGTCCCCGATTAAAATGGAAAGAAAAGCTGCTATCTTAAAAATAGCACTTTTAATATCTGGTTCATCAGGTCCATCATCCAGAAATGTAATGCAATAAATCAATAAATCATTGGTATTGGGCAAAAATTTATCCGTAGGAACCACCTCTGTAATGGCAGCAAGTGTTATAAAGGATTTGTTATATAGCATTTCCATATTGTTATGTCTATCCTTTATCAGTAATTTCTTTAATACTTCATACACCTTATCAAAATATGGTGTCAATGACCTATTTGTGCTCCTTACAGAAGCTGAGATTGTCACTATAGTGTCAAGTGCCAAGGAGCGCATATCTATCGAGTTTTCTGGAGTTAATTTTTCCAAGATTATTTCCATTAAGATTGGTAAATGGCTAACTAAGCCTGTTAGATAAAAGGATATCTGCACAAATTCACCACCTGGCAATTGCTTATTAAGTGTCCTATCCAAACATAATTCAACCAAATACTTAATAGATCTGTCCAGCAACTTTGGTATGATCTCAACTAAATTATTAAAGACAGCATGAACAACACTCAAATCCTCTTCAATGCCTTTTTCCTGATATTCATTTGCAGCTTTTAGTATTATTGGTAGGGACCTCAATACTGTGTCCTGGCCAATTGCATCCCTATCCAGAAAAGGTATCAGAAAATTCATACCCAACAATATATTCAATACAGACTCATTGAACAAATTATTTTCTCCATCCTTAGCTTCGAGCACTTTGACAAGTATTATAGCAATGTATTTTGTATGGGTTCTAAAAGGACTTGGCGAAGCTTCACCCAATAAACCCTTACGCATTGCCGTATCCAGATCCTCTGGTATGATATTGGAATTAAAAAACGTGTCGTCATTGCTGTCCTTAAGCTGTGCCACAACATCCTGACCAGACTTAATACACTCATTGACTAGAGCATTCAAAAACGCCAGCTTAATATCATTTCTTATGTCATTCGGAACGACAGACCAGTTGCGACACTTTAAGATATGTTTATATAACTGCAATGTGGCAACTTGACGTACTTGCGTCTCTCTATGTCCCACAATAGTATTGAATAGCACAGGATATATCTCTGGTTTGTCAAATTCAATTCTTAAGTTAGCCTTGGACACCAAAATTTTAGCAGCATCGTTGCTTAAAAATCCAGTTAGGATATCCTCAAGTATATTCTCCAAGTCCATTTAGCTAAGGATCTCAATATTATCAAAAAAAAAAAAAAACTTTTATATATATATTTTCTTAGTTTTGTTAAAATTTGGTAGAAAAATATATATTTTTGGAAAGACTGTTGTTCATATAAAAATATATATATAAATGAAGCTATAATGTTATGTTCATAGCATATATAAAAATATATGTATAACAGCATACTAGATCGGATCAAATATTTTGTTGTAGTATAGCCAAAGTTTTAAAAAGTTTATTTTCATTGATGGATACCGTTGATCTAAACAATTGAATCCGTAAAGACTGGACAGACTTGACGGAAAGCAACCGGATGGTAATTTTTTATTCCATGATGCTATCAACATGAAAGATATTTTCAAAAAAAAGTGAAAATACAACAGATTTATGTATACGTATGGATATAAAAGCACTTTGCGCCAAGATCAAAGAATTTATCACTACGATAAATCAAGGGCAGTTCAAGGTCGACAAAGAAAAGCCAAGCCATTAACTATGCTACAGCTATAGTATAAGATATACTTTGAATTAAGTTATATAACAATTACTAAGACTTTTATAGAAGAAAGAAACCAACAATTAATCAAAAGAAGTGTTTTTCATATAAAATAATTTATAACTTAAATATTTATAGAATTTAAGATGCTTTAACTATTTGGTATTTGGTATAGGTAGTAAGCGTCTCACGACTTAAGTTCCGGCTGCAAGTTGCATTGAAAATATTTGCCACAACATGCAGTAAAAAGTGCTATTGCACGCAAGATTATGAGTTTTATTGACTCTGTGAAAATTGGTAATTTTTATTGGTATACCTATAAGGATATACCATAAACAGCTTGATTGATATGTTACTATATACTTCAGATCATAGACTATATCAATTTTTCTATATCTATTTACAAATTACCACGCTTGTGGCATTATACTACCAAGTGGATGTGGATATACAATACAATAGATAATTTCGTATAGTCGAAAATATTTTATAGCTTATAAATGTATTGTGAGTGGCATGCCACGAACTTTGTTGTGATGTTGCTCCCGGAAGGGGCATATTTACATAGGCGCCAAATAAAACAGATAATCTGGTATCCATCACCACCAATGAAATGGGTCAAGAAAATGTTGGACGCCTTTTGTTATTCTTTTTGGGCCAATTTGATTTGTGGGTAATTTTACAATTGAATTTTTGGTAAAGAATTTCGCATACGTTTAAAAAAATAAATACTTAATGTTAATTGTGTGTATATATATATGTGTGTTTGTGTGTGTGCATGTGTGAGTATTTTTATAACACATATTGCAACGACAACAAATGTAAAGATTGGAATGGAATTTAAAACATATCCGAAAAATACGACTGAAGTTTACGGATGCAGCCAACACAGCTATTGACCCATACAGCAAACAGTTGAGATAAAAAAATGTTCATAAAAAAAAACCAACAAATATTAATAATAAACATATGGCTGATATAAATGAGAGACAATATAATCAAAAATTTCATTTTTTTTCTGTATATTATATAGAACACACTTGAAACGATTGCGGGCAATGTATTTCCGTCATATTATAATTACCATGATGATATATAATATACATTATTATATATATATATATATATATATATATATGGTCGATAATTTTACATTGTGTTGGTACATTTTTTACTTACCAGCGACCAATAGCTGACAAAACGTAACTTTTGAGATAAAGTTTCAGGCACTAGGCGACGACTTGAAGTTGTCTTTAACTTATAGCTGCGTTGTAACTCAAAACTGCTATAGAATAGGGCATAAATAAATTGTCCCAGTGCACACAGATGTATAATTGTAACAAATAAACGTGATTTATATAGCTCCACTTTGGTCATTTTGTATAATTTGATACGACTTAAACACTCTGTAAAATATATTATAAATATTTGCAATATACTAAGAGTCAGACTTGAGTTAAATCTATGTTATTACAAGTTATATATAGAATAGTGACAAAAGCATAAGAATAAACACCGTCAAGGTGTCACTATGAAAAAGACTTAGCAAGGTCTTAGGGCCCTCTTAAAGAGTATGACCTGGGTGGGTAGATTTGAAATCAATATTTGCGCCACTAACATAAATTTTTAATATAACTAACTTAATGTTAAATAAAAAAAGCATAATAAAAATTTTATTAATGGAACGCACAAAATTCAAGTTTTCCTGGCGCCTAAAATAGTTTTTTATAATTTACATATGTTAATATATTAATGGTTTTTTAATGGCTATTAGAGGCAGTTGTTGATTGTTTTAATGTACAATATAAATTTTTTTACACACGCACGTAAAAATTTTTATATGAAAATAGTTTTCTTTTTTCTTAATTTTTAATTTTAAAAAATATATATATGTTTTCGTTATATTTTACATTAGCGCGCGCAACGACTTAGCGTATGAAAAACTGAAGTCGCACTGCCAATGGTTGAATGTTACCCATACGCCGCATTAGCTGCTTGTCGCTTTTACTTTCGTTCGCACTCAAAATACATTGGCTTGTTCTATGTACTTGTGCTGTTGCTGCTTTGACTATTGCGTGCAACTGCGTGCGCATGCCCCAAAATTCAGCTGCGTACGTCTGGTGCGGGTTTTGGGTGCTATCTGACTTTAATCAGACGTTACTGTGGTACCAGGTCAATGTCATTAAGCCAAGTTCAACAAACATGTATTCTTTAAAATACGACAACAAAACTAAAAAACAAATTAAATAATAAAATACAATTTATAGCACAATATCTTCTAATAAAAACATTGTAAGCAATGGAGTAGATTTGAATTGATTCAATTGCGTTTAATCGTTTCAATCGTCTATCATTATCGAAAAACTGTGCATATAGTTCAGCCCTGGTTATTTGTTTTGTATATCGACCAATTTATGGTCATTCATCAACTATCAAACAAAACGAGAAGGAAGCTTCATGTCGTAACACAAAACAAAGTTGAAAAACGCATTTATTAAAATTTAAACATTTGGTAGGATAGTACTGCATAATGTCGATTGCATCTAAGACTACACTGGGAGCTGCAATTGGAATTTCGGCTGCAATTATAGGTTATGTTCACTATAAACAATCGGATGACCGGTAAGTAGCACTCTAATTGTGTATGAAAATTAACTATTTAAAATATATTTCAGACTTAAACTGCATCAGGGTGTTATACGTGATGTGGAGAGGCAGCAACGTCGCAAACATGAAAATACTTACACGTTGCAGAAACAAATCGACTTAACCAAACAGATTAAAACGGCAATGGCCTTGGAGGCAGATAAAGTTGAAGGTATTGAAACATCAGCTATCCATTCCCCATTGGGAGAAGCAGTAGCCGTACAAAAATAAGCTTGTATTATTAATGAAATATGTTAAACCAGATGACACCAGAGGTACTCTAAATATGTGTCCTTTATGGGCAGCCTAATGAGGACACAAGTTGAATTTTAGAATTTTTGTTTTTAAATATTCAGTTTTTTATTATTACGAATGTGTGTATAAGTAATTACAATTCTAATGGGTGCTTCATAAAGTAATTCACATAGTATATAATCGGTTGGTTTGTACATACTTATGTGGACGTCACCCGTAACTAAATTATAAAAAACAATAAGGAGTCTGAAGAGTTGAGAAATACACATACATAATTGGTGTTCCTTGTCCGTTTCTCATTGCCACCAATGTAGATTATGGTTAAAATTCCAAATTTTGGAACATTAATATCGACCGCCACCTCCTCCTCCACCACCGCCTTTACGACGATCACGATCATTACCATCACGATCATTACGATCACCCCTATCAGTACCACCACCAATGCCGCGCTCACCACCGCGATCGGTTCCACCCAACACTCCACGTTCACCTCCGCGATCAGTGCCACCGCCTATACCTCGCTCCTCACGTCGACGGCGGGGTGAGCGGGAGCGGCTGCGCGATGATCGACGCCGTGGTCCACCAGATCGGGAACGTGAACGATTGCGACGACGGCGTGAATATAGGTACCTTCGCAACTCTCGTGATATGGGCTTCAGATGCATAAAATTGCAGAAACCGGAACGCGTACATTCACCCATTTCGTATTGTCTGCAGCAGGCTTCGCGAAAATCAGTGACTGGAGAGAGCTCAGAGTAGACAGGACGGCCTCCAAACCAACGATTATTTAAATCGTTTGCCGCTTTTTCTGCATCAGCTTCATTGCGAAATTTTATGTACACATTACCGACAAGATGATCACCTAAATTGTCACAAACATTCATCTCCTCAATTTCTCCATACTTGTCCTCGCATTCAACAAACACATCCTCAAAGAAATTGTCATAATGCTCCTGCATCTCTTCATCAGATACATTTGCTACCAAATGTGAGCCATCCGCCGATTTCGCTGAATTCTGTGGATTCACATACAGATTTTGCAGGAGAACAGTTTGGGAAAATGTCGGCTTGTTGTGTATGCGTGAACACCGGTCTCCGTGCCGACATGCTCCAATCTTAAAATAAAACGAGCAGTTGACTCTGCAAAAAAAGTATAAAAGTAAATAACAAAATTTTTTTTTAAATTTAGCCGGAAAAGTACAGAAGGAACAGAACTAACATGCGGACTGTTTTATTTGATACTCACTTGTCCTTTTCTGTGCCAAAAATTGATGCCAAATACTCGGCCATTACGTAGCTGCTGTAACGAACTGCTGTGTTAAAAATGTATTTTGTCTTCGTTGCGTTTGCAGCAAAATTCTTGTAATATTTTTATGTGTGTTTTGGCCAAACTTTAATATAAATTTTTCAGGCGCACGCAAAAAGCAGCGTCTGTCTTATTTTGCGACAACGTTGCCAGGTGAAAATAATCAAGACGGCAACATTGAGCTGCCAATCTATTTGTCAAATCCTTCAACTAGTGGATACTTTATTTATATAAGTTTACTGAAATTAAAAAATAATCTATTTATTTTATATTAGTTATATTTTAACAGCTAATACGAACACATTCTTAAAACAATATTTACAAACAAATAAAAATTTTAATAATAATTAGTCTGGCAACTACTTGTAAATGCAGATCGAGTTAGCAGCGTATACGGCGTGCAGAGCGTGTTGGCAGCATTGCGCATCTGTCATTTCTGAGAAAAAAGAGAGCGCACGAGTACCGAGCGAAGCACGATTCATACAGTTCTAGAAAAGTCCAACGGCGGCATTATTTTTTGCAACTTTAGGTTCAAACTTTGCGTGGTAACGACAAGTTTATTATAAAATTTTATTTGTCAATCAGTAAAGAAAACTATAAATTTATATACAATGGACAAAGTAAGTATTGGGGTAATGACTAATACATTATTAAAAAAATGCATTCTCATATCTGTACATTATACATTGCGGTCACTGCAGGTGAACGAACTAAAGGAAAAGGGCAACACAGCGCTCAATGCAGATAAGTTTGATGAAGCAATTGCGGCCTACACAGAAGCCATTGAGCTAGATGCTAAAAATCATGTGCTTTTTAGTAATCGCTCCGCAGCCTTTGCTAAGGCCGGTAGATTCCAGGAAGCGCTAGATGACGCCGAGACAACGATTTCTCTAAATCCTAGCTGGCCAAAAGGCTATTCTCGTAAGGGTGCTGCAGCTGCTGGTTTGCGTGACTACATTAAAGCCTTTGAGGCGTACTGTGAAGGTATGTTAGATTTATACTATAAATTACACATAACCTCACTAAAACTCTATGTATGGGCTTGCTTTGTGTGCATATATGTGTGTGTGTATTTGTGCAGGTCTAAAGTATGATCCGCAAAATGCAATTTTGATGCAAGGACGCCAAGAAATCACTTCTTCAGTGCTAAACTTTATACAGGCAGGCGACCTGCCAATGGACGTAGATCCACAGCCATTCAGAAGTACCACTTTTAAACCAAAACCGGCACCATCTAAGACAGAGCCACCAAAACCAGCTGAGCCCAAAGTAGAGGATATGAGCGAGGAAGAGCGGAATAAGTACTTTGCCAAAAAAGAGAAGGAATTAGGCAATGCAGCATATAAGAAGAAAGATTTTGAAACCGCTCTTAAGCATTATAATGCTGCAATTGAACATGATCCGACTGATATTACTTTCCACAACAATATCGCAGCCGTATATTTTGAACGTAAGGATTACGATGAATGCATTAAGCAGTGTGAAAAGGGTATTGAAGTTGGTCGTGAAAATCGCGCTGACTTTAAGTTAATTGCTAAATCATTAGCTCGTATTGGCAACACTTACCGTAAGATGGAGAACTACAAGCAGGCCAAGTTCTACTATGAAAAGGCTATGTCTGAACATCGTACACCAGAAATAAAAACTTCACTTAGTGAGGTTGAAGCTAAAATTAAGGAAGAGGAACGTAAGGCTTATATTGATCCAGCCAAAGCTGAAGATGAGAAAGAAAAAGGCAATGAGTATTTTAAGAAGGGTGACTACAGTAGTGCTGTTAAACACTACTCGGAGGCAATTAAGCGTAATCCCGATGATCCTAAACTTTACAGCAATCGTGCTGCTTGTTACACGAAACTAGCAGCATTCGATCTAGGTCTAAAAGATTGCGAAACTTGCATTAAACTTGATGAGAAATTCATCAAGGGATACATTCGAAAAGGCAAAATTCTACAGGTCTGTAGTTTTATCATAGTTTGTAATAGAATTAATTGAATGTTAACTTTTATTGATATTAAAGGGTATGCAACAAAGTGCAAAGGCATCGTCGGCATACCAGAAGGCTCTTGAGATAGATCCTAATAATGCTGAAGCAATTGATGGTTACCGCCAATGTTCCATGAATTTCCAACGCAATCCTCAAGAAGTGCTCAAAAATGCCATGGCCGATCCAGAAATACAGCAAATACTCAAGGATCCAGCTATGCGTATGATACTGGAACAAATGCAAAACGATCCAAATGCTGTCAAGGAGTAAGTCAAATGAATTAATCTAGTTATTCAATAGTTATATATAATATAATTTATCCTCTCTTTTTACAGACATTTACAAAATCCAGCTATTGCCGATAAGATAATGAAACTTCTAGAATCCGGCATTATACAAATACATTAGGACTAGACATTAACTTTCAACCAAACCAATCGCTTACATTCAGGAGACAAGAAAGCATATACAAAAATTATTGCGCTATCTATTCACTGTGCAACTAACTAACTAAATACCGTGTGTTTAACATTTGCAATTTGTGGTACTATCTTAAGAATCGCATAGATCAACGCTGATATGACTATAACCACTAAAAGGCAACTGTTAAAAATCAATTATATACAAAATATGTCTAATCCACCCCAATCTGCCTAGTTGATTTATGCAGATGCTGTTGGAATATTAGCTCCAGACACAACCCCGTGGCCCTTATTTTCATACTACAAACTATGCTGTAGCTTAGCTCTAAAGGAAAAAAAAAAACAAACAAAATAACTTTTTGAATGTAAAATAAACGCAAGTCAGAAAATGGTAACTGTATTACAATTGTTTTTTTATAACAAGAAGAAAAGAAATAAATTCATAGTTTTAATTGTGCGCTAACTACCAGCACACCATTCCATCATTTATCTGACTTTTATTGTTCCAAAAATAAAAATTTGATTTGAACAAAATTAATTTTTAATGTCATCACGTATTATAGTATCTTCATTATCACTTTTGCTTTTAAATATAGGATAAATATTTGTTATCAGTCATAGCAGCACTTTTGAAATGACCAAAATGCGTTCCAAATTGTGTATGCTTCATTCAAGGTCGGACGAACAAGCGGGTAGACATGCATACCTATATTTCGATATCAAAATGCTACTCTGCATATATGTAATATATATATATATATATATATATATATTTAAATTAAAACTAAATGTTTCTCTTAGGCTAAACCAATGACATGCGGCATGACTGATGATTCGTTTGACATGCTCGTACGAAAATCAGTAAAAAAAAAAAAATGGCAGAAACTTTTTATTATACCAAACATCATGTAGTTATCCTTATATGTAAAATATAACTATAGCAGTTGCGAATAAGAATTTATTTTAACCAAATTTCTTAACTTGTTAATGTATATTAAAAATTATTCTTAAAAGTACTGTTTAAACTTTTACCCTAAGAAATTTAAAATATATATATATATATTCTGCTGCCAAATTATTCCCAGCCGTTAAGTCATTTTGTACTACGATAACAGATGTTAAAATATGGTCAGCGGCCATACTTGGTAATTTTTAATACATTTTTAAAAGGAAAAGTGTTGTATAGCGTTAACCATTTACAACATGCTATTTAGTGCCAGTGCCAGTGCCAGAGCAGTGTTGAGGACGATTTCATCCACAAAAAAAGAAATGGTGTGCTGCTACTTGTGATTTGAATTTAAGAATTAATAAACTAAATATAAAAAAGCGTTTAATTTCATAGAATATTAAATATAATTATAATACAAAATAAACGTCCGTTAAAATATCAATTTCTGCACGCTATTAATTGTTTTAACTATAGTTATATGTATGTTTCTCTGTGCACTGGTGTTGATATACGTGTGACACTGTGTGCGTGTATATATATATATATATATATATATTGTAAGTGTGTGTGATTGCCACCGAGTTTCTCAGTTGATTCGCGATATTGAGAATAGAAAGATGGTGCTCGGTAAATTGTAAGCGTGAAAAAAGTAATATATATAAATATATATATATTATATATATATATATAAAAATACCAAATAAAATTTTTATTGGCGAAAAAAAGTGTTTAAGAAATTTATTATAAAATAGTAGCTGGAAACAAACAGAAATAACAAAAGTGAGTATACAAATGTGTTCAATTGTTGCTTTGCTTCCTATCACATTCGCATTTGAAATGCGTTTCGGGGGCGCTTGGCAACAAGCAAAAGCCGCTACACATACATATACATATGTAGATATGTACACATGTATATTAACCAACCATCAATACAAATGTATTTGTGTCATTTCGCTTTACAACATTTTTATTAATGTTATATTTTTTTTTTATGTATTGTTATTAACTTATTTTTGTTTTTTGTGTATTTTTTTTTTAAATGCTATGTTTAGTGCATCCCTCACCGCTGCACTACTCAACGATGAGGCCACAGGCGCCGGCGTCTATGGTGCATGATCCCAAAAAGGATGAACTACGAAATGCCCCCTGGTACTGGGGCAACATCACCCGTGAGGAGGCCAAAAACGTATTGTTCGGCAAGCCGGATGGCAGCTTTTTAGTACGCGATGCGCAGGCAAAAGTAAGTAAAAGTAGTTAATACAATAAAAGCTCAATTTGTGGACAGCTTTCGTTAATTATTATAATTGATAACAAGCTGTTATAATTTCTATTACAAACGGATACGGAAATACAAGAAAAAAAGAAGAACTATTATCCCTATCCCGGTAACATTTTAATATAAATAAAAAAGAAAAAAAACTTTTCCTTTCAATAAAATATTTATTTATTATTTACTGGAGATGTAATGCAACGCTTGCTGTCTGTTTAAACGCTTTTACTGTTTTTAGTAACTTTAGTAAAAAGTTTTTTTAAAACTAACCAAAACATATTTTCTGATTGGATTTATGATTACAGAAAGGCGAATATACATTAACTTTGATGAAGGATGGAAATGCGAAACTGATTAAAATTTGCCAAATGAATGGAAATTATGGATTCATTGAGAATTATCCATTCAATTCAATTGTGGAAATGATCAATTATTATACAGCAAATTCTTTAAAGATGTATAACAAAACATTAGATATAACGCTCAGTAATCCCATATTTTGTCCATATGATGATGAGGATGCACAGCCACAAGGTGATATACATCTATTAAGTAATGAATTTATACGATGCGCACAATTGCTGCTGCAACAGGAGCAGGTACTTGATCAGAAGAAGACGGCATTTAATGCAATAAGAGATGAATTGGCTGAAAAGAAATTGCATCAAATTGTTTTTGGTAATGCAGAGAAAATGTTTCGAAGTCAAATCACATTAACTGAATCATTTATGGTTAAAACACCATGTGGCAATCCTGCTGCAAGTGGTACAACTTCTGGTGGTACTGGCACTGGTACTAATAATACAGTTAATAATATTGGAAGCATTATAAGTACACGTCAGGAGGAATTAGATCATATGCATGACAATTTGTCAAGACTGAAAGCACATTTGGAAGTGATGCAAGTTAAAATGGATCGCCTAAATCAGTATATTAAGACAAGAAAGGAGGAGGAGCAATTATTGGAGCGTCAAATAAATGCATCTAAACCAGAACTACAGGAATTACAATTGCGCAAGGATAAGCACATTGAGTAAGTATCAATATATCCAATAGTCCATATACAATTGACGTCATAAATACCTCAAATAACCAAAACTGATTAACGTTAACTCAGCTTTAAATACAAGAAAGAAAAAAAAAGACGAAAAAAAACAATGCATAGAAGACTTCTAGAAGCAAATCGCATATAGTCAGTTAGTCATTCAGTCAATCGGTCAGTCTGTCACTCATTCGTTTCATGTTCCACGGCAGCACTACGTTCTACCCGTTAAACGCTGTCCAATGCATTTTTTTGCCAGCCAAGGAATTTTAATGTTTTGGGTTCTGGCTCATTTTACACGCGGTTCGCTTTTTGTGCCTGATTTCTTGAGCAGCCGCTCCCGCCGATGCTGTTGCTGTTAGTTCTTAGTTGTTGTTGCTGTTGTTGTTGTTGTTTCGTCGGTATATTTCGGTTTTAGTTGATAGAAATAAAATTTCAAAGATTTTGCCTTTTTAGCAGCGCTCGTTTGAGCTTCGGCTTTCAATTCGCCACGCTGACTGGCCTACGTGCTTGGATGTAATGTAACAAACCGAGCGTATATTGGATATATTACCCTGAAACTGAAATCTTTTCTAAAGCAATGACAATATACGATAATGTTTTTTTTTTCCTTTTTTTTTTAATAAACATTAAATTCCATCATATTATCTATCATATAAATAGAGATATAATATACAGATTTCATCTGTCAGTTAAATGTTTTAATTTATACTCTTATAGATTTTGTTTACTCTCTCTCTCTCTCTCTCTCTCTCTGTCTCTCTGTCTGAACTGCAGCCGCAGAAGCACATTGTTAGAAAGCTTTAAACAAGCTTCATTTCCTCATATAAAATTGTTTCGTTTTGCTTTAATCTTAAGTGGTAATTTTAAGCTAATGTCATTGTGAGATTAGCTATTATATCATTAAATATGATTCGTCAACGATAATAATTATTATGATGAATCTTATGGTAATTAGTTTGAACCTTGAACTATTTTTTTTTTTTTTTTTACTAAATAATATATAACTTAAAAGGAAAAACCCAAATTGCTTAGTTAATAATATATATATATATATTTATATTATTATATATCCCTTATCATTAAGTTAAAAAAAAAAAGAAAAAATTTTTGTTAAATCTGAATCATATTATAACCTAGTCTAAACCAATTTGTCATCGATGGTTATAGTAGACTCAAAGGTAGACTTTGACACAGCTGCACTAGACTTTATTATATATATATATATATATATGTGTGTGTACATATAGCTTTAAGTTTGGGTTTCTATTTATATGCGCAGCAGTGTGTCCTATGCCTCCACACTTAAGACCAGATAAGGCACTATCGTTATCTCGATGACAGGCTTTATTGTTTGCCAAGTGCTTAATTTTTTTTTCTTTTTTTTTTGTTGCTTTTTCTTGACATTTCTTTTTTTTAATTTTATACATATATATATATATATATATAATCATATTCGCAAACCTTTTCTTGTTGTCTTTATTTTAATGAAGAGATTACGCGAGAACAAACCCAATACGAACCTTTATGACTCTGATATGGCATACATGTTCCATGGCATGTGTGTGCACTGTCTCTCTCTCTCTCTTGTTCCTTGTAGTGCTCCTCCTATATATCGCCTGGTGTATATCGCCCTATGGCGTATAGCATTCACGTCATAAGCCTTAGTGGCTCTGAGGCCTAGGTCGTTCATTGGGGGAATCATATTGAAATCGCAACAATAGTTTTAGTTGTTGTTGCTTGCGCCACAAACTCTGATAAGAAATTGGAGAGGTCGTTAAATATATGCCGCAAAAAGAAAAAGCGTGTGTCCAATGAATCCCATTCCTAATACCATACAAAAATCAACTTAAGATCTATAAATATTTGTACAAAGCTACCCCATTTTATACATATATATATATTTGATTTGAAGGTTATGTAGCCACTTAACAGTTAGCTTAAAATATTGATAGAAATTGATAATTGTATCCAGCAGTAGCCGTCAATGAATTCTACAACAAAAAATGCCACAAAATTTATTTAATGTTAATTTTATTTAAATTGATTTTAAACTAAAATTTAAATTGCATTTAAATCTAGCCGCTAAAATGTTGCCATCTGCTTAATGGCGGCGTTGCCAGCTTTTATTACCTTGAAATAGCTTTTTGATATATATATTTTAGCCTTCAAATTTAAGTTAAGCATTCATTGCAATCATTCAAACCCTCATTATATATATATATATATATATAGAGGACTATAAACGATAAGTTAACCGCAGCTCTGGTTTTCTGTCTGCCTTGCTATAAAAACTTATATATAATTATATATATATGTATATGTATATATGTATATATATGTCACCTATGCAGTTGTCATGGTATCAATGAGAAACGTTCTTCAATTTGATCAAATTTAATCAAAAGTTCTAACTTATATATATATATATGGGCGCACACACATGTTTATATATTTTCATAATTGCACTAAATTGGCAAACATACACACACGCACACACACACACACAGACATACACACACAGACACTTTGATAACAGACTGTCTATTGGGCAACGCCACATTTGCTTTATCTATAAGCTGCTAGAGTGCAATTTCCCTTGTCTTGATCCAAAATCGCAAGCAAGACGATGACATCACATTGACTGATAACGAGCAAGGCTATACATATGCATATACATATATAGCATATATAGTTTATAATACATATATATATATATATATAGAACATCTATATGTATAGCCTAGCCATATTTAAAATGAGTCAATAAGTTTTTGGCCACGCAATTCAATGAAATAACTTGGCTACTGCGGCGTTGTAATTACTCTAGACAGTTAGACGGCAAAGAATGAGCTCCATATGGCTATCGTAGTAGAAACTAATGTGTTGGCTATCATTGTATTTTGTATTATATATATATATATATTATAGATCTGTTACTAAAGTTGATATTTGTTTAATTTATTTGCAGACGCCTTAAGAGTTTGGGTCTAACCGAAGATGATTTGAATGTTATACTGGAAATGGGATTTGACGAATGGCAGCGACACTATGAGAAGGCATCAAATCTGCCACATCGTAATGAATCATTATGGTTTATTAAGAATGCCAAGCGACGTGATGCCGAGGAGATGCTTAAGGGTGCGCCTACTGGTACATTCCTAATACGTATGCGTGAGGCTGGAAACTATGCATTATCCATTGTATGTAAGGGGGATATACAACATTGCATTATATTTGAAACGGAAAGCGGTTTGGGTTTTGCTGCACCATATAATATATATCCAACGTTAAAGCAATTGGTCGATCATTATGCATGCAATTCATTGGAGGAGCATAATGATACATTAACTACGGTATTGCGTATACCAGTGTATCATTGGTTGCAGAATAAACAGCATTTCTTGGATCAATTGGAGGAGGAATTGGAATTGGAGCAACATGAGCAGGAACAATTGATACAAGATGCTGCATTAATGCCACCACCACTAACAGTCGCAGCCGCAGCCGCAGCAGCAGCCGGAGGAGGAATGCCAGCCAGCAGTGTACCAATACCAACAACAAGATTACGTGAACATAGCGGCCATGATATAGTTGATGCATCGCTGGGTAGCAGCGAAACGGAAACACCACCAGCATCCATATCACCATCAAATTTTAGCACATCGCAATAGATAACAAACAACAATGCAACAATCTCTTAAATATACCTAGTGCTCCTGCCTTCCAAGCCTGCCAACAACTGGCTCTCTCACATTTTTGAATCCCCTGCGTATGCATTGTTCGCTCTCTCACTTCCAGACTTGTCGCTCTCTCGCTCTCTTGCTGTCTCTCCATCATCAAACTATCAATCAATCATTTTTTCATGCGTGTGTGTGTGTGTGTGTGTGAGTCAGTGTGTATGTAAAGCGGGAACAGTACAACTGTTCCCTACTAACATACACTTTAACCCACAACTCCACACACACACACACACACACGCACACCCAGCCCAAGAATGAGGCATCGATAAGCTAAACGAAAAAAGAAAAACAAGTAATTGGGTGATCAAAGTTGATGTTGTTTATAAGCTATTCTATGCACATGTATGTATGTCTTCTAAGCATATATATATATATATATATATACATATTAATCATATATCATTGATCTATATACGTATATATATATGCATTTGTGTGTACGTATAATCGATATATTATTATTATTATTATTATTATTATCATTATCATTATTATTATGATTAAGTTTTGTTTTTCGTGAAACATTGCATTTCGCTTGAAAAGTGATAAGTCAAGTCAACTGTTTTGTCAACTTAAAATTTAAAACTATAAACTAGAGTTTCGTATCAATATACACATGGCTCCAATTAACTCCATAATGTAATAATGTAATCCAATCGGATGAGGTAGCACGCTGCGCGTCTTTAATAACAAAACATAAAAAAGCAAAAAACAAACCGATAAAAAAAAAATTGAAAAAGAAAACAAAACAAAAACAAAACAGCAGCTTAAAAAAAAGGAACTAAAATATTAACTCTTTGTCGTATTCAATGTGTTTATATATATATATATATACGTATAGGTCGATCTGCACTCAGATTTTGATAATCGTAATGGAGCGCAAACCAATCCGACCACAAAATAATTTGTTGTTATGAATATATTAGCGAGTCTTAATTGATTTTCAAATAGTTTTTTAAGTAAAATGTGTAAAATATATATATATATATATATATATATATCATATATATATATATATATCTATGATATAACTGTACGTTTAATCGATGTGATCAATTGTCTGTTGCTACTTATAATAATCCCCCACACTTTTTTGTAAAGCCAGATCTTTAGCTATACCTTAATATATATATACATATATATATATATATATATTGATATCTATAATCATATATATATAGTATATATATTTGTGTTTTTTTTTACTATTATTATTTAATTAATTAAAAGTTTATTAAGTTTATAGTTTAAACTCAGCCAATTGGATAGTTTATACGTACAAATCACACACACACACACACACACACACACACACACACACACACAAGTGCAATTCGCAATACACAATATAAAATCAGAAAAAGATAAACTACATTTGTTATTTATACATGTTTAAAAAAAAAAACAAAAAAAAATGTTCCATAAAAAGACAAAAAAAAAATTTGTAAAGAAAAACCCAAAAAATTGTCAACGAAATCTGCTGCAATATGCGAAAACAAATGAGAAAAAGAAAAACAAAACAAAAAAAAAACAAAAGCTTCAGTTTGTAGTATCTATATATATATATATATATATATATTTATATATATAGTTAACACCCACCTGGTTAATATTTTTTTTTATTTTTATGAAAAACTTTTTCCAAAACCATTTGAAAAAAAAAATTAAATTTAGTTTAAGTTTTGTGCAATTTTTATTGGAATTTGTTGAAAAATGTTTTCAGTTAATAAGCCTTATAGGGTATACAATTTCGGTGTGCCAAATTTTTGTTTAGTTTTTTTTTTTTTTTTTTTTTTTTTCCGGTGTTGCGCTGTTTGTTTATTTTTTGCTCTCTTCGTTTCCTACGAAGCACAACAGCAACAACAAAAAAAAAACAAAAAAAAAAATAAAAACAAACAACATTAAACAAAAATAAATCAATAGAAATTCTTTTTTTTTTTTTGTTTTGTTTTCCTTTTTTGCTTTCTATATATGTAAAATCATAAAAAAAAATACCTTAATTTAATTTATTTAATTTGTAATGCATAATTTCATGTGTGTTTATATACATATATATATATATAAATATCTGTATCTTTATCTATATATATATCTATATCTATATCTATAATAATTTTTTATATTTTCTAATGCTATGAGATTTCGTCGGATCTCGTACGTTGTAGTATTTTATAAGTTTTTAAAAGAAACAAAATTTAGTCTGTAAAACAAAAAAAAAAAACAAAACGCGTTTCAATACAAAAAACAAAACACAAAAAAAAACAAAATTAATGGAAAAAAATAACTGTATTTTTATATTTGAGAAATGATTTTTTTTTGATTTTGATTTTTGCCATACTTAAATGTTAGATTGAAACGGAAAGTTAAGAAATTGATAAAATTATAAATTGATAAAATGATAAACTGATAGAAAAAAAGAAGAAGAAAAAACAAATAAAAGTTAAACCCAATGGGCTGCATTTTTGGCGCTGTGTTCGAGACGGCAAATGATAACGAATTAAAAATTTGTTGTATTTTTTATATGAAATATATACATATATATATAATTATAATAATGAATAATATGTGTAGTAGTATGTATTTATGCCTCATGCATAGTTTGATCTATGTACTATATATATATATATCCAAATATATATATATATATATATATGAATATGTTATGTGTTTTAGCTTTTAAGTGCTAACCTGCCACAATTGGTTCTCCAACAACAACAACAAAATTTTTTGTAGTAGTTTTTAGTAAGAAATACGTATATATATATATATATATATATATATATACATATATATATACATATATATGCGTATATCTATGCATGTATATGTCTAAATCCATTTGTATTTGTGTCTAAAACAAAACAACGACAACTAAACGAAAGTTCGTAAACAACAAAGAAAAAGAAAAACAAAAACATATATATATGTATATTTAAAAGTATATATACATATATATATGTATGCGATATGTATATATGAAGAAAAAAAATAAAAACAAAATGAACAAAAACAGAAAAAAAAAACAAAAAACCAAAAACAAGAATTTATACCGAATTCTCTCTATAATGATGATTTTCCATGAGGGTTTCGTTTAGGTTTTTGCTTTCAATGGAACCGTTCGACCCGCTTCTGCTGAGCTAGACGAAACGCGATCCCGCAGACCAGGGAATACAATTGAAATCACGCGCTTCCAAACTGCCAAGCGAATGGCAACAACTCCAATTGAGTTTGGTATGGCTCACACGAGATCAGCTCATGCTATATATATATATATATATATATATATATAAGTACAAACCAAAAAAAAAGAATCTATATGACTAAATGACACATGACAGGCAACTTGGTAACAATCTTAAGGTTTCAGGTTCAACTTCAATCTGTGTATGCTTGAGTGATAGTTTCTCAAACTAAAACTTTTTTATTTGTTTATCATTCATTCATTTTATAACTCTTTATATATTTATTTGAAAAGGATGATTTATTTATTTAATTATCAAGCATTGCAGTCATTTAATTAATTAATTTAAATTTAAAAAAATATATATATATTGTTTTTGTAAGTAGCTTAACCAAATTTTCATTTATATTAAATACTTAAAATATATTTGCCTTGCATATTTGCCATTGGCATTTACCATTAATTAAACTGTTCCCTGTCAGTGTAGTGATCGAATTTTATGTTGGTGCATAAAAGTATGCAATACATTATTAACTTACGCAAAAGCTGCCAGGGCTAAGCCAAAGTTATATTTTAAATTTTATGTGCTTATATATGTACACACTAGTGAAGGACCAGTAAATTTCTGACAGTTGTGCCATCATTGGTTAGTTACATATTTTAATTGTGCAAAATAGTGTTAAAAATTTAGAAATGTATAGTGCAAGTGCTTTAAACTATAAGTTAACTTATTTTAATATGCAGCGAACTGATGTGAATGCAGAACATAGCAAAAGTCAAACTAAACGGTATTTAAATGTGATTAAACCAAATGTGATTTGCAAATTGCTGTTTCCAAGGCCAAAAATGCAGCCGTGAAAGAGAAAGCAGAATAATGAAAAAAAAATTATACGGTGAGTCTCTATTATTTAAGAAGGAAGTAAAAATGTAAAGAGAATGCGATAAGAAGAGCTTAGCTGTTACTTCATAGCTTAAATGTACCTTAGAGGGTAGCATTTATGGTTCTATCATTTAAATTATTCAATATGCGCAATATTCGAGTTGTTGTTTGTTGTTTGAATCCCATACGCCGGCTAGAAAATTTGTATGGGGGCGATTTGAGTAAACTGCGCAGTTGTTTAGAAAATCTATTTTTTGCTTGGTTGCCGCTTTCTTGAGAGTGTTTGTAGTTATTATGTATGTGTGCGTATGTATGTGTGTACGCGTGTATTTCTTTTTTTTTCGGGCATGCATACATGCCGACAAATATATATACACACACACACAAACGTAGATATACATGTATGCAAATATTTAAGCTTTGAACCGTGCGCATAATTGTATGCCCCACTAGCTGTTGGTGTTTACATTTGTTGGTGTTTTATTTTTATTTTTTTTTCTTATTAATTGACGACTTAGCAGACAGTAGCCGGCCGGTATTTCCAGCAGTTCAAGAAACCTTTCTACTATATTCAGTATACATAGATGAAATTTCCACTCCAATGACTAAAAAACAAACAGTTATTTGTCAAACTGGTTAAGAATTGTCGCAAGGTTAATCAACTGATAAAAACGACAAACAAATGCGATAATTATACTATTGTTTTATAGTATTATTTATTGTTTATTTGTTTAGGTTTACTTATGAACTAATATTATAAAATTCATTTTATACATTATATATACAACAATAACAAGTTCAATCAATATGACTGAACGAATCGCCACTAAATTTGACGG
The DNA here is from genome assembly GCA_037044455.1 of Zygothrica quintamaculata. NCBI lineage: Eukaryota > Metazoa > Arthropoda > Insecta > Diptera > Drosophilidae > Zygothrica > Zygothrica quintamaculata. The sequence continues at coordinate 324,839 of JBAMBS010000275.1, read as the reverse complement.
GGGGAGCCGCTAAAAACTTAAGATCTATTCGTACGATTAGTTTAAGTTGAACTAACGCTATAAGATCAGTACTCAATGTGCGATAATACAACTAGGTTGTTGTGGCTAGTGATTAAAACGGTCTGTGGATGTGTAGGTGTGTATGTAGTAAGTTGTTTGGCAGTTACTGCTTGGAATCGAGGATTAACTATTTGGTTTCGGTTACAGTTCAAGTTGGAACTGCTCCTGTTCCTCTATTTTCAATGGTTTTATAGTCTTCTTCAATATATCATTGGGCACGGGCACACATTTGCGGAAAGGTGTACGGGGATTACCGCGCACTAGGCAGCTGGGTATATTATTGGGTGGCGTCTGACTCAATGGTGATAAACGCAGATTCTTCATAAAGGCACGTTCATAGATAAGTTTAGTGCCTGCAAATGTAATAGGAATTTAAATAAATATTAGACTATATATATATTGCATCAGACTTAAATACAAAATGATAAGACACACTTGTGCAAGCACGTTAATTAACTGACTGACTACTGAGTCACAAAAACATGTGCATTGCCAGACACAGACGCAGACTACTATATAAGTGATACTCTGAGAATGTTATCAAAAATTTCCTGAATGATTCAGAATAACTGAAACTCTTTATTTTATTAACTTACCTCCAGGTGTTGTTGAGTACAGTGTACCACCAGGGGTCGATGAATATACCTCTGGCATCTGTATAGGATCTGTGATAACAATTTTCTTAGTCTTGCTCATGGCTAAGGGTAGACCATGAGAGATGGCTTGACGTGCAGTGGGTGAAGCAGACATGTCTCTTTTTATTTTTGGTATTTTAACACTTAACACTTGCACTTGTAAAATCGTAATTGAAGAAATCTTTTTTTATTGTTTGCCTGTACGAAATTGCGTCGTAATGTTTTCTGTCTGCCTTTGGTTATTGCTTCTCCGCTGGCTATCAGTGTGTCTACACGTGGTCGCTCTGCGATTCCAATTGTCATATGTATTGCACTGTGCAGCTCTATTTATATTGAGAGCTCTGCTTCTTTCCATCAATGAAGCGCGTAAACAAAACAAAATCACAAACACGCAAATACATGTCACAATGGCGTAAATGCACATGGCGCTCTCTCTCGCTCTCGCTCAGCGATCGCATACACATTCACTCTCCCTCTCGCTTTCTGTTATTCTCTTGTAATCAGGGCGCTGCCCACTTTTTTTTTTAATAATTGTTATGTATTATGGATAATAGAATACTGTTATGGATAACCTGGATAAATAAAAATTATGTATATATATCCTGAATCATAATATGGTCAGCATTGCCTGTGGGTAATTTGACCTAAAAAAGGTTTATTTGCTTCTTTTTTTTTATAAACATATTCATTTGTTATTTGTATTGTGTGTTTTATCTTTTTCATTAATTGTTATCTTAAGGTCGAAGCTTAAAGCCTAGTTTCAGGTATATATATATATATATATGTATATATATATATATATATATAGAAAATTAATGTTTACAAGAAATTGCGTCTTACTATTAGTTGGAATGCAAAACACTTGCGATAAAGTAAGAAATGTGTATTTATACTGTTTAACATTATATATTTACAATAAATATTATATAATTATATCAAGCGGTTGATACAATAGCGTATATTGTACCTAATTAGAAAGTTGCTATCTGAATGAGACTACAAGTTACCCTGTAATAATAATCTACTCAATGTTTATATAAACCTTTTTTTCGTCTTCTATTAACATGACGATTCTTTGTAGAATCTTGCTAACTGCGTCAAAATTAAATACTTAAAGTTCATCAGATATAAAATGTTATATACATATGTATACATTTTTTTGTGTTCTTCTTAGAAAAACATAAAAAGTTTAAGTATTCTATATCTATACTATATATTGTTGTTGCTGTTGTCTTCAAATATTTCTTCATTTAGGTTTGTTCACATGTGTTTAGCGCTAGAGAAACAAACTGCAAACTGCGCAGTTTCTCTAAAAACGCATTTGTCTTCGCTAAACTAAATGCCGGCCGGTATTTCCAGTGGTTCAACAGCCCCCAAACATATTATGTACATATTATATATAAACAGTTTGCTTTAATTAGTTAGTCACCTTGGCAGAAAGCTCTTCTCAAGGTTCATTAGCTGATAAAAAGAAAGAAAGCAAAATGAACAAACAAAATAATATTTTTTGATAATATTTTAGTTTAATTTAATATTTATTGCATGATGAGTTGCTTAAGAACTAAAAATACATTTTAATTATAACAAGTTCAGTCAATATGACTGAAAACTGAACAATCGCCTTGATCGATTAATGAATAAGGCAAAAAATTATAAACTTAAAGACTAAACATGTGTTTTGTTTAAGTTAGTTTGAAAAAGAAGTCCATGAAGTATAACTATAAGATCAGTATAGGTATATGATAATACAACTAGGTTGATGAATTGTATGGATGAGTTTGTGGCAGTTACTGCTTGGAATATGTTTAATTCTTCTGCAATTAGTTTGTTTATAGCTCAAGCTGGAACTGCTCTTGTTCCTCAATTTTCATTGATTTCGTTGTCTTTACAATATCATTGGGTACGGGCACACACTTGCGAAAAGGTGTACGGGGTGTACCGCGGAGTAGACAACTGGGTATGTTGCTTGGAGGTGTCTGACTCAATGGGGACAAACGGAGATTCTTCATGAAGGCACGTTCATAGATAAGTTTGGTGCCTGCAAAAAAGGAAAGAATTTTATATTATAAATATGAATACATTTTATTGTAGATTGCATCAGACAGGGAACAGGTGATAAGACAGTTGTGCAAGCACGTTTCTTAACTACTGAGTCATTAATTTGCTTGGCTAGACAAAGACTAAAACTGAACCACAGTCTGCTGTTATCAGAAATGATTCAGATGAATCGAAATATATATTAAACTTACCGCCAGGTGTTGTGGAGTAGAGAGTACCGCCAGGGGTCGATGAGTATACCTCTGGCATCTGGATGGGATCAGTAATGACAATCTTTCTAGTCTTAGTCATGGTCATAGGCAATGCCTGATTGATGGCTTGGCGTGCAGTAGGTGATGCAGACATTTTCTTGTTGTTTATTTTTTGTGTTTCTTTAACTTTTTTAACACTTGCACTTGTTTATAGCAATTAAAAGACTTTTTTTGTTTGCCTGAAATTGCGTTGTTTGCTATTGTTGTCCTTGACTAAGGTTTTCCTCTCAGCTGTTTGCTGCTATGACTGAACGTGGCCGCTATGCGAGTTCAATTGTCACATACTGCAATGGGCAGCTGTATTTATACTGGTCGTTCTTCTTCTTTCAATCGTGTGGGGCGCGCAAACAAAACAAACACACATACACACATACGCATGCAAAGCAGCGTATATGAAATGCTCTCTCTTTAAGTATGCTCTCACATTTATTCACTCTCTCTCTCTCTCCCGTTATAGCTGTTACTCTACGCCTGATGTTTTTGTTTTGTTTTATGCTTGTTTTGTTATTTTTGTTTTCTACTGAATTTCTGCGTAGTACAAGCTGTTGGGGCTGTTCTTGTTATTGTTTTTGTTGTTGCTGGTGCTTTTGTTTTTATTATTGTCATTTGGCTTTTTGTTGTTCTCTATATCTTGTTGCCATTAGCTGTATTGCAGCCCCAGACTATTCGATTCATTAAGTTTGTCGGGTAATGCGACGGCAGCAGCCTTGAACGGGTGCGGGCTGTTGTTGTTGACCGGTTCTAATCTGTTTATCTTTACCATATTTATTGGTAAACAAGAGTTATGTATTAACAAATATAGGGAGAAAAAAATGTACAACACACCATATAAGACTATTGCTATCGATATCGATCACTATGATAACATTATATGACTCACAAAACGTAAGTGTGTGTGTTTGTATTTGTTGTTAATTTTTCAAGTATTTAAATATTCAAAATTCATACATAAGGCAAAGATTAGCATAAAAGCACGTTGCTTGCCGGTCAATTTGCTGACGTACGAATGGTGTATAGCATAGAGCGTTTGAAATTAGGGGCACGAGCCAGAAAAGTGGAGAATAAAGAAACAAAAAAAAAACACGGAGGATGTTGACGACATTTAATGATCGACGCATGTAAATGCTAGAAGAACTAAGTTGATATTTACGTGGGTTGTGGGTTCTGCAGAAAGCGACGTAGTTTCTTTTTGGCCGAATTTTTGCGAATTTTACTTTATTGGCCAATTGCCATAACCTTTTAACTCATGGTGCTTGTAATGGCACCACGTGTAGGACCCCCAAAATCAAAGTATACTTGGATTATATGGGACAATAGATGCCGCAACTTAACGCCCACGTACCTAATTATATAGCCATATATCTATATCTATATATATATATCTATATATATATATAGAACAAGGTTAAAACTAGCGCCACGTGGTATAATTTATGCTTAAAAAAAAGCAAATGGATAGTTTGAGGGCAACGCATTTTCACATATATTCTATATACATTATGTTCAGGAATAGTTCTATATTCAATCAAAACTTACACTTACACCTGTGTAATTAGCCTGATTCTGTCATATATAGCACTAAGGGTGGGGGTGCGATATCCATAACAATGTTTATGTGCTGACCCCGAAACCCAAGTGATAAACAAGGGCAGCAACTACCGGTTTACATGGGCTGAGGGAGTGAGATAGGGACGGTGGGTAAGAGAGACAGATTACAACATTTTTAGCGTGTCATCTAGCACGTAGTCCACAGCATAAACAGTTCTACGTGCGTTTGTCAGCGACTACGAGATATTTTCTCATTCTGCTTCCTTTAACTTTCTCTCTCACTTCATTTCTTTGTTGTTGTTGTTGTTGTTGTCGGTAATGCTGTACAGAGAGAGATAGAGAGAGAGGATATATCAACCCTAATTTGAGTTCTTGTTTCCCCTCTTTTTTGTTGTTGTTTGTACCTGCGCAGTTTTAACAATGCGTCTTGGGATATAAATAAAATGGAGCACTCACAGGTGCATCCTCTCCTGCTCTCCCCACCCTCCAACCACCATCCTCTCGCAACATAGAAATCAACCCAACAGACATTCAAATTGTTTATTTCGGCAAGGCTGATGAAATTGCACAATTCTATTGCCGAAGCTCTTTACCTATCTGTCTATGTATATATGTGTATATATAAATATATGTATGTATTTAATGTTTATAAATATATTATTAACATTTTTTTATTTTTTTGTTATTATAGTTTGTTATGAATGAAGCCCTCTAGTGATGTGGCTAAGTATGTGTGAGATGAAAACAAGAATTGAAAACCTGCACTGAAAATAAGTAGAAGCTAACAGCGAATATAATATATACCCTTTCCATAAATAATACTTATAAGTGGGTATTTTTTTTATATTAATTTATCACCTTCTTTTGACCTGATTATAAAAATCCCATTTTCCAGGTCTTTAACTTATCAATGCACAGACGAAATTTGCCTTTTCATAGAATTCAAATTTCTATATATAGTATATATATATATACAATATGTTCGAATATTGATAAGCTATATATTGTATACCTTTCTTTCAAATGTGTAAACAAATAATGCTGTAACGCTCAGATTTTTCACATGTTCTATATAAAAATCTGCGGATTCAGTAAATAACATGTGCCTTTAACTATTAGCTCAAACTTTTAGAGGCTTGTTTTTCTACAGATTACATATACTATACAGATATATATAAATTTGTTTATTAATATATTTATATTATAGTAATATGCTTTATATTTATACCCAACTGATTAAATTTTGTAGTTTCCTACATGTGACTTTGTAGCTTAATGAAAAGTTCTTAAAAATATATAGTTTCTGTATGTTTATAGAATCGGTATAGTAATAGCTTCAAACATATATAAAGCTAATACTTAAGTTGCTTTATTTGACCCTTATTATAATCATATATTATTTGATAGCTATAAACCCTATATAAGCTGTCGCAATGTCAAGTGTTTCAGCAATATCAAAGTACTCAAAGTTTTTAGGGTATCAAGAAAAACAGCGTCAGCAACGCTGACCCACATAAGTATGTATTAATGTTTGTTTACAGGTCTAGAAACATAACTATATATACATATATATATATATACATATATATATACATATATATCTACATATTTATATATGCACATCTGTATATATTAATAAGATTTAAGATGCCGCTAGCACCGAATCGGAAACTGTATTCAAAATCGTATAGCCTGTTGTTGATTGTTTATCCGATATTCTGAAAACAACAAGCGTTGCGTGAGATAAACAAAATATAATATAACAATAGCATAATATAACATAAACAAAATATGCATAAATCATTAGTTGATGTCACATTGAACTTTTTAGTGGAACTGCTGCAAATTGTCACGTAACCTTAACTGTTGATGCTTGTGTAATTGATTCAAATCTGGTCCAGACTGTATGACGTTATGTTAAATTTGCCCAAATTGCAAATCAATTAAAAGTTCATTCTGCCTAATGATTAGCTTAAAACACGGTTCAATAACCGTAATTGATAAGAGATTGAATGATGTTTCCGTTGAAATATTTATAAGTTATTTTCACTTTCTGCATTTCATATCCATATATTAACATGAAATTGATTTCAAAAAATTGAGACTGAAAAGAATCTATGAAAGTTGTGTTTGAAACGAACTTGAAACCTTCGGGATGTTCAATGAACTTTAACAACTTTATATTTTTCCTTTCTTTTCTTTTTAATTATTTTTTTTTTTACAAAACAGACAAGTTCCTTGAACTTTCTAGGCAGTTTTTTTCATTGTACCAACTTGAATAATACAATTGATGACGATATCTTGAATAAATATCTACCAGTCCCTTTCAGTGCACCATCTTTCCCTGATCAGTGACTTCTGTCTGATAATAAATATATCTTAAGTAATTCTTTTCCTACTATTTTATTTTTCAACTAACAACTTATAATCCCTTAAAAGGTTAAGTTCCTTTATATTATATTTTCAAAATAACGGTACTCTGACTGTTATCTGAGCAATTTGTACATGTTCCTAAAACATCAATATTACATTGAGGGTACTTGAAAATCTTACGTAAGAGGTAACCAGCACTCCATTGTTCGTTATCATAACACATGGTTCTATATAGTATATAGTACATATATAGGAAGACTTTTTAAAGTCATTTCCTTAACATGTGGGATGCTCTTTTATGTAATTGCAAAAATGATAACAAAATGTAAAATTATATTTGTCTAATATGCTTATCGTTTAGCTTCTTTTTGTTGTTAACTGGAATCTTAGCTCATCTTTAAAGTTATGAATAAAATTTGTATTATAAAGAGAGAGTCTAACGAATAACATTCGTTACTGATGCGGTGTATTTGAAAAGTTTTCATATAAATTGCAGTCAGTAACATATGTTAAATTCAAATTAAAATTACGCGGGTTGATAGAGGCGTCATCTAGCGGTATGATCAACAATAATTATACAAAACTATCGCCCACTGCATCGTGGCAACAGTTTACTTATCGATAAGACAATCGTTGTTTATTTTTGGCGGGTGGTGTGCACACTTTTACTAGCTGTAGGAAGTGCAATATTTAAATAAATAAATTAAATATAATTATGGATCTTAGCGATGCTGTGTTAACATGTGCGGTAAACATACAATGGACAAACACAGTGGGTGTAACAGGGCGAAAGATTGCCTACAAAACGGCAACACTTCGTCTGGTGCGTAATGATCTACGTGAAATGTTTGTGGAAGTGACGCCCGAAAAATTAAAACCGCTTAAATTCAAGTTGAAGGACATTATGGTGCATAAAAAGTTCATGTCCGAGGGCAAGGCATCATTTAATTTCAAAGCAGAACGTTGTGAGCTTTACTTATCCAATGCACCGCCAGGTACACTAATGCTCTTCCTGCGCACCATTTTTATAAAAATGAATGGCAATGGTGAAAACGCACCAGATGAGGCTACAATGCAAAAGAAAATACGTGAGCAGATGCTCTCTGGTAAACCAAGCAGCTTTGATGAGATTTCACCCGTTACTACAGCGGAAATGGTTTTGGCGCGTAAAAAAGCTGGTCTAATCACGCGTGGCACAACCACAACGCCGTCACCACTGGCAGCCAAAAAACGACGCTTTGAGGAGTTGAAAGCATCTGGTGAGGATAAGAGTAGTGTGCCTGCTGCCAAAAAACTGTATAAGTCATCACCACTGACTACAGAACAAACAGAGGATTCATTGCGCATGAGTGAGGAGCAAATGGAAGTACTGCGCGCGTGCACCGCTGGTAAGAATGTGTTCTTCACTGGATCAGCCGGCACCGGAAAGAGTTTTTTGTTGCGTAAAATTATTTCCGCGTTGCCGCCGGATGGCACTGTGGCAACGGCCTCAACGGGCGTGGCTGCCTGTCTCATTGGTGGCACCACATTGCATGCATTTGCTGGCATTGGCGGTGGGGATGCTACCATGCAACGTTGCTTGGAATTAGCATCGCGACCTATGGCAGGACAGACTTGGCGTAAATGTAAGCGTCTCATCATAGACGAGATCTCTATGGTGGATGGACAGTATTTTGAGGTTTGTCAATTAACTGGGAGAACTTTGCTTGAACTAATCCTCTTATGTTACAGAAAATTGAGGCTGTAGCCCGTCATATAAGACGCAATGACCGTCCATTTGGTGGTATTCAATTGATACTCTGTGGAGACTTTCTCCAATTACCACCTGTAATCAAAGGGGAGGCAGGAACGCAACAGCGTTTTTGCTTCCAGTCTAGCGCTTGGGAAAGTTGTATTCAGTCCATATACGAGTTGAAGCAGGTGCATCGTCAATCCGATCCAGAGTTTGTTAATATACTCAACCATTTGCGCATTGGACATGTTAATGAGAACATAACAAATCGCCTCGTGTCCACCTCGAAGCAAAAAATTGAAGGCAATGGCATTTTGGCTACTCAACTGTGCTCGCACACCAACGATGCCAACTCCATTAATGAGTCCAAGCTGGAGAATCTCAGCGGTGATAAAGTGTTGTTCCGTGCCGAAGATTCGGATGCTACTATGAGCAAGCAATTGGATCAACAAGTACAGGCACCATTGCAGCTCTATCTAAAGGTTAATGCTCAGGTGATGCTGCTTAAGAATATCAACATAGCTAATGGCTTGGTCAATGGAGCACGTGGTGTGGTGGTGCGTATTGAGAAGGGTTTACCCGTGGTACGTTTTAAGAACAATCAGGAATACGCTTGCAAATTGGAGAAATGGAGCATTAAGACAGCAACTGGCGGAATACTGACGCGTCGCCAAGTACCATTAAAGTTAGCCTGGGCATTCTCCATACACAAAAGTCAAGGTTTAACGCTGGATTGCGTCGAGATGTCACTCTCAAAAGTATTTGAAGCTGGACAGGCTTATGTTGCTTTATCTCGCGCTAAATCCTTACAATCCATACGCATATTGGACTTTGATGCCAAACAGGTGTGGGCCAATCCTCAAGTATTGCAATTCTACAAGAACTTCCGCCGACGTCTCGTTGACACCACAATGATACCCTTGGGCGCAAGAAACAAGGATAAAAAGCCAGGTGATGGAAAAAGCGCTACCAGCGCTTTGGCCAAGCTCAAAAAGAGCCTCATGAACAAACCTCTCGTATCCATTAGCTAATGAATATATAGTTAAGTGATCTCTAGTGACGATTAGCAAAATTTTACATTCTAATTCTAATATGACAAGGCTTTCCATTTTGAAGCTGCCGCACGGTGCTTTAAAGTCCAAATCCTTTTCAACTTAAAGGACTTATCCACTAGATATTTAATATCCCTTATTTTACCACTTAATTATTTAGTATCTTTCAATCTATAACTTAATGATAGTTTTTCACTCAGTTTTGAAATAATGACAAAAATTTTGAAATTGAGTTTAAAACTGCAGCACTCCAATCTCTACTAAGCTTATATCAATCTCTCTATAGGAAGTTCGTTTAAAGTTTATGCATTTGATATCCACTCTCATTGTCCACTCTAAGATCATGCAATGCTCAGGCGTACTCCAGCATTTACATATACAAACAAGTTTGGTACAGTACACAGACCCGACACACGTTGAGCCTTGGATTGCTTGGTGGATTTTCCTGCCTTTAGCATCCTTAACTGTAATTCCAATAAAATGCAATATACTATACCAGATTTCATCTAATTTTTCTACAATTTGTGTGTATATTTAGTAAATCCTCGTCAAAGACGTTCAATATTTTGTGATAACAGAAATATAGTTAAATTTTAATGATGTGACATATCATCTTCTTTCATGCCGCTACCAACTGGTCCATGGCGACGCTCCCAGATCAAACGATGCTTCTGTTTCATGTACGCTGTCTTGGCATTGGCATAGCCACCCAAGTCACCATCTGCAATTGTTTTAAATATTATTATTATTAATATCAACTTTTTGTTTGTTTTGTAAGGAAACTTTTATCTTACACTTGATAAACCAGTTTTCGGTTGCCTTGTTGTATGTCTCAAGTAGTGGCCTGCATTTAGCCATATGATCAGGTGCTTCATACAGCATACAATCCTCAAAACGTTGGCGCAAGATGTTTACAACTTCATTGTCTACCATGCGATCGCGTCGGAATTGCTGATCGGCCTCAAAGCGGCAGACAGCATCGTCCGTATAGCATTCATCAATGGTAGGTACTCGACGGAAGCGTTGATGGTACCAATTCGATTTTTGTTGATTTGGCTCCACAATTGTTTCTGTAAATATAAATTGCAATGTAAACAAAAACAAAGCCGCCTAACCTTTGAGGTTATGTCATTATGTAATTGCCAACGCTATTTAACGGTTTATCTTTAACTTAAACCAATTACACAATTGCAATTGTGTTTGATTTAAGCATTAGAGATTTCTGACAACAAATTTACATGAGTATTTAGGTGCAAAACTTACCTCGGAACCATGTAATAGGGCCATCAATTGCATTTTGCACTGATTGTGCGAAGCTAGCCATAGGACTGCGTGGTTCCGGCATTGTCTTGCTTTTCTGCGTATGGAAAATAAGTGTTAAATTGCTTGCAGTAGATTTTATTTTTTTTTAACAATAGTTTTAAACGTTATTTATGAATTAAACGGAATTTTACCGAAATCGAACCAACAGCTAAAAACAACAAACAGCTGACAGCTGTGTAAAAAGGTAAAATATACTGTGCAAAGAGTGCAGATATATGTAACAGTACTAAATGGTTTTTGAACGGAATGGCAGCATTGGCAGTGAATGTGTATGTACAGCCAACTTAGTGTTTAATTTCGATAGGTTTTACTATCGATATTAATAATATTGTGCCTATATCGAGAGAACATTTGAAAATTACTCTCCCAATTTGAATATATAAGCACACATGTTGCCTCAACATTGAAGCATGTGCAACACGTACTAGCCTTAACAATTTAAACCAGCGTTTGTGTGGTAAAGAGATTCTTCAGTTAATAAAATTATCTGATGTTTGTTTATGTGTATAATATTTTTTTTTAAATTTTATTTTTATTTTGTTTTTTTTGTTTTTAATTTTGTTTACTATATTAAAATTTGACGTCGCTGGACTGTCAAAATAAAATAAAAAACAAAGCCGTTAAAATTAACATATATATATAGCTTGCTATTTTTAATATACTTGTACCTAATTATTTATTTTAATAATGTTTATGTTATGGCACGCTGATCTCGTTTCATCAGGCTTGTTAGGCCTTAAACGTGTTTTTGGCAATGGGTCTCCTCATATTGCATTGCACTCTTTGAGTACTCGTGCTTGACACGCTGCCAAAAATGAGCAGATGAAGTGAGCAAACAAGTTCAAACATTTAATATAATAAATAACTTTAAATACATTAATTGCCATAAATATAAATCAAAAGAAAAAAGATCTATCAAAATAAAAAAATTAGTAAAACGCAATTTTCGCACACTTTTGAAATTTTGCGGGAAACGGTCTGTTATGCTGAAATTGGCTTTTCGGTTTCACGGTTTCAAGGGAAAAGAGGTTGCTGCTGTTGATGTTGCTGCTGTACCAGAGAGACCAGAGGTCGATACGAACGGCGTACGCTGTGTATAAAAGTTTGAAAGAGAAAAGTTTTTGCGGCTCATTCTCTTTTGAATTGCCGCTTGGCACGGACGCTTTGAACAGTTGTGTGGCGGTCGTCAGAAAGCTCGCACGTGCGGACGCGTAACGGCAAGTTCGCCCATTCAGTAGCACAAAAATAAAAGAAACAAAACGAAAACGCAAACGTCGTGTATTTTGTGTATGGCTGCTGTATTGTATGCAGGCTATTTGTGTGGAGAAAAGAGCAAAGAGCAATATTCTAAATAAATATTCAATAACGACAAAAGCGAAATCGTTAAGAATGCAAAAATATTTGCAAGCACAACAAGCGTATTAAAAGAAATAAAAATAATAAAATAAAGTAAAAAAAAAAATAAAGTTTATAAATAGTGCACAAACAAGGCGGCATTCGGCAGCAGCCGCATTAAGAATTGTCAGGCGGCAGCGGCGGCGTTAGCGTCTGTCTCTGCCTGCCAGTCTGTCACTGTGTCTGTGTACGTTTACGTGCGTGCCTGTTCGTGTATGTGTGTGCTTTAGTGTGCTTGCGATTTGTGCGTTTTGCGTGTGTTTGTGTCCGGCCGGTGTGCCTGTGTCTGCCGGCCTTCGTCTGTGTCTCCGCCAGCAGTTGTACAGCTTTAGCGTTAGCGTCTGTATCTCTATCCGTTGATTTTGTCGTCTCGGCATCCGCGTCTGTGTTATCATCGTCGTCGTCGTTGTCGTCGTCGCGTTGTTGGCGTTAGTGTCAACGTCGTTGTGCGGTTTTTGCAGCGCCAAGTTAAAAGTTAAAGAATACGAAGGCAAAATTCAAATGTAAAATTCTATTGCGCTTCCCAAGTGTATGCCAGGCCCCCCTTGGTGAAAAGTGGAAATTAATTTATGGCAAAATTTAATAAATAAATGCAGAGCAGCCTCAACAACAACAACAACAACAGCAATAAAAGCAGGCCTTGTATTAAAGTGCGCAAAAGTTTGAAGCGTAGTCAAGTTATAAAAATTTCAGAAAAAGAAAAGGAAAGACAAATTTAAGTATTGTGACCGCCGCTTGTTGCAACAAATACAGCGTCATTGTCGGCGTCAACGTCTGCGTTAGCGTAGACGCTGGCAGAGCGCAACACGCGCGCCAAAGCAACAAAGCAATATACATACATATATACATATACATTTATATATGTATATGTATAAAAAAGCTCTCACGCTCTCGCAATGCCGTCGGCAAATGTTGAATGAAAGATGAAATATGCAAGAATTGTACAAAGTGCCAAATTGTTAACATGCATTCAAAATAAAAAATTGCAATAAATATTGAGAACAAAAATGTCTCCAACGTGAAATTAATTTATTTGTGACAAAATTTAATATATATAAAAAATTGAAATAAATAACAAAGAAGAATACCAGCAGTGAAAGCAACAATAGCATCAGCTGCAACAGTAGAAATAGTTTCAATAGAAAGACAATAGAGCGATTGGTAGATCGAGTGAGTTTTATATAATGACAGAGTACGTACCGCCGATGATCAGCAGTGTGCTGAAGAAGTATCAGACAAGTGCAACCAAAAGTTTGCAGGGTCCGGCGGTGGCGTTGATTAAAAAGGAAATACTTAGTTCACCAGAGCCACATGAACTCCATCAACATGCGCATGAGACCAGCAGCGGCACCGGTTCAATTGGACCCGGTGAACGGACACAGATTTATGCGGCGCCACTACCGCTACCACCGGAACTATCACAGCCAATATTATCACAACCCGATTCAGGTTGCGGCGAACTGTATGAGACACGGCTGGAGGGTAAGACAATTGGTTGCTTCTCGCTGGGTGGTGAGATGCGTCTGTGTCTACCGCAGTTTCTCAACAATGTGCTGAATGATTTTACGCTGGAACAAATCAATCGCATCTTTGATGAGCTGGGCATCTATTGCTCACAGTGTACACCCGATCAGCTTGTTGAGTTCAAGGCCGCTAAGATACTGCCTTCAGATGTAAAGGCAAGCGGTCTGATTACACGCACTGACGCTGAGCGTCTGTGTGCCGCATTGTTGCATCGTTCGGATAGAAATAGCTATGTGCCCATAGAGAGTTTACCCAAGGGAGCGCTCAGCTTTCAGGTTTATCACAAATGCTTTGGCAAATGTGAGGGCATTTGTACGCCGGACATGTACTCCTATCAGAAGCCCACGTGTATCAAGTGCCTAGAGTGCGAAGGCTGGTTCTCTCCGCAGAAGTTTGTCGGTCATGTGCATCGCGAGATAGAGAATCGCACCTGTCATTGGGGATTCGATTCTCGCAACTGGCATGACTATCTTCATGTAGCGCTCAATGTGGAAAATCGAGAAAAATATCAACGATATTTAGATCAGCTGAAGGAAGTTGAACTTAAGGAAATGCACAAGGCGCAATGTGAATTGGATCCCAAGAAACGAAAGGTTGGTTCTTAATTTTACACAATTTATATATTTTGAAATATTTTCATTTCTTATTTCTTGTAATAAAATGTTTGTGTTTCCTCCATTTTAAACAACATTTCTAAATGTTTCTGTAAAATTTTTAAACATTTGTCGGTTCAATTGTAAAATGTATTGTTTGTTTTCCAATTTTCCGTTTTTACAACATGTTCACTAAATGGATTTCCGTACTGCCAAAATACTCAATTTTGCTATGCCATCAAAATATTTTTTTTCTGTTTTTTTTTTTTTGGCAATTCGACAGAACTTTAATGATTACATTTTGTATATTTATGTGTATTTTAAGTAGTTTATCGTTCTTTTTATGTGCTCTAAAATAAATGTTCGATTCGCTTCTTAACCATTTAACATGCATATATAAATAAATATATAAAAATATAATATTTGTATAAATGGTTTCACTTTTTGGTTAAATATATTTTTGGTTTGAATTAAGTCTGATTGGCATCTTCGTTTATAATTTAGTTCTTAATTCTCTTACATATGCTGAAGTTAACGGCGCTGTGAGATTCTTCACACCTTCGGCTACTGCAGCGCCCACTAGCGGCAATTGAGGCGGCGCCATATTTGGTTGTCGCTGCTTTTTGTTGGATTCTCATTCTCATTCACATTTCGCATTCGCATTCAATTTGATCTTTTTTAACGACATTTTGTCGCTTGCGCGTCCGTTAAAAGCTCATAAAAATATACAAAAAAAAAAAAAAAGGCCAGTCAGTCACAGACATTGTTGAAAGACTGAGGGTGTGAGATAGAGTGGGGTAGTTTCGCATCAGCATCGACGTTGATTTTGACAGCGACTGCGACAGAAAAGACAACAGAAGTAGCAGCGCAGTCATAAAAAATGCGCAGCAGACAAGCATTTAAAAATTATGATTATTCACTTTATAATTCTTTTTTTTTTATATTTTATTATAATTTTTATATATTTTATATTATATTATTCTTTTGCCAGGCGGAATTTGCATTATTTATATTTTGCTATCTCATGCTTATAGTCAATGCAACGAAATAGAGAATCAACAATGTTGCTGCGACTGACAATCGTTATTTTTTTTTTTTTTTTTTCCTTTATTCTTTTTGTTATGCTTAAACTACTTCATTTTTCTATGCTTAAAGAACACAACAAAGCTTTTTTCTCTTTTCGGTTAAATTTTAATGCGCTGCCAACGCTTCTGCAGTGACAGCGAGCAGTGGCAGCGGCAGAGACGACAACCTGTCTCTGCTGACGTTCGTTTGCTGGCAAGCAACAAACGAAATGACGAACATTGATTATTTTTAAACGTACAATCTACACATAAAGGATATAGATTAGTTGTGGCAACTATATTATATTGACAAAAGCCAATCTGTTTTTAACAGTTACATGCAAATCATATATATATGTATATATGCATATGTTATCATATGTACTTAAAGTTAACGACTTATACCGCCTCCACCGCTGGCTCTTCGATTAATAACTATTATAATGATATGATGATAACTTTTATTTTTGCAACCTGTAATCGTTGTATCGATAAGTTTTAATCGCCGTCATTTTTACACGCAATTTATGTACCTTTTCTCCTTTTGTGCTTTGTGCGTCTTTTGGTAACTGTATTGCTGCATTGCTTTGCTTCTTCGCTGACTGCGCTGCCTGTGTTGTTGCGTCGTTAGTGCGCTGACTGCGCCTGCGGCTTTAGCTTTTCGATTTGGCTGCAAAAATCACACCAGCCTCCTCAATGTTAAATATTCAGCAAATATATAAGTATGTAATAATAATGAGCTGAAGGGCGTGGGGGCATGGTCAAAAGGGATTGTTGTTGCTGTTTATCGGTAAACAGGGGGAAGTAAAGGAAAGAAGGAAAGCAAGGGCAAAAATAAATCGCAAACCGGTTGGCGTCGTCGATCTCTTGTATATAGTATGTTGTCTGCTGTTTGTTGTGTACATTGGTATCTCTCTCTCTCTCTCTCTGTCTCTCTTCGTTTAGCCCTGTTACTCTTTCTTTTTTCGATCTATCTCTGGTGGTGCTCATGTCTGGGCCGCTGCGCAGTCGTAAAACAACAAAACCAACTGCCATCGGCATTTGTTGCGCAAAAAAGGAACACACATACATTATAGGTAGAAAACAATAACAAGCAGAAGCGGCAGCCGCAACAACAGCAGCAGCAGCAGCAAAAGCGACACCAGTTGGCAGACAGTAAGTTTATGTGTAAAAGAGAGAATACGAGAGAGACTGAGAGGGGCGAAAACTAAAGAGCGCTCCACGCGGACGCAGCATGCAAACAAACTTGCTTTGAAATGCCAATGAACGTGATAGACGACGACAGCAACACCAACAAAAACAATAAAAAAGGAGAAAAAAAAAACAATAACGTCGCTGGCGCTGACGTTGTCACGAGGCGCAGACTTTGACTGAACAGTCGGCAGACCTTTTGTATTTTTTCTATGTGTTGTGTGTATATATATATATATAAATATATATATGTGTATGTGTGTGTGTGTGTGTGTGTGCTGTCTGTGTGCTTGCCCTTCGAAGAGTTGTCGCTGAGCTTTTTGTGTTTTTCTTCATTTCTTCTGTTTTTTTTTCTTATTTCATCGTCGGCGCCTATATGTGACTAATCAAGTTGGCAGCCCTCGTAGCCGCCTGTTGACTTTCGCTGCCTGCTCTTGTTATATCTGCCTCCCCAGTCTCCTCACCGAATGTCTTTTGCTATTTCTCTCTATCAGCTGCTTACATAACTCATGCGATTTGCACTTTGGCTTCCAATAAGAATTCCAAGTCGCAATATATACATATATATATATATATATATATATATATATATTTCAATGCGAATTTGACGTTCCTATTTTTTGTTTTCTTAAATTATGATTTTAACTGGTTTTGGCTTATCGCTAATAAAACTACAAAAATTTACATACAACACGGAATTAATCTATATATTATTTTTGTTTTGCTTTCAACGTTTCCAAATCTTATATTGTTTTTCATTGTGTGTTTTGATCTTCGCGTTACTTCGGGTTATTTGCATGAAATTTTTATTATTATTATTTTTTTTTTTTTTTTTTTTTACAAATTTACAAAACAAAATTCCAATTCAAAGCTATATTAAAGTTGTTGTAATCATTTGGCCATTGGTCACTCGCTTATCTTATCTCTCTTTCTCTCACACACTCTCTTTATATGTGTTTCTTTCTTTGCCCCAAAAAAAAAGGCTGATAACTTAAGCAAATTATTTTAAGTTGCCAAAAAGAATGAAAAACGTTTTCAGTCAAGGTTATTTCTAATCAGAAAAAACAGCTGATAAGATCATATTATATATATATTATATATGAGTGTGTGTGTGTGTATTGACTCTTTACAGAAACTGTCCGTTACTAAGTACAGTTAACAATCATTACTTAGGCTGACACGTGCCGGGTTCAATTTTTTTTTTCTAGTATTTTCTTATATTGCTTTTTATTAATTTTGATTAGAGATTAGCAATAATATTTAACTAATTAAAGTGTCATGTTAAAATCATATAATGTTGCTTAAGTTATATTTAAGCTACTGTTTTGAACTCTAACTTTTCATTCAATTTAAGTTTTGTGTTAATCACACGTTAAGCAGTTATTAAAAGAAAACTTTAAAATCACACTCAAATTGAGTATTACTTAAGTTGAATTATAATTTAATGACAAATATTTGATATCTTAACTTTAACTTAGACATAACTTAGACATAACTTAGACATCTATATATAAATATTATATTTTATATATATAACTTTATGTTATGTCTAATCATGTATATAAAACTGTCGTACCTTTTATTAAATACTATTTGAGCAAGTGTTATTTTCTTAGTCCATTCTATTC
Organism: Zygothrica quintamaculata; assembly: GCA_037044455.1. Taxonomy (NCBI): domain Eukaryota; kingdom Metazoa; phylum Arthropoda; class Insecta; order Diptera; family Drosophilidae; genus Zygothrica; species Zygothrica quintamaculata. The sequence continues at coordinate 306,412 of JBAMBS010000275.1, read as the reverse complement.
AATTATTATAATTCTCTTATATTATATATTATATATATATATATGTATATATACTATATATGATTATTATAAACCCCAGGGATTTGCTTCGTTGAGCTTGTTGTTGGCAGAGCTGACAGTTGGCGATATGATAAGCGCGATAAGCCTTAGCCTTTTTTTTTGCTAGACTTACGCTTTTGCTCTCTGCCTGTTACTCTTTGCTCTTCCTATTCGTATTGCTGATCTAGTAAAAAACTATTCTTATAAGAACCCAAGGTCTACTCGTAGTAACATGTCATGTTATGTACTTACAGTTTATTTACCTTTTTATAACCCTTTTCAAATAGTTTTAAATAAATAATGGAGACAATGGGGAACTGATCTCCCGCAGTTTTAGAACATTATATAAAACTTATAGGGTATCTTAAAGCCTAAAACATACTGACTTTGTTTCTATTATAAAACTTAAATCTCAAAACAGACAAAAGACTGCAAAAGGTGCGGCCTCTGTCTAGGCCTGGCCAAGGCATTAGTAGTACGAGTTGTCTTCCATCTTCTAGTACACAGACTTGAGTACTTGCTGCCTCTTTTTTTTTTTTTTTGCATAAATACTTGTTGTTGTTGTTGGGACAGGTGTGTGTCTGAGTTGGGCCTGAGGTACACTGCACTGCTCTGTCCCGGGTTTATTTTATGCGTTGCTTATCGCTGATCTTAAATCTAAATAGTTTGCTTGTTGTTGCTAGTCGCCTCCAGGGAGACTAGACCCAGACCTAGACTCAGACCCAGTCCCAGACACAGATACAGCCCATTCCCACTCTTTTTCCCACTTCTCTCTCCCACACAAAATACAAAACAACTAATGCTCATTCTCTCTCGCTCTGTCTGTCTATATTTATATACACTTAGCAAATGTTTAAATAATCATTTTCATGTTATTTTAATTAAGTTTAACAATTAAATATAAACATTCGATATTTGTTGCTAAAAATATTGACATTCCCTCTCCTTATTATATATATATTCTTATTTGAATATATATTCAATGAAATGACTTGAGTATCTTCTTGTTTTTTTTTTTTATTTTTTTGCAAATTTACAAATTAGTGAAAATATTTAAATAACCGAAACGTGTTTTAACTTTGCTTCTTCTGCTTCTTCTTCATCTTAACTGAATTGTTCAGAGGTGAAAATTATTGTGTAAATATTTTTGTCAACGTTTTTATTTTTTATTTTTGTCAAAGCTGCTGCAGTTATCTTTCATTATAATGGAGATATCGTTAGACTGTAAAATGCCTAAAAATGCTTAAATTGGGAAATAGAGAATCGGTCTATAGCTTTGTAACAGTTAAAAGGAAATATCTCCACTGCCATAATTTGTTAACAGTTTCTGCTTATTTGTTGCAACTTAAGCAAAAGTTGTAAAAAATTCACTAAAAATGCTTCAAGTCAAACTTGTAGCCATAAACTGACCGCTAGATGGCGCCATCATTAGTAATAAAAGAGTGCAGTTAATAATAGAGTTTAAGCGGTAGTTACAAAGCTTTTAAACTAGTTCTTTTTCAATAAATTGTTTTTTAATTTGTTGCAGAGTCTGAAATTTGTGCAAAATTTGTAAGAAAACTAAAATTAGTGCAAAATTTTAACAGTTAAGGTCAAATTTGAATGATAAATGACATCGTTAGGTACAGTTATGACCAGATGTAGTACAATTTGAAAATATCTGCGAATACAATTAGTGAAGGCAAATCGTAAAGGGTATATTGGGTGCAATTTGCACAGAGGGTGTGTGTGTATGTGTATGTATATGTATGTGTTTAATACAAATCTTTGAAGCCTTTGATTGAAGCCCTTTTTTTGAGATTTATTTTTAGATCATTTTGTTATTTTGTTATTTGTTTATAATTTTTTTGTTTTTTTATATAGAATAGAATGTAGAGCATTACGCATTCGATTTTGTACTTGAAAATGAATTTATATATATTTATTTTTTTTTACTTATTTAACTTATAGGCAATGACCTCGTTTCGCTGTTGTTTTTATTGTACTTGTTACGTCTTAAATGTGTTACAAATGTCTCAAGTTGTATTAAAAATATATATATGAGTTATTCATAATTGAATTGAAGCTGTGCTTAACTGATAACTAAATATATATATATATATATATATATAAACTTATATGTATATATAGTCTATATATATAATGAGAAATAGTATTTTTATTAGATCGCAGGCTTTGCGCAGTCTTTGCTTATCTATAAAATTCTCTTTCTCTCTCTTTCTTTTTCTTTCTCTTAGTTTTTGTTAGCTATCAGTTTATTTGGCAATATAAAATTCTTATCTAGAGTGAGTCTCTATATAATTGTATCTGTTATGTACAAGTTTCTTTTAACTATATATATATATATGTTTATATCTTTCCGGTATGCAACAGTTTTAGTACCACGTCTAAGCGTCGTCTTCATTTCCAGACGTGAGGGAATTTGCATTAAAAGATTAACACAAATCTTCTGTACTGTTAAACATTTTAGTATGCAATTTAAAGAAGAACATAATAATGATTATGATCATAATGATAATGATGTTGTTGTTGGTGTTGTTGTTGTTGTTGTTGATAATGATAATTAGTATAAAATGCTGTTGATGATGTTGACCATTTCACATACTTACTCACACGTTTTTGAGCGAGTTGATGTTTACAAGCGATTTCCTAGTGTCATTTCCCATGTTCAGGCCTGGCCAACGTTTCCGACAACAGACGTCTTATGCAACCCCCGGCCACCGCCCCCTTCTATACACTAGCACACTATCACCCTACCAATGCTATACAATGCCATAGAACTGACAGCTTACACCTGGCATACAGGTGACGGTCTATGACGATGGTCGACTTGCTTCACTGGTTCTCTAACTTGGCTCTCTCTCTTCTATCTACTCTCGAGTCTCCAGTCTCTAGCCTCCAGTGTCTAGTCTCTAGTCTTTAGTCTTTAATTCTGGTTCTATTTTAGATGTTGTTGTTCTATTTCTTGTTTGTTTCCTTCCTATTAGTTTAACGGTCAGGCGGATATTTACCTCAAATCACCCCGCTCAAGTCACCCCTTTCATCTATCTAACATTATTTACTCCTTCCACACACACACAGCTACTTTCCCTTCTGCTTCCTGCCCGCCCACTTGGCTGGTATAACAACTTATGTCTGAGTGTGCACAACTTGAGCTCTTTAACAATCATCGCTAATTGACAGCCAATTGAAGTCCATTGAGTATAATACAACACACACACACACACACACACACACACATATATATATATATATATAGAAACACATATATTTTTCTCCCCACTTATTAATTATCCATAATTACCCATTAAATCATATAGGTTTCAGTTCACATTCATTTCACATAATTTGCAAAAAATACCTGAATTCCATTCAATATATATCTATAGATATTTCTTTATCTTTTTCTTTTCATTCTTCTTCACTCTTTCTTCTTACTTTCTGCTATCAACAAAAGATAAGACACACTCACACACACATAGATATATGAAGAGTAACTATAAGCGTGATAAATTTTATTTTCAAGTTTGATTGAAAAATTGTACAAAAACTATAACCTTGAATACTTCAGAGTAAAGCAAGAAGAACTGGAGGGAGGGAGAGAGAGAAGTGTGAAAATTTATCTATTAATGACTGTAACTAATTTTCATTTAAATTCTTTTTTTTTTGTTAAACTTCACTAATTGATTTGTTTTGTCATTATTTGTATATTTTTTTTTAATAACTTTTGCCTATATATATTTCATTTACATTTTGATATTAATAAAGAAGGACGCCAAGGGATGTAAAAGAAAGGTAAAACATCATCTAAGAAGGATGACAAGGGATGTAAAAGAAAGGGGCGGAAGGTAAAACATCATCAAAAAAGGATAATAAGGGATGTAAAAGAAAGGGAGGAAAGGTAAAACATTATGAAAAAAGGATGATCAGTGATGAAAAAGAAAGGCAGGGATGTAAAACATAATGAGGCTTTAGGTTCTTGTGCCATAACTTTTTCCCGTAATCCTTTAATTTTGTTTTTGTTTAAGAATCTTTTGTCATTAGATTTTCCGATTGATTATTTTTGATGTAGGATCTTCAGGCATAGAAAGTCTTTAGGTATTGAAGTTACTTGCTTTTGGCATAGGATCTTCTCACATTAAAACTTTTGCTTATGATCTATTGGTATATGATCTTCTTTCATAGTAAGGATCATCTGGAACCATACAATGCTTCGTTTGGATGTTTCTCTTAGCATATGATCATTTGGTATAGGAACCTTTAAAGTAGATTGCATCTTCTGGCATACAAAGGATCTTTTGATATTAACCAAAGGATCGATAGGATCCGATCATAGAATCCTGTGGCATGGAAGCTTTTGAATCTTTTGACATAATGGGGGCTTTGCATTATCTTCTGGCTTGGAATTGTTCTCTAGGCAACTTTTGGCATTGTATTCCACATATCTCAAGTAACTAATTAGAGTTCAATTCTTGCTAATTAGAATTCACATCTAACTAATTGGAACACAGTTCTAGTTCTAGTTCTAATACCAATTCTTTATGTGTTTCTTCTTGATCGGGTTTAATCTTGTATCTTTATCAATTGGTTAACCGGTTTAAATTGTTATAAGTTTTTTTTTTTGTTATTATTGTGGTTTCTGTTGTCTATTTTGTGTTCTCCATTTTCCAATTGGAGTTTGGTTTCCAGCTTGTTGCACTTGTCAAGAGATGATAATTGATTGACAGCGATTGTAATTCAAGACTTGACATTCATTTTATGTGCCATTTTGATAATTATGCATATGTGCATATCCCACGCCTACACACACGCCCACATTTTCTATATTCTATACTATATACTCTATTTTCCATTTTCTGTTGTTTTTTTTGCTTTCTTTTTTGCTATCCGTAAACTAAGAACACACGAATAGACACATAAGTGGATGAAACTATTCAAGTTCTATGTCGATAAATGTCGTGTATTCTTTGGGCAGCACTTTCACACGCGACAACAGTTGCTGTTGCACAGCATTAAATGTTATTGCTGTTGTTAGAGTTCGTGTTGTTGTTGTTGCTGTTGATCTGCCAATGCAACAAAGTTGTGTTACATTTGCGTGTTGCTGCCGCTATTGTTTCTGCTGTCGCTATTATTGCAGTGGCTGTTGATGTTGCTGTTGTAGCTGCTGCTGCTGTTGTTGCTGTTGTTGCTTTTTGGTGGGTGTTTTGAATTTCAACGGCTACTCGTGTTAAGCATCGAGCCAAAAGCCGTCAAGAGAAATTCTAGACGTTTTAACACGTCAAATGTGGCTATTGCTATTGCTGTTGCTGTTATTGTTGCTGCTGCTGTTGCTGTTGCTGTTGCAGCCGCCTGTCACTGCGCATGAGTGAACATTGAGCCGAGACTCGAGCTCTGGGAGAGCAATGCACAAAAAAAAAACAAAAGTAACAATAACATCAGGAGCAACAACAACAGCAGCAACAATAACAAAGTCAACAACGACGTCAATTGTAAATTTTGCGCGACATGGCGGCAAAATACAGCAGCAGTAACAGCAACAGCAACAGCAACAGCAATATCAACAGCAACTGCAGCCAGCAGCAACTGCAACAGCTACAGCAACACTGGCAACATTATGCCCCAAAAGCGTTGCAATACCCGCAAGCATCTCTTGTCCAAAAACCTTACCAACATTTGCTTGTTGTAAATGATATTGTCGTTAAACGAACACACGCATACCCCAAATATACACACACACAAAGACACACACACAAAGGCAAACACATATTTGCATAGTGCCCTGTCACTTGATTGTTGTTGCTGCTGTTGCTGTTGCTGATGACGCTTTGAATGCCACAAAATGTTATGCCCCAAGACAACATCAATGGCAATAGATGCTGCCAATATGTATACAAAAGCTAGAAAAGGACAATAAACATCATTAAGTTCAAGAGAATGAAGGAAAGAAAGGAAGAGAGAGAGTGAGAGAGGTACACACATTTCTTGGTTTAACTTAAGGCAACAAATGAAACATTATGTCCATAAAATGAGTATTACTAGCTATTCCAATTGTAATAAAACTATATATATATATATCTGTATATATCTGTATATATATATATGTTATATCTATATATCTATCTATGCATCTGTTTAAAATTGCCACACAACATGTTAAAGTGACGCTGTTAATGTCAATGTTAACATGACACTGTTAAACTTTGGGCAATTGTTGCTACCTGAGGCCAAATTTTCTGTTGTTGCACTTAAAGTTGACATTAATGATTGTGGTAACTTGCAATATATATAAACAGTGTGGCCAGACTTATTTTTATCTATCTACTACATCTGGCAACCTTAAGCATTCATTTCATTTAGAAGAAAATATTTTAAGCCTTCATTAACTTTCAGTAAAATTAAAATTTAAAATTGCTTTTGAATCCTTTTACATTATGCATCGAATTGCTTTATATCCTACGTCAATGAGCATATTGTTTTCATAGTGTGCATGTGTGTGGTTGTGTGTGTGTGTGTATATATATATATATATGTATAAATGTGTTTGTATATAATTTGTATTTTAAGCAAGAGTTTTGTACTATCCGCAGCAGCTGTTGCTGTCACAGGCATTGAACTATAAAAAGCTGTGGCGTAACCACCCACCGCTAGTACCTCCCACTTTCCCTTCTTCTCTTAGTCTCTGTTGTCTGCCTCTCATCGTAAGCCCACCTTTAGGCTTTGGGGTCGTGGCTTGGTTGTTGTTGTTTTAATTGGTTCACGCAAATTGCCAACATAACCTCAAAGCAGACTACACCCCCTCCCCATCAGCCCACCTGCAGCTCATCCAACTGCCAACAACAGCAGCAGCAACTACAATAACAACAACAACAACAACAGCAATGGCAAGCATAGTCTGGGGTCTGTCGGATGACGTTGACGCTGACGCTGATGATGACGACAAAGACGACGATGACGACGACGACGATGACGATGAGGCTTTGAATTGAAGTCAAGTCCGGGTATATGTATGTGAGACACGGGGCACGCGACACGCGACGTGGCTAATGAAATATAAGAAGCTGACGAGGCGTCGAAGACGACACTAACGTTGGTGGGGTGATCGGTGTGGTAGTTGGCAGTTATGGAAAGTGGCTGGGGGAAAAAAGGGGTTTCATTGGGTGTGAGGGGTGTAGGTCATTTGCGTAATTATAAGGTAACGTTTATTTAACAATTCTTTGTACATTGTTTTTTTTTTCTGTTTTGTGCTTAATGAAATGTTTGCCTAGGCTCTCACACACTCAAACCGTTCTGTATCTCTTGCTGCCTCTTTCTAGCAGTCATTCTATATATATCTCTCTCTCGCTCTTTTTCTTTCGTTCTCAAGTGTTTTGCTTGCTGTTGTTTACGGAAATATTGACGCAGCAAAAGCTAAAAAGAAAAAAAATTAGCGTGCGACCTCTTTTAGGCCCCCACCAACCCTTCTTCTCCCTGCCAACCCACTGCGCTAGCCCCAACTACGAACTACCCTCAGCTGTTACACCTCATCCCGTCCCCCCTTGCTGTGCACCTGGCGCACTTAACGCCGCATTGTGCAATGTACTTATTGACATTTTACACGTGACATGCAACACTTCAATTGTTGTTGTTGTTGTTGTTGTTGTTGTTGTTGTTGCTGCTGCCTCTATTGTTGCTGCCTTAATGGCCATTTGTCTGGGCCAGCAAAATGTCGTCTTTATCTATGTCTCTTTCTGTCTCTCTTTCTCTCTCATTTTGTTTGTCTATCTCTTTCACTGCCTTCGTCTAATTACCTTCTATGTCTAGTCGCAAAGCCCTTGGCTTATGTAAACGGCCAACGACCAAATGTGTCAACTGTTGCTGCCACTTTTGCAGCTGCAAACTCATCATTAAAAAACACAACAGCAACAGCAACATAATTATCATTATACATTATTATCATTAGCAATATTAGCGCAGTGTGTAATAACTATTCCTGCAACACACACCAACAGCAACTGCAACAGCAACTGCAACAGCAATTGCAACTGCAACAGCAACTTGCAACATCAGGCTCTAATCAAATTGCAGTTTTGAACTTGATTTGAAAACGCAGTCGGTCAGTCAACAGCCGTTGGCAATTTTTATTTTGGTTTTTTTTTTTTTGTGGCCAATATAACCGGTTAACACTAGGCAAGTTGGCAGTTGGCAGTTGGCAGTTGCCAGTTGGCGGTTTCAACAACAACAATAACAACAACAACAACAGCGGCAGCAACTGGCAAATGTTGGCCACAAAATTTTTGTGGGCCAATGTTAAAAAACAAAAGAAAACAAACAAAAAAAATGTTGCTTAGAGAAACCTTTGCAACAATTTAAAGCAGCTCCACTTAACGGTGTAATATATAGGCTAGAATCAGCTATATATATGTATGTATCTCCAGATATATATATATATATATATATATATATATAATGCTAATCCTTATGCTGATCTGTGTTAATCTTTTGGTTGAAGAATTTTTGTTAAACAATTTTCAACTTTCGAAATTGTTGCATTTAATTGTTGTCATCATCAAATTTTGTATGCTGCACGGAATGTTGCATGCAACATTTTGTATAGCATAAACAGTTGCAAGTGTGTGTTAATGTTGTTGTTGCTGTTGTTCTTGTTGCTGTTGTTGTTGTTGTTGTTGTTGTTGTTGTTGTTGTTGTTGTTGTTGTTTTTATTATCATTTGTTGACTGTTTTGGGGGCAATTCATTGCAATTGCAACTGTTGTGTGGCAGCAACTTGTTGCCATTGCCATTTTAATACTTAAATGTTGCTGCTACTGCTGTTGCTGCTGCTTGAGTTGATGTTGCTGTTGTTGTTGTTATTGTCACGCCCACACTACGCCTACTGGCAGCTCAATTATGCCAATTGCTGTTTGGTTTTGCGCCATGACCTTAAAAAGGCAACATGGAAATGTCTGCCCCACTTGCCACAGACTTGTGCCGCTGCCCACAGTTGCCCCTTTTATGTATTGCAGCTCTTTGATGTGCGTCTCGTGTCGTCTGGTCTAACAACTGACCAAATGAATAAATGGCCAAATGAACAAATGAACAAATGGCCAACTGGCTATCGTTGCCGTCGCCGTCGCCGTCGCCGTCGTCGTCGTCGTCGTCGTCGTCGTCATCGCCGTCGCCAAGTTATGCAATTTTTCAAAGCATTTTGGCCATCAACAAAATTCTGCAAAAACGCTTTTTCGGTTAAGTATTTTAAGTGGTTTTAGCCAACATTCTAAAGGTTTTGTTGACTCGCATGGCCAAAACGCATTTGACCCACTAAATAGCAATACAATGGCAGCTCACACACACACACTAACACACAAGCACACACATATACATGCAATAAACAATTTGGTAATTTTTGAATTTTTCCTATTTTCCATTTATCGTTTTCCATTTAATTACGCCACAAATTGTTGCCATTCATTGAGTAGCTTCAATAATTATTGTTCCAATGATCGAAATGATGAGTCAACCTTGTTGGGCTTTTTGTCTCCTTTTTTTTTTAAAGACCAACAATTGCCTACAGGCCAAACAGTCAACGGGCCAACAGGCAATGGCCAACAGCTCATGAAAAATTCTCAACAAAAAAAAAAAATAAAATAAATTTCGTTTGAAAGCCACGAAAATTATTTTCTTCATTAAAAATATTTTTAATATATTTTTCAATGAAAAAAAGTAGCAAAAAAAAAACAGCAAAAAAAAAATACACAAAAAAAATACAAAAAAAGCAAAAAAAAAATACACAAAAAAATACAAAAAAAATTTAAAATAACAAAATTAAAACATCACAGACATAAAATAAATGTGGGCGTGGCTAGCGACGTCGACGACAAGCGACAAACAATTTTTTCCGTCTGTTTTTTTTTTTTGCAAAGAAGCAAAAAATATTTCTAATTTATGGGAATTTCTCATTTGGCCCATTAAATGGGGCGTATTAGTTATGTGTTGAACTAAGTAAAAGATTGGACACAAATATTGTATAAATCAGTTTTTACTATGCTAACAAAACACTAAATTATATCATCTGATAGACAGAGTGAGAAAAGGAAATAAAACAAAGAAGAGACAACAAATTGTTGTGGTTAAACGGGGCGTATGAGTAATGCGCCGGGTTTATTTTCAGTTAAAGCAGAAGTTTAAGTGAAATATGCTTTAATAAAGGTAACAAAATTTAATCGAAAGAAAGCTTAAATATATAAAAAACATTGTAGATTTATATATAGTGTATATATAGGCAAGGAATATCTGAATATAAGGAGCTAAAATGAGCATTAATTAAATGCAATTATTTAATAGAAGAGCAGCGCACAAAAGGTTAGTTTAAGTTAATCTGAGTTATTAATAGTAACCGGAGTATCTTGATTAAATATTATATTTAATTCTAACTGATAATAATGAAGTATAGTTAACGGTTTCTTATCTTTATATAGATAGATATATAGATAGAGAATCTGTTGTGATTGGAATCGAATTTTGGGCACTTTTTATGCTTCTTTAACAAAATCTTTAACTATATTTCCCAAGCTAATTGATTTCTGCATTAACTTTAAATCGAACATAAATCAATTATTAATTCTTTTGTTTGTTGTTATAAAATAACCTCTTGAGCCCCTCCAGAGTATTTCTGCCTCACATAAACACGTTCTTTTAGGCCATATTGCATAAGTATTAGCTTCTATATAATCTTTTTTTTCTTTTTTGTTGCCTCTTGTGGCTTGTCAGCAACAATTAGTTGTCGTCTTAAAAATAGACAGCAAATAAATCAAATTTATGTGCGAAAAGCCAGAGAAATGAGCAGAAACCCAAAGAGTAAAAGAGAATGTAGAGAAGGAACTAAAAATTTGATGAGATTTTTGAATGCTGCCAAAACAAAAATGGAAGCTATTTCTATGCAATGTGGCGGTGCTTTAGTTCTTTTCTTTTATTTTCTTTTGTTTCTTGCTTTTCTTTGTAATATAACGGTTTATTTTTGCTCTTCTTCTTTTCAAAATTTAACTTTATCCTTTATCTGCTTTATGCCTTTATCGCTTTATCCCTTTATGCTTTATCTAAGGCAATTTACAGTCCTCTATCGCAATGCATTAATCTATGGCAAAAAAAAAGGCAATTACCCAGAACCCTGACTGAAACCTGCCAGAACCCTAAACGCAATGCTGCAACCCTCTAATGTTTGTAACTACCTTTTTAGTACTTAACTTAACTCCCTTAGGCCATGTTAAGTTTTAAGGATGCGTTTTTTGTTGTTGTTGTTTTTCTATTTATCTCCTGCTGCAGCTTTAAATTTTTAATTGCAAACGCATTGCAAATATTTACAAAAGTGCGTAAGGAGTACCCTTAACACTCTATACATTAACCCAGCTGCATGCCACACGACCTAACACAACACATAAGATGGGGCAGAGCAACAACAACAACAACAAAAACAACAATAACAACAACAAGGACAACAGCAAAAGCAACAAGGACATACCCTTAACACAAACATTTTATACCCCACGTTGCACACACACACTCACACACACACAAACAACCACAAAAGCCAACCCCAAAAGACAAAAGTAAATTGCGTTGCTTTTCACATCGAAGTAAAAAAGAAAACAAAAGAAAGAAAAAAAGGAAGAAGCAAAAAAAAATATAAAATGAAGAAAAATGCGTAGAAAAAAGACAAAGCAACACCTTGGAATTGGAGGGTTGCTGTTTGCCACATACCAAACATATATGGAAACTAACTGACATACCAATGCATATGCTGTCTCTATAGTTGTGTATATATATAGTATATATATGAGCTTTGTTAGATTTAGAGGGTGGCTAAGAAAGTTGTGTAAGGAGAGGCACAGAAAGCGGAGCAAAATGTGATTTATATTGCCTAAAAGTTGTCAGATTTCTATATAGTATATTTAACTATAGATATAGATATATAAGTCAGGTATATAAATTGGTATATAATATATATATAAAATATATATTGGTATATTGTATATATATTTTATTTGCTTTTAATAAAGCTAACGATTAGCTTGAGCATAAGGATATTAAGTAATAATCCTGCGACTTGCTGCCAATGCAAAGCAAATTCATTGCAAGTTTTGATTTTCTTGCACGGTACCTATGCATTTAGCCACTATATGAATTGGTAGTTAGTTTCGTTAAATGCAGTTAACTGTCTTAGCTTAACATTGGTAACAAGAAATAGCACACTTAAGCTACTACTACAAAGTTTCTTTAGGCAAATGCAAATTAAGAATAGTTTCAATAAATGTTTCACGGCTTCAAGTCGAAAGCTCTGGCAGTTGTACGAATTAGACGAAACTAAAGAACTAGAAGAAAGATAGAATCTGCTTTCTACTATATCATCTGCATCTACTATATAAACTTCATTTTCAAAAGTCATTCTTTTACCTTAGCAGAATCATGTCTGTTGTTTATATAAACTGTATAGATATATATACTAGAGCTTTTATATGCAATTGCTTTCCTTTAAGCATTTTTGAATATTTGACCCTATATATAATATATTTTGATTATCTTTTCATTAAGATTTACTTTTTATCATAAATTGTATATTTCATGCCTAACTCTTTAATCAACCCTCGTTATTCGTTTGCCATTTATATCATTTCTTTATAAAGCGCTTTCTTTAGCTTAAAGGCATTTGCTTTGTTATTCTTCTTTAAGAAAGTGTCAGGGGTGGAGGGGTTTCTAGAGAGGGTTATATTCTTCTTCTTTCAGGTAGCTCAACTGAGTGCGTAACGCACTTTTTCTGCTCCTGTGCCTTCTCCTATTACTTCTCCTACTCTTTATGCGTCTCCTGCTGTTGTCGTATTGTGCCTTACTCTTTACGCTTCTCCTTTTGGCTTAAAGTTCATCAACTTTTATCCTGCCAGTTATTCCCTTTTTCCCCCTTTTTTGCTCATTCTTTTTCTGCTTTTTGCTCTTTCTCTCTTTCACATTTGTGCTCCCCCTTATGGAATTTATTAGATTTTTGCACTCGTCTCAGCAGTTAATCCTGATATGAGATCTGTACACAGAGTTACCCATTGCTTGGTGATCCCAAAAGTAGCTCTACTTTCCCGCTTATCTCCCCATTCAGTTTCCCTCCCTCTCACATCGATATGCTGCTACCCTTTACCAGTAAATAGCCATAAACATTCGCCTGTGTGTGTGAATGTGTGTGTGAGTGTGTGCGTGTTAGCCCAATGTTCAATAAACTGCAACTTGGCAAATGTCTAGAATATCCTTGAAAGGTTAAAGACTTTACCCATGCAGGACATGATGACGTCCCCATCTCATCGTCATCATCATCGTTGTTGTTGTTGTCACCATCCTTCGTTTTATCCTCATACTCATCCTTATCCTTGTCGTTGCTGGTGAACTCGTTTACCGAACCTGCTGCGGTCGCTGCCCCTGGCCGCCTTCAGTCGCTGCCCTCTGCCGGCTGTCGATTCCTTTTGTTTTGTTAGATGGCTGCGCTGCTGTCGCCGTTGTTGCCGCTGTTGCCGCCGTTGTTGTTGCCTTTCATTGTTGTTGTTCTTGTTCTACTCCTTGTTATATATTTTTTTCCTTCATTTTTCTGCTTCCTACTGCCGCTCAAGTTCCTTTCAATGACAATGCGTTCTGCGTTCTGCGTTCTTCGTTCTTCGTTCTATGTTCTATGTTGCTGTGCGCTCTGTCAATTGGTGGCACAGGGCAACATGTCGTCATCGTTCACAACGTTCTGGTTGCCCTCATTGTCGGTGCGTTGTACTCAACTGCTGCTGCTGCTGCCTTTGCTGCTGGGGGGACCTTCATAACCTCCAATAGCTGCCGCTACTGCTGCTGCTGCTCCTTGGACAGGGTTTTCATTAGGGACGGTTGCGCGCACAAAATCCTTTTCTTTTCTTTTCCTTTCCTTTCTTTTTTTTTTTTTTCTGTGACTCAGTTGAAAATGTGAGGTTATGTGACGCCTTCAGGGAACGCACATTCCATTAGAACTTTTCTGTTTTAGCTAAGCAGTTAAACTCTACAACCAAACTGATTTCTAACTGTACTTTGCAGCTTGCCACGTGACATAAAATGTTGCCATATATTTTCACAATTTTCATACAAGTTTTTCCAACACATTTCGCATACAAAACGAAAGGACAAAGGTTCTTGAAACTTCTGAAGTTTTCCTATAAGTGAATCTCCAATTAGAAACTTGTCTACTGATTGGAAAGTCATACATCCTAAGCATCTACTAACTAAAATATATAGTTATCAGTTAGTAACTAGATAATAGTAGTACAGATATTATCTTATTTCTAATAATAAAACTATTTTTTACCTTTTGCTTTTTATTTGTTGAATGAGTCAAAAACAATCAAAATTTTTATCATGATTCATGCTCGATCCTTTTTTTTGTCATTTTCTTTTTTCTTTTTTTTTTTTTGTTGCTTTGTGTTTGTATCTTTTGGTTAGATTTGTATCTGAAAGATATTCAACTGAAATATGTTTTATGCATGCGTCGTCGAGCCTAAGATACAAATACCTCGTAAATAATTGACTTGATGTTTATCTGCACTTCTCTCTCTCTCTCTCTATTTTATATATATTTGTATCTCTTAGATACTTTTGCCAGCTGTGAATTAGTGGTTAGACAACGCAACGTTGCCTGCGAATTAATGCCGCCAACATAAATTATAAATTAAGACAATTTTAATTAAAGCATTTCGCAGCTACTGCTGCTGCCGCTTCTTATTCATATTTTTCTTACCTCCCACCCCGCCGCCAACCCTCTATAGCCATATAGACATTTTCCATCAGAAGTGGCAACGAAGAACGTAGCAACTTTATTTCTCTTGCAGTTGTTTATTTTACGTTTCATTTGCCTTTTGCTTTTTGCATTTGAAATTTTTGCCTTCTTTTTTGCCCTCTCTCTCTGTCTCTCCTTTTGCTCTGTATATATCTATTTGTCTTCATAACTGTACATCTTTCTCATATATATATATATATATCTATATGTGCATATGTATATATATTTTATGTATATTATTTATATATTTATATTAATTATTATTCTTTTTTTAAATTTTCTTCCCACTTTTGCTGCTGTCGCCAATTTTGTTGTTGCTGCCATCAACAACAATTGGCCAAGTGCCAATAAATTTCATACATTTTTCTACTGTCATTGCACATGTTTTTCTCTCTTTCTCTTCCCCCACTCTTTCTCCTTTCTTTTATTTACATATTTAATTATTTATTTAGTATTATTTAACGCCAGTTACTAACTGCAGCTATTCTTGCATTTTATTTACATTTATCTATCATTTTTTGTTACCCTGTAAAATAAAGTTTAGTGGGAGTATGCACTGTAAAACAACAAGTTTTGTTTATAATGGGTATTAACTATATATATTTGGTAAATCAATTGAAAAACTATAGTTTTCCATCCAGTTATCGCTACTTTACTCTGCATTATAAGGCGTATACCCCAGTCTATGGGGAAGAAAGCAATATGACTCAAAGAAGCAGCTGCAACTCATAGGATTGTATATAAACATTATACTATATATAATCATATATGTATATATATATATAGATGAATTAGCTAAATATATAAGCTATTCTATATAGGCATATAGGGTATTTCATAGTCGTTCTTTTGCGCCTAGATTTTCTTACAGTGACTGCTAAATTTTTATTTTTTAAATTTTATATTTTGCTTATCGCTGAACATTTTTTACACTCATTTTTTATATATATAATATTTTTTTTTTATATTTTTTTAATATATATTTATATATATTGTATATTTTGTTGATATATTTTTTATATTATTTTTATATTTTTTTTAATATAATTTTATACAATATTTATATATACTTTTTATATGGGAAACTTGTCTGGCCGACGCGACAGCGTTGCCAGTTTGTAGGATGTTTTTTGTTTTTATAACATTTTTCTAGTCTAATATCATTTATTATTTTTTTTTTCTATTATTTTGCTTTTTGTTCGGCGTTTGATAAGAAAGTTAGCGTCATATCTTTAGCAATGTTTTTTTTTTATATTCTTTTTTCTATTTCATTTTGTGGTTGTTTTTGGTTACTGCGGTTGGTTGCTGCCTTTATGTGTTGCCGATAAGATTTTCTTCAGTTTATTTTTTTCGTGTGAATTTAAACTGTTGATAGACAAGGGACAGTTGTTAAGAAGATATGCCTAAGTAGCAGGAGAAGAATGTGGGGCAGGAAAAGTGTGTGAGAGAGATAAGGAGAAGGGAGAGAGGTAGAGAAGGCCACATTTCATTCAGAAAATGTGAGCTGGCTGAAGGTCAATACAAGATGTCATCACTTGACACTCTCAAAAGCTGCCAAATGGGCCGCAAACAAAATCATTATTATTGAAAACATAATCATCATCATCAGATTCATCATTATCATTATCATCCTCATCATTATTATTATTATTGTTATCTTTGCCACTGTTGACATTATTGGGGCGACACAGTTGAAAACTAATTATGCGTATATAAAATGAAAATGGAAATGAAAATCCAACGAAAGCTGGGGATGATGTGCTGTGGGGTGGGGAGAGGGGGGTCATTTCGTTTATGCAGTCAAACGTTAAAGATCAATGGGCAGAAGACAAATGATGGCTATAAACAGCTAAATGGCTTATCATTGGGTTTTTCCAGTAGTTTTCACCTAAGAAAAGAAAGAGAAACAAATTTTATTTGATATTTTTGAGAGAAAGAAAAATTTTTTAAAAGAAAAAACCGCGAAATATTATTATTATTTTTTTTCTTCATATTCTTATCATTTAGCGGATGTTATAAATTGTTTTTTGTCTTACATATATATTAAAAAAAATATATATATATATACATACATATATTATATATATAGCATAAATACTATTTATATATAAGTAGAGCATATAAAAAGTTGAAATAAATTTGAATGTTGCCACCGCTGAGAAGTGACAATTTGCGGCTTGTTTGTGACAGGCAGTGAAAGGGATTATCATTAAACAGTTAAAAATACATTAACAAAACAATAATTAGCTGAAGAAGATTATAGATTAGGGTGACCATGACTAGAAATAAGGCTGATCAACTTTGATTTACTAACAAACCTTAAGGGGGAATAGGGGAAAAATGAGAGAATTTTCATATAATTTTTATTATTTTATATTAACAGAAAATGTCTCAAAATATTAAGAAAACTCTTTAACAGTTTCTGTTATGTTAGTTTACAGCTGTTATAGTTAATGTTTATAGCATTTTAATTGGTTTCCAATAAGAATTTATGTGAGAAAATGTCAACAAAATGGCGTCACAGGCAATTTGCTCTGTGCTTTAGCTTTTTATTGAAAATTATTTATTATTAATTAAATTGCATTAAAATTAAGTTTAATTTGTGTACTAAGCTTTGACTTTAAGTATTTTAATCATATATGTTCTATATGTGTCTATTATTATACACTCAACTAATTCCTTATTTCTCTTTTCTGTTCTTCTTTTTTTTTATTCAATTGCAGGTTTGTACACAATCAGCAATATTACTCGATTAACTTAAAAGGAAACAACTAAGAGGCACTTACTAAGGGGGCAGTTATGCTTATTGTCTATAATATTACTATATATATGCATACACACACATCTATATATATATATATACTTGTTCTAGTAGAGCAATTTTATAGCTGTTGTGGTTGTTGCATCTACATTTAACCATTCATCTATGCCAATGGCTATTGCTGTTGCTGTTGTTGTTGTTGCAGTTAGAAACATGTTGGTTGCAACTCTTTTTGGCCTGTCTTCTATGCTGCTGTGGCCTGTTGCCTGTTGCCTGTATGCTGTTGGTTGTTGCCTGTTGCCTGTTGCACGTTGCTGTCGTCTTTTGTGTCATTTGCACAAAATGACAGTTGCCTCGTACATTTCCGGTTCTAAATGCGTAAGTCTAGTCAAATTAAGGCAAACTTTGTGTGTTTGCCGTTGCCACGACAAGTGAAAGATAAAAGACTCAAGCGGCTCAGGCAGTCTACAGTTTACAGTCTACAGTCTTCCATCTTCAGTCTATAGTCTTCTGCCTACATAGTCTTCCATCTTGCATCTAACAATCTTTAGAACCTCTGTCTTAGTGTCTTCAAGTCCAGCATTTGCTTGCTGGCAGCATCCTCAACATATTCCCCCCCCCCCCTATCGCTCCTCTCTCATCTCTCTCTCTGCTTAGCTTGTGACATGCCTGGCACTTAGTGCAAAACACCTGCTCATCTGCCTTGGCTTGTGGCTGCGTTCTAGTCGTTGCTGCTGCAACCTGCTGCTTAGTTTGCTTGCATGAAAATGTTGCAATTAGATAAGCAGAAATTGTTATGTTGACATTAAAAATAAACGTCTGACTAGATAAGCAGAGGTTGCAGTTGCAACATTGTTTCTTTTACTGCTATTGCTATTCTGCCTTCCTTCTCTCTCCCTCTCTCTCTGTCTTGTATTGTTATTATTATTATTCATTTACTACTGCTGCCACGCCCCAAGAATAGAAACATAAAAAGTAGAAAACCAACTGATGTTTAATATTCTAATTTAAACTGGCAACATGTGGCTGCAACATGTGACCATCATTTGACCATTTGCAACAGCATATAACCATATTTCCCCTCGCCGGCGTGCCCAGCCATTCTTTCTCTTCATCTCTCACTGTTGACCATGTCGTGTGCCATTATTTGCGCTCAAGTGCATCTCAGCTGTCAGCTCATGTTGCTATTACCTCTCTCTCCAAACATTTCCATCATCTATCTCTTTCTTACGTTCTATAACCACAACAACGACAATGACGACGACGACGACGACGACGGCACTGTAAAGCGCGTTTGCAATTAGTTTGCAATTGGGCCGTGAGACTGGCGCAAATCCGCCAGCTCATTAAGCCAGATACCAGGCAATAGCAACACCAGCAACCACCAAAACACAACAGCAGCAACATTAGTATAACAGCAGCAACAACAACAGCCACAACAACAACAACAACGAAAACGATAACACCTCGCGACACCTCGCTAAACGTGAAATACACGAAATGAAATTCACAAGTTCCGCTTTTTGGGTTTTCGGTTTTGTTTTTCGGATTCGCATTCGTATTCGACTTCGCGCTCGGATTTGTATTTGGATTCGGACTTGGT
The DNA here is from genome assembly GCA_037044455.1 of Zygothrica quintamaculata. Taxonomy (NCBI): domain Eukaryota; kingdom Metazoa; phylum Arthropoda; class Insecta; order Diptera; family Drosophilidae; genus Zygothrica; species Zygothrica quintamaculata. The sequence continues at coordinate 287,214 of JBAMBS010000275.1, read as the reverse complement.
TTCGGTTACAATATGTTATTTTTTTTGCCTCTCATCGTTGTTTTTTTTTTGTTTTATTTTTTTTTTTTGCTGTTTTAGTAACCTAAATGTTGCTTTAGCTAATGTTGTTGCTGCTGTTGTTGTTGCTGTTGTTATTGGTGTTTAGCTGAGCTTTGCCCGTGGCAAGCCACATGTGTCTCTAAGTACCAAAGCGTTGATGGTTTATGCTGAAATGATCATAAACATGATGATAATTGCACAGTTTTGCACAGTGGTGCCAAAACTAATGACAACCAGAAAGAGAGAGAAATGTCTCTTGTTTACTTTGTTGTATAATAGTTACTAGTTCTAACTATGGTTAAAGTCTGTATATAACTATAGTCCAACTAACTATAAATGTAGACAAAAAATTTGTTTAATTTTCTGCTTAAAACTTGGTTTATATTTTGGTAGTAAAAGTTATTCAATTTTATTCTTGTATCTAATATCAATTAGTTATATTTACTAGTTATACTTTTTTGCTATCTATTACATAGTTGCACCACTGTGCGTGTGGTGGAGCTTGGTCAATTGACGGCAACGTTTGGCGGTCGCTGCGTGTGGCTCTCTCAAAGCAGCGTTTAAATGTTAATAATTTTTATTGTTGCTTCGTTGATGTTGTTGTTGTTGCTGTTGGTGTTGCTGTTGTTGTTGCCTATGTTGTCGCCGTCATCATTGTTGTTGCTGTTGCTGTTGCTGGCATTGTCGACACTGGCCCGAGCTCGATGATAATGCTAATGGCGTTCGCAGTTGGGTCATTGTCTGGTCATTGGCCGCCGCGCGAAGCGACAAAGTTTTGCACACATCAACAGAAGGTGACGACAACAGCAACGGCGACGGCGACGGCGACGGCGACGGCGACGGCGACGACGGCGTCAACGTCAACAACAGCAACAACAATGACGACGACGACAACGACAACAACGACAACAATTGTTGACTGAAACCTGGCATCGATGTTGAAGTTAGACTTAGAGCTATAAGCAGCGAGCTTTGAGCTGCGAGCTGCGAGCTGCAAGTTGAAGTTAAAGTAAATTATGGCTTAGAGTTTGGTCAGCGTTTTCTATGTGTTTATTATTATGCTTGCCACATGCCGTTGCATGCCAAATTCAGCTGTTAGAGCCACGCCTCAAAAGTAAATCAAGTCCATAACTAAAGTCAATACATATTTTAAAGGTTTTTCTTCTTTTTTTTTTGCATAGAATTTTGTGTGTGTGGACAATGCAATTTGCAATTTTGACATTGATTTGAGTTTCCGCAGAATGTAAATGGCATTTGGTTAATTAAAATATTTTTGCATTTGCATTTGTATTTGCATTTGCAACAACAACAACAACTGAAATCAAAAAACTGAAACAACAACTGCAACAATTTAGAGTGTCAATCACAAGTTGCAAGTTGCACTTGAAAGAATCAAAATAATAAGAAAATAAAAAACAAAACAAAGCAAATGAATCGAATGAACAACAATTATTCGTTTTCATAGAATGCAATTAAGAAATCAAAGCAAAAAGACGATCAAAAAAACAGCAAACAACAAACTATAAACAACATTCAAATCAGCTCTACACACACTTACACACACCAATACACAAAGACAGAAATAGAGCTACATTAAATACGATTTCAAGTCCACTAAAAATTAGCGTTACAATTATCAGTCGTACGAGTGGCAGCTGCCAGACTCAGATTCAATCTTAGAGACTTAGAGATACAATCAGAGACACAGTCAGAGACAGAGTCATAGTCAGAGACACAGAGCTATAGAGCTACAGAGCCACAAAGTATAGTCTAAATGTTATAATCATTCAGTCAATCTCTCAATCATTCATTCTTCATTTCAATCTAGCAATAATTCATTCAACTCATTCATTTACTCGAAACGACTTCAGCTTGATAAATGGCCTTCGCATTGTGGCAAACATTCAGTCGATTTACAGTACATTCATCTAATAGTTTCTACTATTATTACTATACCAAAGTTTTAACTTAACTTAAGAAAACAAAACAGAATAGAATATAGTATAGAATAGCAGCAGAAACTAGAATTAAACATGTCTCAACGTGTTTCAACTTGAATCGAATCATTGATTAAGTTTGTGCTTAAAAATAGTTTTAACATCCATCAAATTGTATCAATTGCGAGATATATAGAAAGTATTTGATATAATCTTAGATATATAGTATTGGTATAGGTAAAAGTAAACTATATATAGTATTTATAAATATATGTTAGAACAGCTCAAAGTTATTGCATAATTATGCAATCGAGTTGAAAAGTGATTCAAGAGGAAGTCTGTTCATTGCTGTTTAATTGCATATGATTTGTCAGTTATAGATATAGAATCTACTTTTATATATTATATAATTAACATATGTATAATATTTATATATTATATCATAGCAATTAGAATCAACTTTATACTAGTATTCAGTTATAAAGCTGCATATTGTCACTCTGCTGAAATCTCATAGAGTTTGCTTTCTTTGCGGGTTTGCTTTTATCGATAGCTCTTTTAATCGATTTGCATTTAAGTAGATTAAAATTAATGTTTTTAGCTTATGATTAATCGAGTAATTTGACGTGTGGCACAAGCAACTTCTCATAGCTAATATAACCCGTTTTTTATTAATACTAATATCATGTTAATAGGGCATAAAAATGTGCGCGTGTTGTCTATATAAAATGGGGATTGGTCTAAAGGGCTGGAGGTAGTGGGGTAGGGGGTTGGTTGTTAGTACAAAGTTGCTGTTAAAGGTGTTAAGCTGCTGCAGGTGGCAACTGGCAGATGGCTGGCATTCAGCAGCTGATTCAGCAACACGTCTAGACCATAAATTTTGCTATTGAATGCGCCCAGACGCTAATAATGTTTGCTAAACTAATCAAATACCTGAACCGATCTACTTATATATATAAACATATAATACACACATGTATATATAAATAAATAAATGTGTATGTGTTGAATGTATGTGTGTATGTATAGATGGATAGATAGCTAAATGTGAATAGACAATAGAGAAACGTGTAAACATCAAAGCAACTGTCTGGTCTGCCTCAAAGTCTGTTCAATAAGACGAAGTCGATTTGAGTTGATTTCAAATTTGTTTTATTTTTTGTTCAATTTTGATTTGTTGCCTCTTCTTTTATTTTGGCGCAGATTTCCATCAAAGTGCGAAAATAAACAAAAGCAAAAAAAAAAGAAAAGAAAAGGATAGAGAAAGAGTATAGCAGAAGTCTTCATGTGTGTGAGAGTGAGAGGGAGAAGGAGAGATGAAAGCAGGCAACGATCTGTAGCTTGTTTGCTTTGCTAATTTATTTTCGAATATGATGTAGAGCTTTTAAAATAAACAACAGTCAAAAAGGCACAAACTGACAGCGACACCATGAACACAGACAAAAAACAATCTTAACTGACAGCATGAAACTTACATACATACATACATACATACACACACACATACACATATGCATACTTATATACTTGTTGCTCTGCTGTTCTAACTTGCAAAGCATATGCAATGTTTCAATTTGTTTTTTTATTGCATTTGGTTAGTTTCTGATAAGAATTCTGTACTGCTAGAAGACATTGACCGATAAAAAAAGGTCTATCGATAACAATTATCATTGCCAAATAGTCAAGGTTACAGTTTTGGCTGCAACCAAATTTCTAATCGCAAATTTGCTCTTTATATTTTGTATTGCAAATTCCTTTTGCTCTACTTTAATTTACTTCCCCTTGCCTTTACCTTTCATTCCGTTATTTTGGTAATATCTATACAATTTGGCTTAATGTGTTACTTTTGCTGTTGCTGTTGCAACTGCTAATGTTGCTGCTGGTGGAGGCTCAGGTGTTGTTAACAATGGCGTTAATGAATGACACGTTTTGAAAATTGCTACCGCAGACATGCAACAAACGCGTGGCTAACGGTTATATTCAATATGTGTCATACTGCAGGTGCGAGTGAGAGAGAACATGAGTTAGACTTAGAGTGTGAGTAAGAAGGGAGCGTTAAACTAATTTAACACTTGAGCGAATGGTTAATGACTAAACTCTAATTTAGTGACATACTTTACTGGAGGGGGGGGGGGTTAACATTGTTACCAGACTCATTAATAAAAGCAAAAAATTTAAAGCTAATAATTTAGTTTTTTTTTTTGACATTATTAATTATAATTTATTGTGATTTATTTTGCTCATTTTCTTAAAATATAGTTGCTTTGAGTTTTTCATAGCGTTTGACACACTGTACGAGCTTTTTTTTTTGTCTTTTGTTTCTCTTTACTCTTCACCTTCTTCTATTTCTATTTCGTTATCTGTATCTTACGCGATTATCAATCAACAGGCGATAACAATGACAACAACAACAACAACAACAACAACAACAACAACAACAACAACAACAACAACAACAACAACAACAACAACAACAACAACAGCAGCAGCAATTTAAATGGCAGACAAGTGCCGATGACGTCATCCATTCAGCGGGTCAACCGAATGTAATAATGATAATATCCGCTAGGTGGCGCTGCCATATCTTTTTGCTAATTTCTATTTATTTTTTTTTGTCGCCTGTCGCTTTGCTATCGTCTAGACATTGTTTTGACTTTTTTCCGCTTCTAAGTAAATGCTAATTGATATGGCTGCAACTTTCCATAGTTGTTGTTGTTGTGTGTCTAATTTAAAAAATTGCAATGGCCTCCGTAGAGTTGTTATTGCTGTCATTGTTGTTGTTGCAATTTTAAATTGCAATTTTCTTTTTTGTTGCCCCTTTGCCAACGCACGCACATTCAATTTGTTGCCGTTCTAACTGTAAACACAACTCAGCAGCAGCAGCCGGAGCCGCAGCAGCAGCAACAACAGTAGCAGCAGCAGAGTCGGCTGCGGCAGCGTCAACATGTCTGGCCCGGCAGTATGCTTTGTCAGAGGCGTGGCATGTTAGAAGGGGGCGGCCAATGAACTCAGTCAGCAGCCGCTGCTGCTGCTGTTGCTGCTGTTTCGATTGCTACTGCTGTTGTTGTTGCTGTTGTTGCTGCCTGCTGCCTGCTGCCTGCTACTCGACATGAATATGAAACGTATGCAAAATGAAGGGAAACGCGTGCAACTTTTGCAATTTACAGATTTGCGGGTGTTAGCTAGAGGCTAATGGGGTTGCCAACGGGGGTGAATGGGCGGGGGTATGATGCTAGCTCTAGGATTAGGGGTATTTTTTGTTTTTTTTTTGTTTTAGTAGTTTGACGGGGAATTGCCTCTTGGGGCCTCTAGCAAGAGAGAAACATAAAGGGGTTTGTCTGTGGCATTGGCTTTTCGAATCATTTGCGTTCCCCCCCCGCATCCCCTCTACTCCACCGTGCAACCCTTAGGTATACAAATTATTATTATTTTGCGGGTGCTGTTGCTGGCGTTTTATTTATTTGTACAACATTTCATGTATTTTGTTATGTGCTGCCTGCAGCAATACCAGCAACAACAGCAATAACAACAGCAACAATAGCAACAACAACTTCTGCACAGTTAATGGTGCTCAGCTGCAAGTTGTTGCTGCTGTTGTTGCTGCTGTTGTTATTGTTGCTGTGGGGTAAAACTTCAAATTAATTGGGAAATGTGCTTGCAACATGGCAGCTTCATTGTCATTAGATAGAGCATACACCCAACACAATCACACACACACACACACATAGATTGTTCACAGTGTGGGCGTGACAGCCAAAATGCAGCAAAATCTACAACAAATTACAACAAAATGCAGCAAACAAAAAAAATATATAAATTTTTTAAACATTTTTCATCATTTGAAAGCAAATTTTATAAGCCCTTGCGCCAATGGGGCGGCAGCTGCAACATTGACGCATCTCCTGCTGTTGCTGTTGCTGCTGTTGCTGTTGTTTTTGTTGATGTTGCTATTGCTGTTCTATCTTGCTTTCACACTCTCCCAATATGTGTCTGCGTGTGTGTGTGTTTGAGTTTGTGCTGTGTTTGCCCTGGGGCACTTTTCTTATTTATTTGCGTTATTTATTTCTTGGCGCTGCTTTCGCTTTTGCCAGCGCCAGACGCCAACATGTTGTTGTTGTTGTTATTTTTGTTGCTGTTGTTGTTGTTGTTGTTGTTGTTGTTGTTGTTCTTGCTGCTGTTACTGTTGCTGTTGCTGTTGTTTGCATTTGTGACAAAAATAAATGCGCTGGCATTAATTTGCCGTCTGCAATTTGCCAGTGGCTACCAGTGGAATGGTTGTTAAAGTGTGCAGAGACAGAAAGAGACACACAGAATGGAAGTGGAAGTGCGAGAGGGTGCGAGAGAGAGAGAGGGTAGTGTGAAGAGAGGGTTTACTGTACCCCTTTTCACACTTCTTCTTCCGTCTGCTACAGTTCTCCACTTTCGACTCTCTTGCTGCAATCTGAAATTCAAGCGAAATGCAAATGTTTGACAACGAACTTTTTCCTCAGTTGTTGTTGTTGTTGGTAATGTTGTTGTTGTTATTATTGTTGCTATTATTGTTGTTATACTATCTGTTATTGTTGCTGCTGCTGCTGAGTCAGCGTTTTGCATTTTATTGAGTAACACTTTTAAAGCAAAAGAACCTCAAAATTTAAACCTTAAGCAGATGCTTTCTACCTTAAGGAAACCCAACAGAGATTCATTCTGCATTATAAAAGCACCTAAAATACAGTTAAAACTGTCTAAAAATAATATATGTAAGGTTTATATATATGTCTGAGCAGCAATAGGTAATGACTTGATCTAGGCATATAGCAGAATCTAATCAGTTTCATATCAAAATTCACTTTGCAGGCTGATAACGCATATCAGTAAAAGTAACTTTAGGGCAAAGGTTATAGATATATATAAACTATATATATATATATGTGTTGTATATGTATGTGTGATAAAAATAATCTCTTTTAGGCAATGGCAAAGGCAAAGCCAAAGGCATAAGGAAAACAAAGTATTTTTAGCAAAGGCAAAGGAAAAAGCAAAGGGAAAGGCACTTGCTTTGAGTCCTTTGGTAAAGTTGGTTGGTGGTTGCCTGGCAAGAAAAAATAGAAGGGGCTTAAAGCGACTTTCAAAGGTGTTAGCCAAGCAAACAAATTTTGGTCCGCAATGCGGCAAGTTGTAGGCAGCAATCGGCAGTTGGTAGTTGGCAGTCGGTAGTCGGTAGTCGGTAGTCGGCAACAAGCCGCATGTGGCAGATTGCAGGTTGCAGGTGGTGGCAGCTAGGCGCAAAAAGTCAGCAGCAACTGCGGCCATTGGCTGTGCAAACATGTGTAAAGTCAAAGCAACAGATCAACAAACAGTACAACAATAACGCCAACAACTGGGCTAACAATGCCAGCCCATAAACAAACCAACCAACCAAGCAACTAACCAACCAACCAACCAACCAACGAACAAACAAACAAATCAACAAACAAGCAAACAAACATTTGTTTGTCAAGTGCAGAAATGAACAATGAAATGCAAAACTCAAAGCGAATCAAAGCAAAAACTAATCAAAGACACAAACGTATGGTTTAAGATATCAATCAGTCAGTCAGTCAATCAATCAATCAATCAATCAGCGCATCAATCTACCAATAAGTCAATTTGTGCAATCATCAAACTCATCACTTGTGTCTAATTGTTCTCTCTATCTCCCTCTATCCCTCTCTCGCTCTTCCGCTCTATGTGTTTGTCTCTATCATAACATTTGTCGTTTGGCGCTAATCATTGGCCTTATCAGTTATGTATCTCCCTCTCTCTTTCTCTATGTGTGTGTGTGCTTGTGTAATCATATCCACTTAATGTCTATACTATATTTATTATTATATTATAGTTCCCCGACAAAATGACTCGACTATTTGTTGCTTTTTAATGAGTTTGTCTGGAGCTGTTGCAGTGGCGATCATAAAATAAAAAAGCAACTAATTACTTAAGTTAAAGGTTCAGGAAAACCTTATACTTATATAGTGCTGATACTGTTATATTGTGCTTATTATATCGGAAGAAACAGCTGAAGAGAGTAGGAAGAGTTTTTTTTTCACACGGCAAAAATAGTGGAATGAAATTTTTGTGTTAAAGAGTTGAATTACCCATTAAATTGATATAACCCATTTGGTATTATAGTATAGTAAAGATTTTTGTAATATATATATACATATGCACTATATATATATATATATATATAGATAGATAGTCGGTTGTCAGTTGTTTGGCCTCCAGTTTGCTGTCAGTTTGCGTTTCATTACGCATACGCCATGAGTGCCGCTTGCTGTCAACAGCCAACGAAAATTTATGAGATTTTTACGAACTGCATGGAAAATACGGAACAAAATTATACCACATATACATATATATATATATATATATTTTTACCTATGGGTTGACAACGACATCAAGAGTAAACAGAGCATTAGCCAGAAAGAGATAGTAAGCAAGGTAGTGGCAATGGGAGTGAGAGGGAGAGCGAGATATAAAGAGCTCAGAATGAATTGTGCTTGGCAACACCTGCGGCTGTGGCTCGGGCAGGTGACAACGACAGTGATTGTGTCCCACGCCCACACACACACATATGTATATATATATGTGTGCACTGCAGGACCAGGTGTACGCACAAATGTGAGTGTGTGTGGCTTTGACACAACAAAAAGTAGAAGTAGAAGTTGTAGTAGGAGAAGCAGCCCAAACCAGGTGGCACTCCGATGTATGCGTTGGCAATTAAAACTAAAGTTTTGCACGCTACATTTAAAGCGGCAACTGCAACAGGAACAACAGCAGCAGCAGCAGCAACAGCAGCAGAAACAACAACAAACAACAAAGTGCAACTGCAACTGCAACAATGTGAAAATGCAAACGGCAGCAACGGCGGTCATAAAATTTGTGGCAATGCGGCGGCGACTTATACTGTACGGCAAGTGGCAAGTGGCAAGCAGCTAGCGGCATCAACTCATGTGGAATTGATGTGCCATGCCTCGTCTGTCAGTTGAAGGAGCTTCGTATGGGGGAAGTTTGGAGCATTCAGTTAGCTTCGGTCGGTATGCTTTGTTTGAACTTTGCTTATTTTTTTTGCCTCCTCCTCCTCCTCCTCTTTTTTGTTTTCCAATGCTGCCGAGTGCAACGTTTTGCTGCACACATATACACACACATACACACATACTCCTCATTCTCTGCTGATTTGCAATTAAAAACTAAACACGTTTTGCCATACGTTGACGTTGGCCCACCCACAATGCAACACAGGCGTCGATAGGCAGTCGATTATTGCATTCGATAGTTGTCGTTGTCGTTGTCGTTGTTGCTGTTGTAGTTGCTCTTGCTGTTGCTCATAATGTTGCTGCTGCAATTGTTGCTGTTGTACTTGCCACATCATAGCCAAGGCCAACCACACGTGCTTAGGCTGAACACACCTCCCTCCCTCTCCTCCACACACACTCACACACTCACACACATGAAACATGTCAAGTTGCCTTGCGGCAAACGTTGCAACGTTGTGGCAACTTCGTTTTACTTGCAGCAGCTAGCGATGGGCAACTGTTTACATTGATTGTTTATTGTTTTAATCGTTTTGCTACTTTATTCTTTCCATTACTTATCCTTTATCTTAATTATGCTTAAGGGTTTTCTTTTGTACTTTTCCTTAACGGATTTTCTATACGAATTGCTGTTGAGTTCTCACGACGCTCACGTCTTGTGGCTCAGTTTGCTCATCTCTAAGATGCCACTCCATATAGAACTTGGGTGTGTATGTTGGTGTGTGTATGTTGGTGTGTGTATGTGTGTGCTGTATTGGCATTTGCATTGGCATTACATTTGGAGTTGCCTCGTCGTTGTGGTCGATTATCTGACTCAATGCCATTGTTGCAATTGTTGCTGTTGCAGCTGTAGTTGTTGCAGTTGATGTTGTTGTTGCTGTTGTTGCTGTTGTTGCTGTTGTTGTTGTTGCTGTTGTTGTTGAGCGATTTGTCTGCACAATGGAGAGCGCAAATGTCAATGCGACAGGCTAAGAAATCAAGTCAAAAGCCAAAGCCAAAACGTGAGCTGGCAATTAAGCAAGCCAACAGCCATTGGGCCAAGACTTTTTACTATAAGACGTCAAGACGAGTTGGGCCAAAGCCAAAGTTAAAGCCAAAGCCAAAGCAAAAGTTATAGCCAAAGTTAAAGTTTTTAGTCTGATTGTTGGACAGATGTCACAATCCTTACTGCATTTGGTTTGTTGGCAAAATATTTGAATTTAAATGCACATCAAGCAAAGAAAGAGAAAGACTGAAACAGACAGACAGAGAGAGAGAGGGAAAGAGAGAGAGTGGAATAGAGTATTGCCCATATAAGAAGTTACGCTGTGTATCCTTAATGCGGTTGCTGTTGTTGCTGTTGGTGGCATTTGCCACATTTGATTAGTTTCTTTGTATTTTCTAGTTTTCTTACGCTTTTGCACATCATTTTCTCATCTTTTGCTCATCTTTTGCTCATCTTTTTCTCTTCATATGTTGATGAGAACATGCCACACAAAGTGCTGGACATCTGTGTGACGAATGTGCATCAATTGCCGCTGGCAACTACTGTGGCAGTTGCAATGTTGCAGCCATAATGTGCAATTTATAATATGCAACAATAATAATAATCATAATAATAATAATAATAATAATAATAATAATGATAATAAATAATAAATATATATAATAATAATAATAATAATAAGAAGTTGTGGCCAATTGTGTATAGTTTTACAATTTCCGTTTTAGGTGCGCGAAAATTGTGTGAGAATTTTCCAAGAAAAGTTTATTTTGAATGGCATGAATGATTGAGAATTGATTGAATGACTGCATGAATGAATGTATGTGATCTTGCCTCTCTCTCTCTCTCTCTCTCTCTCTCTCTCTCTCTATTCTACTCTTTGTGCAGACAATTTTAATTATTTAATTAAATTCCGCATTTTTAATTGGTTTCAAGTGAAAAAATTTTTCATTTACCACCCCAAAAAAAAAAAACGGATGAATACGAAGAAGAAACGGCAAGAAAAGCCACCCAAAAGCAACTTAAAGTAAATGCAGTAAGGGGCGTTTACACACGCAATTTGTAAATTTTCCATAATTACAGTGAAACATCAGTAGAAACAACCACAAATATCATTGCTAATAAGTCTTTGCACTTGCACTTGAATCTTTCAAGCTGGACTTGGACTTGGAATGGGACTTGGTCTGGGGCTTGGGCTTGGGTTTACACTTGATATTTCTTATACACGCAATGAAAATGATCTTTCAGTTATGTAGTTTACTTAGATATAGATACAGCTACAAATAGAGATACAGATACAGATACAGATGCATATATAGATATAGATAGAAATGTATCTACATTGCCTTCAACTGCAATTACAACTTGTTTTATTGTGCGAATTGCGCGTCCATTTACATCAATCAAATTGCTGTTGTTGTTGCTGTTGTTGTTGCTGTTGTTGCTGCTATGTTTGTTGTCTTTGTTTCTGTCTAGTTGATAGTTGGCATTGTTGTCTGTTGTCTGTTGTATGTTGTCTTGTGTTTGTGTTGGGTTCAGCGATGCGCATTGGTGCAACCACGCCCATTTATGCCCGTGAGTTAAACTTTAATGTGCCTCTAGCAATAATAACAGTCATCGGAGTACAGGATAAAATATCTCAAGGTCTGCCTAAGGCTCATCCCAACCACCAACATGTCAATAAAAAACGATGAACTTTAATAAAAAGAGGAAGATGAATGCACAAAGCTTAAAAGGTATTTAAAAAGAGGCAGCAGATAAGCAACAATTGTGCAACAATTGCTGTGGCAAGAGAGATAAAGAGAGAGAGAGCAATAAGATGTACCTTGAAATTGAACTTTATAGCAGATTATAACAGCATAACGATTATAACTTAAACAATCTCAAACAAAATTTAAATAGTCAAATATAGATACAGTATATATCGGCTAAGATGCACAGTTTATATGCAAATATTGCTTAAATGCAAAATTATGTTATTTCTAACCATCATGAAACAATTTTGAACTAAATTTAACCTCGTAAATGCAAAATATTGCTTATAAGAAAATATTGTGTATAATCAACTCATGATTGCTTAGAAGGATATATCGAATATATGCAAAAAATTTTCTACATTATAGGCTTTGCATATAACCGGTATATACTGTATATATATATATATTCTGCCTGTCTTTAGTCTCTTAACATTCTATGCGACATTCCTGGAGTGTTTTCACAGCAATTCTCTGCCTTTTCCGATTTCTCCTCTTTAATTTTATATAGTTATTTTCTCCTTTTTGTGGCTTATATAGAGAGGCAGAGACTGACAATGTTTTAGGTTTGTTTGGTATATAGAATTAGGTAGCACATGCCACACAGTTTGGCATGTTTTGCGGCTTGGTTGCAAACAGGAAACTAAACACATAACTCAGTGCCACAGACATGGGTGCAGTTACAGTGGTGGCCATTTTGCTGCTGTTGCTCTTGTCCTGTAGGATGAATGCTATGTATGTGTTCATTTGTATGTGTATGTGATGTCTCTGTCTTTAATAACATCATGCTCATACTTACTCTTCCCCCTCACTCTCTCTGAGTGTGCTTTCTCCCTGCATATCCTGCTGCTCGCTGTCACTTACTGGCCCAGTTTACAGGCTTGCATGTCCCTGTGCCATTTGCATGATGATAACGTGTTTATAATTTTGACCCAGTTTAAGTCGAATCAACGCCGCCTCCGCCTACTGCTTACTGCCTACTGCCTATGCCCAGGACATGAACAGTTTTTTTTTCAGTTTTTGCTTTCTTTGGCCAACTTCTGCCCACTTCATTGTTGCTGTTGCTGCTGTTGGGTAGAAAGTATGGCACAGATTTTCACAGATTTTCCAGCGTTGTTAGCAGGCAGCATTTATCTTTTTTTTTTGTGGGGTGGCATCCTTAGCACCATTCGCTTACTACTACATATATCCCGTTGATGCTGTCCTTAATTGCTGCGGGCTGCTGTCCTTGTTACTGCCTCTGCGGTTACTACGAGTTCTCTACTCTACTCTACTCTGCTCAGCTCTGCTTTGCGGCTGCTATTGAGATTAACATGTCGACTTTGGGCAATGCCTCGTACCTATCCTTGCCCTCTCTCTACTGCTATCCTTTGCCCATTAAAGTTGCAGCTAATGGCTAAGGAAGGATATTGGTAGACTTATTTTGCGTCTCATAATATATGTGTATATTTACTGAAGATCAGTAGTAATAGCTGAGCCGAAGCCTTTGAGCTCCAACTGCAGCGTGCCTTGCCTATCCTTTGGAAATGCTTTATGATTTACTTGGTTTAGTCAACTCATTAGTTCACATAGAGTATGATTACAGTTAGCTTTCTAGATTATCTTTTAAAATATTGCTAAGTTTACCATAAGTGGTAAATAGGAAGTTATTTCATATGGGAATAATACCTGTGGACTGTTTCCCCTAAAGGGAGGTGTGCCCGATGGAAGTTATTCCTGAAGGAAATTATCCCTAAAGCGAGCTATTCAACGCTTAGTTCCTAATAAAAGTTATTCAATGAAATCTCAGTTCTATTATGGTAGCTATAGAATAGAACCTCTGTGAAACCTCTTGAGCTATCTAAAGGTCCTTGTGTTCTATGCTAAGAGTTCTTTAGAGCCTACTCCCGTACTTTGATTGGATTATAAACTAAACTCCAAACTCTTTCAAGCACTCTTTGCAGGGTATGCGTCAGTATATAAAAATATCTATTTTTTTTTGCTGCAATTATACAAAAGAGAATAGGAGAGATTGAGAAAAGAGAGGGAGGAGGAAAAAGAGTACATTTTGCGCACATTTTCTTCAACTATTTTTAGTTTGCTGCGTTTTTATTTGACTTGGGCGCTAATTAATATTTCAGTGCAGTTGCTGAACAAACAAAACAATCGGTTTGAGAGGGGGTTAGCAGGGGGCTTGAGAGGCAGTGGGTGCTGTTGATAGAGTGGCGCAGAACGGGAGAGGGGTGGCATGATGACAAGGGGAGAAAGACGCACTTGATGTTTGTTTTGAGTGGCGTTAAGAATTTTTCCTTTTCAAATTGCAAATTTGCGGCGCGAATTAATTGAAAATTTTCTGCGCCACATTTGAAAAAAGAAAAATGGAAATTTTTTTTGTTGTTTTTCCTTTATTTTTGTATTTTTTTTTTTGCTTCTTGTATTCTTCTGTTTATTTTTCATGTTGTGTGTGCATTTTTCATTTGACGTTTGTTTGTTGCTTTTTCATAGCACGTTTTGGGCTTCTTTCACATACAACTTGATAAAAATTTACTTGCAACATTCTTTTGTGACTCTTTTGCCAAAGGGTTTTCTTTTCTTTTCTTCTATTTTGTTTTACCTCCCTCTAACACATCGCATACTAAAAAAAAGGGGGAGAAGAAAGAGTGTAGAAAATGAGCAAGGCAGGGCGAGGCATTAATTAAAATTAATCGAGTTTTATTTTAACGATAATTTGTGGCAAGGAAGACATAAAAATGCGTGTGCAACCATAAATTGTAATGTATTTTAAGTGGTTGAGGTTCGTTGAAACCTTGAGGCATTCTGTGAGGGGTTGGATTGAGTACTGAGAGTGTGGAAAATGCGTGAAAATGTTGTGAAAATGCAGAAATTAAATACAGTTAAATATGACGTACTGTATCTCAATGTTGTCATATTTCTAAAGGGCCCTCTAGTTGGCAGGGCAACGCCTCTAATTATATATCCTGAGCCTTATTTACTCTTACTTGTATTTCTGCTGCAATCCTTTGCTTTATAAGCAAAATGTGTGCATAACACATGTTATTATTATTTAATAGAAGTCAGAAAACATACATACATACATTACATATTTATATAAATATAAATATCGATAAATTTATCGATAAACCTATGCAACATAAACTCAGATTTAACTTAACTTTTAACATTTTTCTTCGAGCTCTTATGGAGATTTGTTTGTGCTCAACTGCATTTGTCTAATTGGAATTGTATTTTTATAATCTGGCAGCTATGTGTACTAGCTTTGTCTTTCTCTCTTTCACATTTGCTATCTCGCTTGCTCATATGCTTATGGCCTATGTGCAAAGTTGTTGTTGTTACTGCATTATGGTCATAATTAGCGCATTTTGCATGAACCTTTAAAATAGCTGATAGAGAGAGAGAAAGTAAAGGAGAGAGATATAGATAGTTAAAGTGTAAAAGAGTGAGAAAAGCAAAAGCGTGCACCTGTCGCACAGTTTTAGAATTTGTTTGCTGCCATTGCCACCGTTGCTGTTGCTGTTGCTGTTGCTGTTGTTGCAGTCTTTGTGATTTATTGTTGTATTGCACGGAGAACACTTTTAAGACTCCATCCCTCCATGCAACCTCCTTGTTTCCTTACACACTACAGCACTAGCTTTGGTAGCTTTTGGTTTTTCAAGCACTTTGTTTGCACTTGTCGTAAACAGGCGCTGAGTTGCCACTTTGCCACAAAGAGCTGCACATTAATGGTTAAACGTAACCCAAAACTAAAGTTAACTTTTCAAATTTGTTGCTAGAGCTTAGCACATAATTTATATTTAAGAATTATGTACACACTTTTTTTTTCTTCCTCTTCTATATTGTAAATCAAAACTGTACTTTCTAATGGCGATTAAGATGTCCTGTGTCTCGCCTAGCTGCCTGCCAGTCTGTCTATCTATCTGTCTGCCTGTCTGTCTGTCTGTTTGTTTTCCTGTCTGCCTAGTTGACTCGTTGAGTGCTGTTTGGTGATATTTTTGCTTCTTTTCTCTTTTTCTTTTTTTGTGTTTTGGGGGGCAATTAGTTGGCCACCAAGCAAGTGACTAATGCCCCCTGGCTGTGTGTGTGTGTGTGTTCTTGTGGATGCCACAACTTGGCGGCACAGGCGACACGCAATAAATTAGCGTAAATTTACAACATTTGTTAAATTAAAAATGGCAAAAAAACGACACAAATGCTGCTGCTCATGATCATGTTCATGTTGTTAATGATGTTCAGTAACACACACACACATACACATACTTACTCACATACATGCAGAAATTTGAGCAACATTAGAGGCGCATTAGTAATATGTACAACATACAAAAGGCAACAACACTCTCGCTCTGTCTTTCTAATATGCTTAAAATCCTCGCGTAACGCATTGAGCATGCCACATGCTTCTATGCTCCTATGCCCCATGCCTCATGGCCTCATGCCTTATGCCCCATGCCCCATGCCCCCATACTACAACTGCTTGCTCGTTTATCGTTGCTGTCAGTCAGCTCAAAGGGGGCAATTAACGCACCCAGTCTGCAACAGCAACAACGCCGCGTGGCACTGCCAGTGGCAGGCGCGGCAAATAGTTTGTCCGTTGTCCCGGACTCTCCTTTGGTTTGAGACTTTGAGAGTTTTGGTTTGATGTTATTTTTTCTGTTCTTGTTTTGTTTTTCTTCCTCCTTTTTTTTTGGGTTTGGGATTGGGTATAGACGCCGTCGCCATATTCCAACACTGGGCGACATATTGGCGACGCCATTTTGACGCTGTGGCTGTCGCCGTCGCCGTCGTCGTTGTCGTTGTCGTTGTCGTTGTCGTTGCCTTTGCCATCGCACGCAAAGGACAAACAACAGCAACAGACAACGTCTCGACCAGCGACTGGCGACACAAACAAAACTGACGCCAATTTCCCTAACTCAATTCCAATCTGCTAGCAACCCAAACACCCTGTACAACATCTCCCCTCTTACACATCTTCCCTCACCTCCATTTCATAACCCAACATGTAATGCAACGCATTTTACAATTCATTTTTTGTTCTAATTTTTTTTTTTATTATTTTATTAAAATTTATTGTGTTAATTTATTGCGTTTTGTTCTTGTTTTCTCTTTTTTTTTTATATGACCATTCAACATGATTTACATTTTATTGCATAAATTATGTGCCCTTAAAACATACCTCCATCCCCCCTACCCCTCAACGAAATTAACTATATTCATAAGTAACTAAACTCGAATCAATAATAATATCTAATTACGAGTCTAAATTACTATCCACGAATGCAATTACTTTAGATTATATAGTAATTTTATGATTATATATAATTAAACATAAACTGAGTAAACAAAGATCTGATTTGAACTGAAATGAAGACTATATCTTTATAGGATAAAATCTTAATATAGTTTCCACGCTGCAAGCAACAAGTTGCCATAATTGAAATTAAATTATAACTAACTATAATTTAAGCTAATTAAATATCTAGGAATTTATTAAATATATATTAAATATATATAAATACTAAAATCAGTTAATATATGTTTAAGTTCGTTAAAACAACTTATTTTTATAGCAATTTTTTTGAACAGCAATTGAAATCCTCTGACTAAGTATATAATCCAAAGGTTAACAGCAATTTTGTCGCTTAATTCTACAATATTTAATAAACTTTTCATATTTACCACATTTAATTTAGATTGTACGAATAATAAACATATTATAAATGTAGCTAATTGCAGCAAAAAGCGAGAAAGAAATCAAAAACAATTTTAATTTCGTTGCAAACCTACGAAAATGCTGCGCGCTGCAAACACTCAACGCTAGATGGCGTTATTGGCACACGCTGCACAAATTTCTCTATGAAACATGTTATTAGTCATGCGAATTGTTTTTATATATCTATATATTTATATGAATCTAAAATAAAGGGCCTAGAAATAGATATGGTGAGAACTATTGACAAAGAGAGACAAAGAGAGAGCTAGCAAAAGTGATAGCAAGAGAAAGAAGGAGAATGAGAATGTAGAATGCAGAATTGCACATTGAAAAGAGGCGATGACTGAAAATTGTAAGCAAAAAAATGTTTTTGAAAATTATTTTGGCCAGGCCACGAGTCAAACAATCTGTTGTTGGGCATACTGTGTGTTGGTTAGAAGAGGGAGGGTAATATATCGGTAAGGGGCGTGGCATTTTGGCTGTCGTTGCTGGCATGCGGCACAACATAAATCTTGGCACAGAGCGCTGCCTGAGAATCAAGTAAAGTGCAATGAAATGCATTATATATAAATATATATATATATATATAATCTGGATATATATAAAACTGATGCTTAGACCCTTGGCCATTTTTCTAGTGTTCGTTGCATGCCGCAAACGTCGCACCTTTTAGAAACAAACATTTAGCCCGTCTAATGCAATTTTTATGTGCGTTTTCGCTTTTCGTTCACTAAAAGCCAAAATGAATTTTATTGACAAATTAATTGCAGACAGCAATAGCAGCAGAAACAGCAGTAGTAGCAGCAGCAGCAGCAGAAGTAGTAGCAGCAGTAGCAACAGCAGCAATTAAAATTGTTTCTGGCTTGTGCAGCTACTTGCAACAACTCGCAGCTCGCAACTTACAACAAAAAAAAAAAAACAAAATCAACTGTCTATAATATTTATGTGCGCCCCAAGCATCTTATTGAAATTGGGTACTATATCTATGCTTTAAGATCTCTTTAATGCAATTTTTCTATGATTTTAATGGTTTTTATCTCTTGCTCTATCTCACCATCTAACCGTCTCTCTCTTTCTCTTACTCTATCTTTTCAGGTAAGTTTCCAATCGATTTCATTGACGAGATGGCGGCCTAAATGTCGACCTGTAAGTGAATTGCCGTTAAAGCTTAACTATAACAGCAGCAACAAACATTAATGATAATTAACATTTACAAGCATTGATAGACTAACACATACCCTATAATATATTATGATCTTAGCTATTGTATATTAAGTATATGTATATAAAGGGGATTGCTGAATAATTTATAACCGAAACTTTGTCTCCACTTTACCATCTTTATATACCCTTGAAATCGACTTTTAATAGCTATTCCAGGGTATTGCTACAATGAATTGAATATTAGTATTATAAGTAGACGGAAAGTCAATCAAAACACCTTTTTATTTTTTGTGTCAGACTTTAAACAATTAGAGCAACTCTTGCGTTGTTGAATCAATTTTTTCCTCCTTTTCTTTTTTTGGTAATTGAAATTTCAATTGGTTTTTGCTTGTGTTTCTCTCTCTCTTTGTATCTACTTTTTTCTACTTCTTTTGCTTCTTATGTTGTTGTTAAACAACTAGTTTTTTTTGGTTTGCTTTTGCACCTGTTAAGAGGCAAGTGTGTAGATATATGTGTGTGTGTATGCCCACACAGAGCTGATTGTGTGTGCGACAGTAAATCATTAAGCTCCTAAAAGAGTTGACAGCAACACGTGTCGCTGTCTGCTGGAGACTTAAGAGCAACAGACAGTTAGACATACAACACACAACAGCAACAATTGTAATTGCTTTAGTTACAACAGCAACAGCAACAACAACGCTAAAGACTACGCAACTAAAAAACGCACGTGGGCTTCATATATAAAAAAATAAATCAAAAAAAGTTTTTAAATAAATTAAAACTCTTCGCTTTCAATTTATTGCAATGAAATTGAAAAGTTGGCAAAAAAATATATTGACACCAATTTTAAGAATTGGAAATGGAAACTTGAGACAGCAAAGAGAGAGAGACAGCATGATATATGTGAAGCAAGTGCTAGAAATAGATAAAAAAGGCTGTCAACGGGTCAAAAGTGCAAAAAGAGAAAAAAGCAAAACTCTTCCTCTATAGACACACACACACACACACAGAGAAACTCTTCTAACTATTAATAAATTTAATATGAGACGCGGGGCACACGGAAATGTAGTAGAAAAAGGCAGTAGAAAAAGAAATTGCAGACTAGTTATAGGGCAGAAAGCAGCAGCAAAAGAGGAGCAAAAAAGGGGGAGAAAAAATAGATAAGCAGCGACGTCTGCGAATGTAAAACACCCTTGAGACAAAATTGCACACACATACATATAGACACACACACACACACACACTTACAGACACGTGTAGCTTAGATGCTGATAAACAAAATATGACAACAAAAATGTCATAAGAATCAAAATGGAACAAAAAAACAAAGTGAATAACAAAACACAACACAGAGAATTCACAAGAGACAGAAAAAAACAACAACAACAGGCGTAAACTTCTATACACACCCAAAAAGTTATAGAAAGAGAGAGAGAGAGAGGGAGATAGCGTGTGTGTTTACGATAGAAAGCTAGAAGAAGAGCGACTATATAGAACTTTCAACGGTTTTTCTTAATTTTGTCTGTTCAGGCGTCTGTGACTGGGCTGAGCTTTTTTTCTTTTGCTTTATCTTTCTTTCTTCCCTTCTCTCATTTATTTTATATATATATTTTGTATTTGCTGATGTTAGTGCAAAAGAGATAGCAACACTCAAAATGCGTCGCGCGCCCTCAGACAAATTTTGTTGCTGTAGGTTGCGGTGGGTAACTGTGTCTCTGCCTTGCTGAAGTTAGCTTCGTTTTGCTGTGGGTGGTTGGTGGGGGGTGGGTTGGTGGTTGTGTATAAGGGCAGAAGGGAGGTAGCTGGGTCAACTCATGTCTTAATTGGGTGGCTGGGCAGCGTCTGCCGAGACAACGACAACAACAACAGCAACAACAGCAACAACAACGACGACGACGACGACGACGTTGAAATGGCAAAGGGAAATTGCGTTATTTTTTGTTGCTGTTGCTCGTGAGTTAACGACGAGTCGTAAGCATTCGGATAAGCTTCGTGTGTGTGTCGTTAAGTCGTTCGTTCAAACAGTCGTTTAGTCGCTTCGTCGTTTTGTCGTTTCGTTGCTGTTGTACATAGGCGGCGCCCAGCAGCTATATGCTTGTATATGTGTGCGTGTGTGTGTGTGTGTGTGTTTGTTTGTGTGTCTGTCGTCAGTCGCTGTTGCTGTCTGCCGTTGGCTTTGCCTTTGCTTTTTACTAGACGCGCCCAAGCTTTGTGCTCTTTTCTCCGCTTTACTCTTACTCTTCATTTTCATTTTTACTTTTGCAGTCGCTCCTTGTGCTTTATCCTCTTTCAACAACGTCTGCGCTGCGACACAGTTTTATGTGCTACTATATATATGTGTTGTATATATATGTATGTGTGCGTGTGTGTGTGTGTGTGTGTATATGTGCGTGTCTAAAACTTTGTTGTGTGATTTTCTGTGCCAAATGTCGGTCGTTACTGTGCGTGTATGCATCAGTGTATTACAAAATAAGTGTATAAGTATTTGTGTGCGTGTGTATGTATATGTATATTTATGATGGTGTGTGTGTGTCTGTGTCTGAAACTTTGGCGCGTGTTTGGCATTAGTGACAGTCATGTCAGCAAAAGTTTGAGGCACATTCAACATTCCAAGTTTATGTCGTCGTCGTCATCATCGTTGATGTTCTTCTTCTTCCTTTTCATCTTCTGTTTGTTGTTGTTGTTGTTTTATGGTTGTGGTAGTAGTAGTAGTAGCCATTGCCTTGGGCGTGGCACTGTAGGCGTTGGCAGACATACTTTACTACGTATAACATTCTCGTCCTCGTCCTGTTTATCGCTTGCCTTCCTTCCTTTATTTTCATTTTTTTTGGTACTTTTTCCTTTTCTTTTGCGCTCTGTACACATTAAAGTTCCGTTAGTCGCTTAAAGCGCACACACACAAAAATCATTCATGAGTTTAAGTGTATAATTTAGATAAGAGTTTCGTCAAGTGGCATAGCTGTGTGTGTGTGGGTGGTGTGATGAGAGCGTGGGGTTGTTATAAATGTGGATTGAGTGTATCTAGAATGGTTCAATCTAGTTTTGTGGTTGAACTTTTGCTGTCTTGAACTTTAATGAGCTATCTATATATGTGTGTGTGTGTGTGTGTGTGCGAGTGTGTGTATATGTATATATGTAAATACCCTTAACATAGGTCTCGCTCTGTCATTCTTCGCATACCCCAATCGAAGTCTTAGTCATCTCTGCTGCGCCTCATTTGCAGTCAGTTTTAGTACTAGGGCAATAAAATTTCAAGTGAAATCCTTTTTCTTAGGGTTGTCTACGCTTCCTGCTATTTATGATATAAAGCTGTAATGAAAACGAAATATACGTCAGGCTTTATACTATGTAATAAAAATACAGTGGAGTATATATATATATATATATATATATATATACAGAGATATCATTAGATATAGTTCTTAGCTAAAGTTGAACTTAAAATGCTTGGCATAAGTTTTTCCCCCTAGAAAATGTAAATGTCACACGAAACACCCTAAAACTAACTCCTCTCAGCAACAATTTACATTTCAATGAAGACATTCTGACAATAATAACAATGATACACACACAACACACACACATCTAGCACACAACAGGATACAAAACTATTTCTTTATGGTAAATGTCACTTCAGTTTCTTAGCCAGAATCATAAATTATTGACAGAGTTTCCTTGGCTTTCCGTTACGTTGGTGACAATTGAAGCTTTTGATGGCGTCTTTGTCCTTGGTTTAGGTCACGCACATAGCGCGTTTTCCACGCGCTTTTCTCTTCACGCACGTTTTCTAAGCGCGTTTTTTTTTTTGTTTTTTTTTTGTGTTCATTTTGGACGCGCCCGGCAATTACTTAGAAATCAACTGGAGCTGTAGCCACTTGACCAGCTGTCCAGCTGGCCAGTTTGGGGTGATGCCTATCAATTTGTTGAAATCATTTCCGCAATTTTATTGCTGTCTGCAACAGCAGCAGCAGCCGCGACAGCAACAACAACAGCAGCCGGAATAGCAGCTCGTGCCAGTTAGCATCGTCGTGGGCGTTAACAGCAGCTTCCAAAGCAGAAAATGATTCTACTCCACCTTCACAAATAACTACTACCACTCCATCAACCATTTGCTCCTTTATAACTGCTTGGAGTAGGCGTCTATTCAGGCCATAACTCTTTTTTTTTTTTATTTTGCTGCCTTGGCCAAGTAGCAGCTGTAATTTTAAATGCGAGCAATGTCTAAATTCCATGGTTAGGTCAAGTTTTGGGCCTTTTAACTGGGTTGAACACGAGACTAGTTGTTGACGCCTCTTTTATATACCATTGGCCCAAACCACCCGCTTGCAGCACTTGCAACATTTGCGCCACTTGATAATAACTTGTTTTATACTCGGCAACAGTTGTTGTTCTTGTATTTCAGTTGTAGTTGCAGTTGTTGTTGCAGTTGTTGTTGTAGTTGTTGTTGTTAAGCTGCCAAATGGATTTTTGCATTACAATGTCAGATTAATCAAAACGAACCAGCGAACAGCAACAACACAAACAACAACAACAACAATAATAAGTAAGAAGAAAAAAAAAACGTTAGAGAAAACCGACAATTGTTTGGAGAAGAGGCAGGCAGGTGAACGAGGTTGTTAGCAGAGACAAGAGAGGGGGTCTGGAGGGGGCTTGCTGCGCTTCACAAGAAATACGAATGCATAAAATTTTATGTTTTTCTGCTACTTGACGGTGGCAACAAGTGGGCCAAGCCAACAGCAACAACAAATATCAGCAGAAAGCAGCCATGGCCACAACCGCAGCAGATGATTATCGGTTGAGCCAACAATAACAACAACAACAACAACAATATTAACCAAGTAACAACAATAATAACAACAACAACAATAAGAAACAGCAACAATCTGCCACTGCATTAGTTTTTATTGAGGCAGTTGGCTGAGCTGACGGCGTGGCAGACAAAGCGGCATTGCAACAACTGCCACAGCAACATTTTCATTACCATTCATCACCTGGCAACGTCGACGGCCACTGCCGACAGTTGTACACAGGTCCGAGACACCCAACAGCAACAACAGCAACAGCAGCAACAACAGCGACAACAGCAATAACAACAACGTGGCAACAAGCTGAGTGCAACCATCGGTGGTAGCAGCACAACGGCAAATGGAAAACCTTGTGCCATAGAGACACAACGTGAAGACCTCGACTTCCTTTGGGTCGCTTGATCTTGCCTGCTGATGATGATGATGGGGCCAGACCTTGTTTTCAAGACTCCAATGTTGCTGTTTGTTGATGTTAAAGTTGCAGTTGCAGTTGCAGTTGTAGTTGCAGTGGCAGTGGCAGTTGCAGTTAACTGCATCTAACGAGTACAACTCACATTGCCTGGTGGCCAATTGAGGGGGAAAAAAAACTGATTTAACTTTAAGTTATGGGCCCTTGTCAGTGCCATACTCGTATGAGAGAGTTGAAGAGAGTTTACCATTTGATACGTCGATCCTTATAAGGAGAGAGAGAGAAAGAGAGCGCCATAAGAACACTGACAGATATAGATAAGTTATAGTTCATTATAGGAACAGATATATGGCCAGTAGGGGAATGATAAATAAAGTTGCCATTTGCTGCAAGTCTTTAAGACACACAAAGGATAATCCTCTGCAATCCAACTTCCATATATAGTAAATGATATTTGTAGTGTCTGAATTTCAAGCATTAACTTAATGTAATAAACACTAATTACAGGGTATATTTATGGCTAAACAACCTCAATTAACATTAGTTTTAATGAGTCAAAAACATTCGCACGATTAGCGTTTGTTTTCTGCTGCTTTCAAATTGTGGGACATTAACACCAATGTGTTAATTTCACGCAAGGACACAAAAAAAGAAGAATAATTTGTAAGATTTTTTCTTGTTGTTGTTGTTTTTTATTTTCTTTCTCATTTGTTTATTTTCTTTTTTGGGTCGCACGCGCAAATTATTACATTGGCAAGTCAAATTGTTAAGGATTTGATTACGCAATTTCTGTTTAAATTGGGTACAAGATTTTCCGGGTAGCCCATGAAAAGGACTCACAATGCCAAGGGTACTGGCGCCAGCTCGTGTTAAATATTGTCTCTCTTTTTATATATATATATATATATATATATATGTGAAGTCCTTTTCATTCTTAGATGTTACAATTTTTACATAGTATATATGTGTATATATATATGTATGTGTATATTAACACAGTTGAACAGCTAAACCATTTGTAAGGACTTTCGTTAGTCACAATAACAAAGGACATTGAATCGCCATAGTCACTCCATGCACTGTCCAGACATACTTCGACCCAAAAACACCCAATCACACCGAAACAGCAGTCTCCAGACGACTCAACTTAGCCAGACTCAAAACCAGACTAAGACCCAGACCCAAAGATTCAAACCATTTCCACACGCAGTCATTTTCGCTAGCCATTATAATAACCGAGTATATGGCATAGTGGGTAACATGACTTTATGATGAAATTTGTAAACTACAACAGAGAAACGTTTACGAATATATGAGAAAAAGCGAGGTAACAATAGGCATAGAAGCCGATAGAAAGAGAGAAAGACTTGCAGCAAGTCTGACAACTACTTGCGCTAAGCGAACTATGCGTAGTTGCCTATTCCCTTTTGTTGCTACATTCGCAAACGTTTTTATACTTTCTAGAATATTACTATAGTGTATTTAAGTGTCGTTAGGTTTGTGCAACGTTTTTAGTATTTTCCGTTTTGCTTTGGGTATTGCTGGCAAGGCAAAGCTTTTATGTCATGTCGTGAAGGACACACAGCAAGCAGCGACAGCAGCAGCAGCAGCAGCAATAGAAACAACAATAAACATTTGCTTTTAATAGCATAAAAGGAATCAGGACATAAACACACACACACACACTCACACGTATATATACACACACATACATATAGTCAAATAAACGAGCACGCGAAGGATGAGTTAGGGACTGAACGGTTACTCCATAGAACGATTTCAACTGCGATTGTGACTAGGCAATGACGGCGGCAGGATGAGGGGTGGAGTTCATAACAATATCGATAAGGAATGAAATGGACAATGGCCTGACCCAGCAACAGCTAAAGGACGCACACACACACATATATATATATATATATATATATATATATATATATAATTATATATATATAGAGAGACGGCGACGACATCCTTTTTCCTGTCTGTGTCCAGCCTGTTTGCTGTTATAGTTGCGTGTTTGTCTGTGTGTGTGTGTGTGTGTGTGTGTGTGTGTGTGTGTGTATGTGGACCTTTTTTTACTGTATTATGCTGTATGCTTGTATTGGTGCGCGTGTCTGCCGCGTCCTGACCAGCGCTGTCGCCTGTCGAAAATGTTTTCCATTTCAGTTAGCAAATTATGTCGGCCAAACTGAAGTCGAGCAGAGACGCAGAACGAATGCAAAAAGAATAAAGAAAGAAAGAGAGAAAAAAGAGGAAAATAAATGAAAACACAGACGCGACGTTGTTACCAATTGTGGGCGATGGCTTAATGGGTGTTGTCAGTGTGTGTGTGTGTGTGTGTGTGAGTGTGTGTTGGTTGGTTGATGGAATGGGAACTGTGTTGTGCTTGTTGGAAATGTTTTTATGACATGGCGGCACAGGAAAGGACACACACAAACCCACACCCTCACATACACACACAAACAAGGCATAACAAAAACAAAAACAAAAAGAAAACGCCATTTGCGCCCTTGTTTTTGTCCCTGTTTCTCTGACCATTTTTTTTCCGTTTTTGTATTTATTTTTGTTTTGTTGTGTTTTCTGTTCATCCTTCCTTTTATGCTTTCCTACTTTCTTCTTCTTTCTTTTCTGCTTTGTTTCTATATCTCTTTGTGCTTTCTTTTGTATTGTCGTATTTGTTTTATATACATTTTCCACTGGCATTGGCTTTTATGGTCGCTGGGGACGCGTTCCACTTGAATTACGCGGCCAGCGAGCCATGAACCACCAGCGGGTGGCCCGCAAATAAAGTTGCAAATTTTTTCCCTTTTTTCCATTTTTTTCGTATAAAGAAGATTCCTTTCTATTGACCAGGGACAATGCTGAAAAGGGAAAATGTATGAAAGGTGGCCGCCATTTTGAAAAATGTGCATACAAAAGGAAGAGGTCAAAAAAAAAGAGAAAAAGACTGGAAAGGAATGCGAAATGTGCCGGTAATCATTGTGTCATCGATAATAAAAATTTAACAGCTGTGGGTAAAGGGGGATGCGGGTGGTTACTTAGGGTAGGCTTAAGAGGAGTAGGAGCGATAGGGGTGGGGGGCTAAAGCAGCAGCACAACGATTTCTAAAGGGTTGCCAAATGCAATTCCATTGTGTATGGCACTCAGCGCATACAAACAGCTTCCCCACACACTCAAACACACACATACACACAGACATACAGATGCATATGAGGTATATACTCTTACTCACACTTATACATATATATATATATATATATATGTTTATATGTTTTGCTATTTGTATTTGTATTTGTATTCAGAATGCTCTGCATTATGTGGTGGCATGTCAAAAATGTGTGGTGCTGGGGTCTCCATTTAGCCAGCGGCAAAAAAGAGCTTCGAATGCTCTGATGTATGTGTGGGTGTGTCGGTGTGTGAATGTGCGTGTATATGTGGCTGGTGGGTGTGGTTGTTGCAAAGTGGTACAAAGTGCTAGCCTAGAACTCTACTAGCGCTGGGCACAGCCAGTGGCAATGGAAGGGGTTGCAGGCTGTGAGTTGCTGGTTTGTTGCTCTGTCGCTTTGCTGGTTCTTTCCCATTACAACAACAACTGCAGCAACAACAACAACAGCAACAACAACATCAACTAAACGACCTTCAGCTAGCTCCCTCTGAACGTCTCCTTTCTGCCGCCTTTTCATCTTGATTTCCATCTCAGTTTCCCCCTACCTCTTGTTCTTCATATGCTTCTTCTTCTTCTTTCATCCATCAAAATGCAAAAGAAGTGCAGAATCAGGTCATGCGGGCGTTGTGGCAACTGTGGTGTTAAGGGGCGTGCCAACAACCAAATTGTAACTAACAACTTTGTTGGGTCGAGCAACTGAGTTGTGTCGTTCTTTGCGTTTAGAATGAGTGCAAATACATTTGCTATAGACACACACACACATACACTCACACACACTTAGTCACTAACAAACCCTTACATATATGCAGCAGCACCACATGTTGTTGGTTAGATTGAGAGATGTTTGCAAAACAGTTGAACAACTGTCGAATCCGGGCGACAGACAAATAAGATATAAATATTTTGTGGCTCTTCAATATACACTTAAAGATTTCATTATAATGCTTTTAAAGCTTTTAAAATTTAACAGTTAAAGCTTTTATTTGTTGTTTAACAAAAGAAAACATCAAAATGCAACATGGCGTATGTGTAATCTAAGTAGAAAGATTTAATATATAGAAAAGTTAGTAAGATGAAAGAGTAGAATAAATGTTTTTGACTACTTTTGTCTTTCCTCTTTCTTGATTTACTGTTATTATTGCCAATTAAAGTTTATTTTCTTATTTACTTGAAAGAAAATGCTTGTTATAGCAACAAATGTTAGCAAGTTCATGATCTTATTACTATAGAACGCATAAATAAAGTTGATTATAAAGGTTATAGTATAACATGTGTATGTATAGAGTAATTCTAGGTTATCATAATAATATTATATTAAATTTGATTGCCCAACTCGAGTGCTAGCCTCTAGAGGAATTTAATTCTCACAGACAGACACACTGACAGACGGACAGACAGACAGAAAGATAGAAACAAAAGCAATAATGATTATTACTACTACAACCACCACAATACACCTGACCCACTGACACTGCCCCTAACAATCGGATCATAAAGTGAACCTACCCCACATTAATTTATTATTGTTGTTGTAGTTTTTGTTGCTGTTGCTGTTATTTTTGTTGCTGTTGCTATTGCTGTTGCTGTTTCTCCCCTGGTGGCACAACGTCAAATCATATTTCCGTTTCTGTCACCGACGCAACATTTGGTTCAATTGGTGTGCGTTGCTGTCATCCATGTCAGTTCATGTATTCCATGTTTTTGTGACCGGCATGAAACTCAACTGCAACGTCATCAGTATCATCATTAACATCATTATCATCATGACCAGAAGTAGTAGTATCATCATCATCATCATCAGCAGCAGCAGCAGCAGCAGCAGCAGCATCAATGGTAATCGTCATCTGTCAGACGCGTTTTGCGGTCGCCAACAAATTGAATGTAGGTCGCCCCCAGTTGATGTCGTTTGTGGTTGCCAATCGCGTGACCACAGCGCCATCGATCAGACGTTTGGTTTGAGAGCACAAATCAAGGGTGTATGTAAGGTGTGTGTGTGTGTGAAGTGAGTGGTATGCAATGTGGTGTGCACTTAACGCTGTGCGCTGTGCTGCGGGTAGGCATCGCTGATTTTGCCGCCAGCATGTCTGCCACGTTGCATGTGTGCCTCTACAATCTACAATCCTCCCCCACTGCTGATGTACGTGGTCACATCCACGCCCAATTAAGAGCTGCATGCTCGCGTGGCCCATTCCAACCCTCTCTATCCCTTAACCGTAAATGTAGAGTATATTGTCGTAGGTTGCTTGCTGCACCCTTCGCAGAACTCAACTGTTTTGTTGCTGCACACAGCTTTTGCTCCACTTAAAGCACCAACTGCCAACGACTTACATAACCTATATAAATAGCGGCATACATACATATATCTATATATATTTTTATATATATATATTCAGTTGAAGTGGGTGCCTGCTGCATTCGTTGTGTAAAAGTAGGCAATGCTTGTTGTTGTTGTTTGTTGTATTGAAGTAGTTGATATTGCATTAAAGTTCCAAAATGCTGCCGTGAAGTAGTTACTAGCAGTAGTGCTAGAAAGGACCCTGACAATGGGCGGGATATGTGCTTACTGGCACTGTAACTAATGTCAGTTAATGGATGCTGCAACGTTTTTGGGTGGGGCATTAAAAGGTTGCTATACTAACGACTGTCTATAGTCATCTTGTTGCTGTCTGTATGTCTGTCTGTGTGTCTGCTAGCCATTAAAAGGCACATAACAACAAGGCACGAAACAACCGACAGCAGCAGCAGTAACACGCGCCCAACACATATACGCTGTCACAGCAATTCCAATTCGGCCACCCACTATATTGAGTTGCCTATATGTACTTTTGCCCTAAAATGTATGCTACAGTTTTTGGCGCAGCTGCTGTTGCTGTTGCTGTTACTTTTAGCCCCTACTGCGGCAACTGTTGTTGTGTTTTGTTGTTGCTTTTATTGTTGTCTCGTCTCTAGAGCAGACACTCCCTTTACAAACAGACACACTAACACGCATACACTCACACACACACACACAGGCACACAAACATTCACATAAGGGCACACTCGGATAGACACAGTCAGCCGACACGAGTTAGTGATTTTTAGGTCGCTGGCGCAAACGACAGAACGACAAACGTTTAGTGTTTGCCTCGCTGGGCTCATCGTTAACTGACACAAACATACACACATATACACACACACATACAACTACCAGAATGGCAGACGTAGCAGACAGAACAAGAACAAAAACAACATCATAATCATCGTCGTCGCGTTCATTATGAACGACAACAACTGGCGTTGCCGCAGCCAAACCGATAAACCCCAACCTAAAAAAGAAATCCCCACAACAACCAGCCAACTCTTCTACCTTCTACCTCCGCACGTTCTCTATTTCTCCCTCCCTCTGTCTCTCTCTCCATGCCACTCAATACCAAAATCTGCCTCCTTCCCTTTTGTTGCCTTCATTTGCCATTCTACAATTTGGTTAGACATGAACCAATTTTTTTTTTGTTTTATTTTCATTTTAACTGTTATTTTCTTTATTTTTTTTGCGAACTTTTTGCGCGCTCGCTTTTCTTCCCTCTCTTTCTTACTCGCTGTTATATGCTGTCGCTGCTGCTGCTAGTCTTCCCCTGGGTCTGACTATAGCATACTCTCACTCTTTCTCTTTCACTGGCAATATTCTTTTATAACTCTCTCTCACACTCGCCCTCAACAAGCGAAGTCTTGCTTGCTGCCGCCAGATGGCGTGCTACTTTTATTTTTCACTTTTTCCCATTTTATTTTTTTTTTTTTTCGTTCTTTTTGTATTTTTTTTTTTGGGTGTGTGCAGCATTTACCCAAAAATTTGCTCTGTTTTCCTACTATATAAGGCTTCTATATACAAACTATATGCGTTTATATATATAAATGCTATGTATATAGAGTGCTTGTATATAAGACTTTTTCCATTCATTTTCGTTTTATTGTCGTTACTGTCGGGCACAGCAACAGCAACAGCAGCAGCAGCTGCGGTGGCAGCGGCAGCAAAGCAGCAGACAGTCGTCTGCTTTGCCCCGTGTGGATTTCTGGTTCGTGAATTGTTTGTTGGGTTTTTCCTCGTCGTTTTCCTTTTTCCTTTTCCTTTTTGTTTGTGTTTTTTGGTTGTTCCTTTTCTTTTTTTTTTTTGTGTTCAGCTTTTGGCGCATAAAGTTGCCAGTCAGCGAGCCATGAGGCAGAAGTTGGTCGCACAACGTGGCCCGCATTGTGCCTGCTATTCAGTTATTCTCTTGCCTACCCCACTCCCCCCGCCCCATCATCAAGTTGCTTCGCTTCAAAGTTGTGTTCCCTTTTGCTTTGGATGTTTCTGTTTCAGCTGTTGGCGTTTGGCTCGTTCGCTTCGTTTGGCATGAAACTTTTGTTGTTGCTTTTGTCTGCTTTTCGTTTTTATTCCTGCCTCGTCCACACGTTCACTATCCTTCACTTGCTTTCACTGTGCATGTATTTGTGAGTGTTTGTGTGTTCAGTTCACCTCCCTCACTTGATAAAATTTTTCCTCTGAATGGTTTTTGTGCTGCTGCTACTACTGCTGCTGCCGCTGTTGTTACTGCTACCATTTTGGCAAGTCGCCGACAACATAGTCCCCGCCACGTATCCACTTCCTCTTCATACTGGCTGTCGTCCTGGTGGACGTTGTCTAAGCTGCAAATTTATGTGCCATGTGCGTTTCATATTTTTACGTTGCTATGTGGACTAAGCTGCCGCAGGGTCGGTCTCTTGAGTGTATACCGATAGACAGAGAGAGAAACACAAAAAGAGAGAGAGAGAGAGAATGAGAAATACATTCACATAGCAGCATGCTTCAACTGTAGCTTAAAACTTTACAACATTTTTGTTGTGCTGGAATTTCATAGATATTGAAAAATATGTGAAAAGTTTGCATACACTCGTACGTCGTACACACATTGAAGTGTCGTAACGGTAAATTAAACAGTTTAACTGTTTATTAAACCCTTAACAAACTTGGTTTTACAGACAAATGTGTTTTGTGGTTAGTCTAATGAATATTCTAGTTTAAACTAACTGCTGCTGCTGCGGCTGCTGCTACTGCAAAAAAAAAAACACGAAATATTTAAATGAAATATGCCTAACGTTGTGCAACAGGTCGCATGAGTAATGTGGCAGCTCTTCAACTAATTAATTATTTAATTGGAATCTTTTTTTTATATGTAGTTATTAAATTTGTGTTATGTATTTTTAATAGCTTAAAGGATATATATATATGGTTTTCCCTATAGCTTATACAGATTTATCACGCTGCAAGTTTTTTTTTTTACTATTTGCATAAGAGATCAAATTTTCAGGCTTAATATATATATAGAGTTAACTTATTATTCTTTATACTACTATTTTTCTTTCTTTTCTCAAACTGATCTTTTGTTAAATCACCTTTCATATTAATCACCTTTTCATACGCTACTCACCTTCCATTAATCGTATTCTATTATCCTTTTGATATTCAATATTATGATTCAATTTTTTAATATAAATATCTTTATATCTTTATTAAACCGAATCATATATCAAAGTGTATATATATTGCTTATGTATAGTAGTTCCACTTTTTATATCTATATATATATATATATATATATATCTATCTCAAGTATTTCCCTGTAAAAGTTATATACTTCATCTATCAAAAAACGTAGCATACTTATGAGCGCGCACAGTCACGCGCTTTCGCTTCTTTGGTTTTTGTGGTCGGTTTGAGCATTTGGTTTCAACAATATGCGTGTTGTGGAAGTGGGTGTGCTATTCATTTTAATGGGTTCGAGTTAAGGTGTCAAGTTAACCGACGCCTCCTTCTGCTGAAGCAAGAAAGAAACCCAAAAAAAAAAGAAAGGAAGAGCATGTCGACGTGGGCAAGTGTCAAAAGTTTGGATTAACTTTCGCACGCGCAAGGAGACCAACACTCAGTCACCTCGTGGCATTACTAACCACACTAACGCAGCATACCACATACAGACACACACAAATATATATGTATGTATATATGTAGACACTTACGGGCTCAGTCACTATTACTGGAGGCAATTGCGTTTGCGGGCTTTGTTGATTATGCCTCGTGCATTAATGTGTATCCCTTTCGCTTTTTGGATTCGCTTGATACCACAAGCAACACGCTAACCGTTAAACCGCCGCATGCCGTTTGCCGCATGCCACATACCTCCTGCCACCTGCTATTTGCCACTTGCCCCAACTCAGTGCTTTTCCTTCACTTTTCATTTTAGCGGCGCCTTTTGTGTTTACGTCATTCACTTGTGCGTTGTCTGTCGCCTGTCTCCGTCTTCGTCTTCGTCTGCATCTTTGTCTGCTTCTTCATTTTCGTCTTCGTTTGCTGCTTCTTTAGCTTTGTGTTCGTATTCGGCTTTGGATCTGCCACTGCCTCTTGACTTGACAGCCGTCACTTCCGTTGCGTCCCGGCTGCTTGACATCCTGCTCCCTGCATCCTAACCCCAAACACTAATCATCAAGCAAGCCGTCGTCATCGCCGTCTCCATCGTTTGCCTTGACTCTCTGACATTTGTCTATCTGTTTCTCTGTCTGCTTGTCTGTCTGCCTGTCTGTCTGCCTGCCTGCTTGCCTGTCTATCAGGCAGCTTCCTTGTTAAGACGTTGCACAGTGGTTCAGGAGTAACATGAAAATCTCATTTGTATTTGCTCACAAATATCCTTTTATTTACTGTAATAGAAGATCCACTAATATGTAAAGCTTACATTTATATATAAATTATAAATATATATATATGTATATAAACGTGTTCAATCTGCCGATATATATTGAGCAACTTTTTCAAATATTTTAAATTGTTTTTTGTTAACTATTTCCACGGTTTCTATACCCTGTCTTTAGCATAGACACGTACCCATACAATCACACTCAAATCTTATTCCCACACACACACACACACACACACACACGCACACAGACATACTCAGCGGTTGCATGTGCCGCCCCAAGTGGATTATTTCGGCACAATTTGCATATTCAATGAGCCTTCGACGTGAATTCTACTCTTCTATCTTTCCACTTCCCTCTCTTCTTACTCTTCTACTTTGTTTGGTGTCTTCTTTAGCTGCTTTTGGTTTTTTGGGTACTTGGCAGACGCCGGCAAGAACCACACGCACGTGTTATATAAGTTTTGCAACATGTCTGCTGCTGCTGCTGCTACTCTTCTGCCCTATGGCGTCACCTCTAGTCAACCACCATCTACCCCATTCCGTCTCATGCATCTGCGCGCTTTGCATTGTATCTGTTTGCCCAACGCTTTGCACGTGGCAAAATTGTTTCGTCGTCGGTAAATGAAATTTGTTTGACTATGCGAAAACTGCGCCCTGGCACCCGTATGCCTCTTATCCGGTGAGTCCTTTCCATGACCTCGTGTTGCCTCCCTCATGCTTCCTTTAGGCAATGCCACACCAAAAAACGCCAGCACGTGGTTGCCATTTACTGCCTACTCTGTGTGTGTGTATATGTGTCTGTATATTTTATTGATTACTTTGTCCCATCTACACTTACTCCCACTCTCTCTCTCTCCCTTCCTTCCTCTCTTTTTCCCTATGCATCTCTCTCTTTCGCTCTTTGTCTCTGTTTACGCATGCTTTTCCAATTTTGTTTATAATTTGTCTGGCATTTCGCTTCATGTTTTCAGCTTTAAAGCAGACGCAATTTTTGTGTGTTTATTTGCCGCCCTTTAAAGCTCCAATTATTGTCTGTATATAAAATTGATTGACTGACTGACTGATTGACTGACTGACTGGCTGACTTATTCATTGTTTGATATGCGGATTGTCTGATTGACTGACTGATGCGTTGTCTGATTGTTCGGAAAGAGCTAAAAATTATACGCTGTTCATTTGTATTGTGCGAGATTCAAGGTCATTTTAAGCAACATTCCTTTGGTTTCTGCGGTGTGTGTGTGTGTCTGTATTTAACCTATGATGATTTTATGTATGTATATGTATTATCTCTATTTGCGTGTGTGAGTTTGTGGTTGTGTGCTATGCGTGTGCCTTAAATGCTTTAATTTGCAGATAACGCAAGGAATATTTATTGCATGTTTAACGCTGCGTATGCGCAATATTTATGGCAGCTTCTTATAGGCATTTTACACACTCACACATCCACCCACGATTATACCCATACATACACATACATGTTAGCAACTGCTTAGGCACAAATCCAGCGTCTCGTTGACAACATTCAGCAGCAACTTTTAGCTAATCCACTGCCACGTCAGCAGCAGCAGCACTTCTAGCTCCAGCTCCAGCTCCCACGTAGTTCTACTCCTGCTCCAAACTATGCCTAACAATTGTCAAGTTACTTTGGCAACAGCACATGCATAGCATGATGATCAACTAATAGATGCTACGTAAGTGCTAGAAGGCAGCATGTGAACTGAATGAATTGCTTAAAATTTTGAATTGGAATTTCTGTAGACATTGCATACCCGTTTTGCAGTCAGTTTATAGGGTATTAAAGCCATGATGATGCAAAGTTGGGGAAAATCTAGCGTAAAGGAAACAGCTTCTAGTGGCGGCAGTTGCCAAGGGATGTAGCAAAAATGTTTTCAAGTGGGAGTATTGCCACAACCAACCCGAAAGGCTCTGCGCACGTTTTTCACATTTCAGTACGCTTCAGATGGCAACAGGACCAAACAAGCAAGCCAACAGGACAACAGCGACAACAACAAAAAAAAAAAGGAGAAAATAAAATTCAGTTGGAAATGGGTAATAATGAATGTGACTGCAGCTGCCGCTGTTGTTACTGCTGCTGCCGCTGCTGCTCCTGGGAACAACATCAACTCAAAATCTGATCTTGAGTGGCAGCAATGTTTTTGTTGTAGCTGCTGTTGTTGTTGATGCATGTCCTGGGGGAAGCCTTTTCTAGTAGCCTTTGCTATTGCGGTTGTTGTTTGTACTGACAATGACATGAAAATGAAGATGAGAGAATAAAACTGACTCAGATTCTGCCTCGACTTCTTTTCATGCTCGGACATCCACTTCAGGTCGACATGTGACTGCATTAATCATCTGCATTTGCTTCTGATGCTGCTCCTGCTGCTGCATCTACTTCTGCTTTAGCTTTAGCTTTAGCTTCAGCTTATGCCTTGGAGTAGCTGAAGGCTAAGGACTCATCATCATTCAGGATTCATTTGATGACTGCCAACAGGGCTTTAACATAACCCAAGCAGCTCATTAGGCAATGTCGTCCCGACGCACTTGCACAGAATTCCTTGTGTTGCTTCTTTAATAACCCTTCCATTTTGCCTGCGACTTCGTATTGTTTTATTTTCCACTAGGTTTATTCTCCCTTTTATCAGATTTTTTCTTTTTTTCTGTTGTTTTTTTTTTACCTTACTTAATGGACGTTTTTTGCGCTTTTGTTTATCCCCAAAGCATACACCGACTCAGTGCGAAAGAGAAAGCTGTAGCGGGTAGTAAGAAAGAGATAGCTTAAAAAAGACTTTTGACAAGCGAAAAGCAAAAAAAAACACACATTTTCTTTTTTCCCCCTCTTTTTTTTGTTGTTCTTGTTGTGGCTGAGAGACGATCCCTCGGCTTGTTACATTTTTTTGCGTAATTTATTTTTGCTTACGAATACACACACACGCATGCACGCTGCCCATATGCCACGCCCAATGCCATACATACAGAGTTGGCAACACGGCACACTCGGAAAAACAAATAGCGTCCGCGTCTATACACAAAATCAGACGCTCAAGGACTCTTCAGCTTGTGCCAGCCATCATCATCATCATCATCATCTTCTCCCTACATATAATAGTGCTATGCAGTCCTTCTACAAACACACACACACACACACACACACATATTCATATATACACATATGCATAGTAACACCCACTTGAGAATGCCGAGCAATGAAAGTAATTTCAGAAAATAGACTGTGTCCTGCGTCCTGCGTCCTGTTTCTCTTGCATTGCTTGCGTTTTGCACGATTCGCTGAGTTCTTCAGTTTATACTGGTTGCACTGAGGTTTACTTAGTTTTACCAGGATGAGTTAACACTCAACTACCAACTGAGTTCTGACTACTGTTAAGTCCTTTTTTTTTTTTTTTTTTTAAATGTAACTGCAGCCAAAGGACATCATCAGCACAAAGTGTGTAATTCGTAGAGAATTTGCCACATAGTTAAAAGAGTTTCCTGGTGATCTCTTAATTATAGGGAATCAAAATGAAAAGCATGTTCATAAAGAATATATCGAAGAATGATAAAAAAACGAAATCTGAGCTCTTTCACAGAGTTATTTCCGTTTTTTCCTAACGGTAGTAGAGCAAGCTATCGATAACATTTCCAATCATTTCAGCAGGGCTTTAATCCTGTTATACAAAGTTGAAGTTACGGCTAGGAAGCCATTGACTTATGTAGTTGGTTCTTGCGGCTATTTACTGCTACCGGAAAAGCAATGGAGAATGAGTGTAAGAAAATTAGAAAGACAGAGAGGGAGAACGAAGAAGAAGTATATGAGTTGGAAACATTGTTAAATATCCTTAACATGGGAATATGTATAAAATGTAATCTAAACTTTGGTCCGAACAATTACTCTATTCGTTGTGGACTTTTTAGAACATTTAACGGAAATGATATTAATTAGAAAACTTTCCCCCTAACAGCGTTCCCTTACTTCCCTGCTCTCTCTATCTCTTGTTTGCAATCTCTCCCTTTTTCTCTCTCTCTTGTGCTGTCTTATGTTTAGGCACATTTCAAACTTTATGCACAATCTGAAGAGTTTGATTAGTTCAACCATTTTGTACTGCCACTGCTACTGCTTCTTCTTTGTCTACCCCTATATACTGCATACTTATATGTGTGTGTGTTTTTTAAGTGTTGGATAGACCCTCGACAGTCGTCAGTTCTAATTGCTTTTCATGGCAATGTCACAACAACAACAACAATTTGAACAAAAGTCAAACTGAATCTCTTAAGGGTATTCGCTTCCAGCCGCATTTGCTCTATTAAAGTTTCTGTTGTCCCCTCTCCTCTTCCTCCTCAAACCTATCCATCCCATCCCATCTTCACTTTTAGCTAACCATTCAGTCTTTCCTTCTTTTCTGCTCATTCTGTTTCCATCCTGCAGCTTATATATATTGCGTTCCGATTCAAAGTTGACCTGCCTAAAATACCCTTCCCCACAACGAGTTGCCCCACCCATTTTCTTTTAGTCTTGAAACTTGAAACCGAAAAGCGCAAAAAGTTTTTCATGCGGCTTCGTCGCTTTTCAAATTTTCTGCTGCCACCCCCTCTCCTCTCTCTCCTTTCTTTTCTATACAAATCATTGGCATTTTCTATGGTTTTATAAGCAGCAAGAAATGCTTTGGCAGCAAGCAAAGTGAAGGGGAGAGAGAGAGGCAATACTGCGTACTAGTTATGCTGAACAATGATGGTAGGGGTGAGGTGGCATGGTACAAACAGCTGAAATTCTTGTGAAAGAAGAAGCTGACTTGCAACGCCTCAAACGCTCCCTCGTCCCACTACCCCCAATAGCTGCTCCTTTCCCAGATGGTTAAACACCCCGCTGTCTGTCTAACAGTCGCCTGTCTGTCTGTCAGTCAGTCAGCCAGGATTGGTGTCTATGTACGTGTGCGTGTGTGTGTGTGAGTGAGTGTATGTGTGAATGCGGGAGTGTAAACTGCAGAGGTGTGGGGGGAAGAAGGTGGTAAAAAACTTGGGTTCTTCGGGTCTGGCACTGTGGCCATATATCCTCGTCTGCGTCAACGTCTGCTGTCTTCTTCCTACTGCTTCCCCTCAGCTATCCTGCTCTGCTTCGTTACTATTCAGTCTGTCTGTTGTCTGTCTCACTTCCCACTCTATCTATCTTTAACACTCACTCTCTGGCTTTTTCTCTCTCTCTCTCTCACTCTCTCTCGGTGTGTTTCTGGTGTCTAACTGTCTTTCTGCCTGTCTATTTGGCCGCTTTATTTGCCTGCTTCTTTTCAGTTTGTTCTGCTTTTTATCCTGGTCTCCTGCTCCCCTGCTCGTCTTTTCCTTCTTCTTCGTTTTGTATGTTTTTGTTTGCCAGTTTCTGCTGCTACTACTGCTTCTGCTGCTTCTGCTTCTGTTGCTTCCTCTGCTCGTCTCATATTATTCCGCCTGGCAACTTTACATTTTCATGCTCGTGTTCCCATTTCACAGCTTTCGCTTCCTTTGGCTCAACTCTCTGTGCACACCATTGCCGCCTGCCCCATCGTCACCACCCACTTCCGTTCTATTTTCATCTACTTGAGTGGAATTTTTATTTGTCTACTGCCATTTCTCGTCGCATTTTGCCACTGTTCTACCTTCTACTTCTTCTTCTTTTCAAATACCCTATACAAAGTAGTTGAAAGAAGTCTATTCGTAAGTGAGAGCAGTTTTGCGACACTTGATTGAGATTCATCTGGCATTGATTGATATTGATATATGATATTAGCTGCATGTTTTATCGATATCTATTGTATACATAGGCACATCACTAAATCGATAACATATTATAGGATTTACCTAGAACAAAAATTCATTTATCCTTTGTCTGCTTTGGGTTTCATTTAGATAATTTTCCCGCTTTAAAGTCGTTCAGGAAAGAGATGGGAAAACTTATGGAAATATATTTCATTTCGATTATTTCTTAAAGAATGCTTGCCTATCGATAACATTAGATTTTAATCAGCTCTTTCGGTAGTAAAAATCAACGAAATCCTTTGCAGTATACACAAGTCGTGCTGCTACCTATCGTAGCAAATTTGTAACTTTATTTTTGCCATTTATTCTTCTTATAGTTTTTGTTGTTATTGTTGTTGTTTTTTGCTGTTGTTATTGTTGCTGTCTACAATAGGAATATCCCACAGTAATGCACATTACCTTTGGGTAATCAGCATTGCTTTTACTGAAGCGTCTGCTCCTGGGAATCAGTTGTCCTTTGCCTCAATATAGATGTGAGTGTTAGTGTGTGTAAATGTGATGTACTTGTGTGTGTGTGTATGTCATTCCGGTTGCTTTTAATTTCTAGCTTTGGCTTTAACTGGATTCCCTGAACGCAAATTCATTATGCGCGAAGAGAGCTACGTCAGCAGCATTAAGATTGAAAGGATAGTTTCAGGATAATGACATAGGAGCATAGCATAGGAAACAAAAGGATACAGAGAGAGTGAGATGTGAGAGGGAAATGTAGTTTTCAACTAAAGCTGAATTCCATTTGGGGCCACGCGACAAACTTTTCTTAAAAATTTTTCCTTTTTCTTTTAGTTTTTTCCGTTCGTTTTGTGGTTCGTTTGGCTGCCCATCAATTTGTCTGACAGTTTGCTCTGTTCTCTCTCTCTCTCTCTCTCTCTCTCTCTCTTTGGGTATTCCATAGCATATCTCAGCTGTCAGCAACAGCAGCAGTGGAGCGGCTACTTCAGTAGCTACAGCATCAGACCACTATGCCAGCCACGCCCATGGCGACTGGTAGACTGGCCTAGCCCAGGCCAGGCCACGCCACGCCAGGCCAGCCCGCGCCCAGCTTCGATTTATCTTAAGTGGCCGCCGTGAATTACGACAAATTTCTATAATAAAGCAGACAAAATCTTTCCAAATGGCCAACACTGTTGGCCGGAGGCTCGTCCCAGAAAACCGCTACTTGCAGCAAGACATTGGCCATGGCCAAGACCAAGACCAAGACCAAAGACCAGATAACAATGTAAGGCTTGTTGTTGTTGTTGCGTCCACTTGATTTCACCATGGAAAATCTTGGCGCAATCAACTGGTAAAAAAAGAGAAAAAAAAATTTTGTTGGCTAATCAATAAATTTGACGTTAGTTGGGATAGTTTTTTTTTTGCCGTTGTTATTTTTCCCCCTTTTTTTTGATAAGGTTGCAAAGGTTGCCGCATGCCAGTTTATAGGTGGATTGAGGAGAGTTGGGCGGAAAATTGGCAGCTGTTTGCTAGTTGTGGCAATGTGTGTATATGCATATGTGTGTATTAGTGTGTGTGTGTGTATTTACCCCTTATCAAACACCTAAACAAATTGCGTAGTCCATTGCTGTCGTTGTAAACAACACAATCATATGCCCATCCCATGGCAAGTGTGATTCGCTGCGACACATTCTGATAAGCCGCAGAGCGACCTTTGATTGAGCAAATAGAGAGAGAGGGAGAGAGAGAAAGAGAGTGAGATGGAAATCGAGAGTGAGAAGTAAATAGAACTGTATAGCTGCCACTTCATAAATATCAATGCCTCATGCCGCACAGCCTGTCAATAAACCATTCGCGACACGTTGTCAATGCGTGTCGCAGTTGTTGTATCAAATTTGCAGTAACCTATCGCTATAGCAATAAATGTATCGTTGCTGCGGACATCACAGTCGCAGGAGTAGTTGTAAGGAGTGTGTTAAGAGAGAGAGGGTGAGAGAGAGAGAGAGAGAGAGTATGACATAGGCACCTGTTTGTTGTAGTCAAAGCAAACCAACTGGCCAAGTTATCAGCATCTCAGGCTAACCAAGTGGCGGCTACTGCTGCGGCATTTGTTGCTTCTACTGCTGTTGCTATTGCTGTTAGCAATAACAACAGCAACAACAACATGTTGTTCACTTTGCAAACGAGCAACAGACGTTGGTCAGTTGCCATGGATATCATCGTTGCCTCTTGCCTCTTGCGTTCTGCCTGCTGCCTCCTGTCTGCTGCCTTGTTTCAACCTCCTTACGAACTCATTCCATGCCACTGCACAGTGGAACAACAACATCAAATTTTGATTAGATTGTATTGAATTATTGTAGTTAAGTTCGTTAACTCATTGATAACAGACAACACTTCATAACATCCATTACACTTTTATCGGGCCCTTAAAAACCTTTTGACTCAAACCTCTTCTATGCAGGATAATGATAATTGTCAATAAAAATTGATTGATATAACAGACAAGTGTTGCACAACCATTTCAAGTGTGGCATATATTGATTAAAACTCACTTATAGTTCTTATTCAATCAAATGATATGACTAAACCTTACAGTTGAAAAGGGTTTTAGTAACCAATTGTTATTGTGAATTATTGAAAGTTCAATCTGAGCTCTGAGAGTAAATCCTTCTATGTCCTTCTATGTGAAGAACTATATATGAAATTATAGAAACTAAACTGTTGTAACCACTGTAAATCAGCAGCAACTGTCAGCACAAAGAACACACCAACACACACACACATTGTGGCAACAACAACCTGCTGAGCTCGTGCGTGGCATGGCTTGGCGTGGTGTGGTAGTGCCTCATGTGGTTTGTAGTAACAGGTGAGTTGGTGGCTTACCCCTGGCCTTACATGCGACTCTACGCTTGTTCATAATCAAAATTAATGATTGAAATTATCTAGCAGCTAAAGTAGGTAGCAGCAGCCGCCGCAGCAGCGGTTGCCATAGTTGCAGTTGCTGCTGCAACACAACACAACATCATCGATAGAAGAACTAGGCAATAGGCAGAGAGCCGCCAAATGTATAAGCTGGTCTGGCGGCCCACTGATGCCAGCACTTAGACAAGGCTATCAGCACCCAACAGCAGCCGCAGCAGCAGGCGGCACAGCAGCAGCAACAGTTGCAGTTGCAGTTGCAGTGGCAGCACAAAGCTGGCCAACAATTTCATATTAAATTGCCAAGTATGAAATGGATAGCAGCAGTAGAAGAAGAAGAAGCAGAAAAAAAGGAGTAGGAGAAGACGTAGATGGAGGATGGGAGTTGGAAGATGGTTGAAGGAGGAGGGAATATGGGAGAAGAAAAGAGGAGATGAGGAACATAAAGTGACTCTCATTCAGTTGGGTTGAACTGACCATTTTACTTCCTTGTTCTGCAAGGTGCTTTGGGTGCGGATTAAGAGCAACATCAGCAGCAGCAACTGTTGCAAGTAGTAACCGTTGCAAGCAGTCAGTTCCTCCTAGTTGCCTGCAAGGGCTAATTTGTGCAACGCTCGCGCGCGCTTCACTTTGCCTTTTGCTTTTATTTGTTGGCTGTGGCAATAAAAACTAATTATGCCAGGCAACAAGATCGAGAGGACTCTACATAAAGGCCAAGATGCAAGCTGCATGTTGCTAGTGGATAGTTGATAGTTGCTAGTTGCAGGTTGCAAGCTGCAAGTGGTCCAAGTCTTAGACTGATAATAATCTGGCATAATGATAACAATGCTACAAGTAACAACTGAAGTATCAGCACCAGCAGCAACAGCAGCAGCAGCAAATAGTTGCAACCTGCAGGCAGTCATTTAGTAGTGGTTAGCTGCCACTTGCCACTTGCTGCAGCAGCCAACAAAATGAACTACAGTTCTAATCACTTCAACAAAAAGAAAAAGAACTGGACTCGTGGCACTATCTACTAAAAGGCACTCACCTTGCTTTCGCTCTCTTTCTATATAAATATACCTATCTCTCTCTCTCTGTGTCTCTCTCTTTGGCTCTCTCTTTGCTCTTCTCTGCTGATTGGCAGCAGATTTTAAGTGTAATTTCTGTGCAGCACCGAAACTCAATTATTTTAATTAGTAGATTTTGCCAATTGGCTAGTTTCACACGCTCTTGTGGCAAGTGGCAAGTATTAAGTAGCAGGTAGCAAGTAGCAAGTGGCAAGTGTCAAGTAGCAACCAATTAAAATGTTAACAACTTGAGAGAATGTGGAGAATTTCCTGCGACTTCCTGTGACCAGCTGTCCA
This sequence comes from Zygothrica quintamaculata, assembly GCA_037044455.1. Lineage (NCBI taxonomy): Eukaryota > Metazoa > Arthropoda > Insecta > Diptera > Drosophilidae > Zygothrica > Zygothrica quintamaculata. The sequence goes on along the minus strand of JBAMBS010000275.1, from coordinate 243,518 downwards.
CCTGTGTTCATGGCGACAATTCCATTCTACATCTGCTCTCTCTCTCTCTCTCTCTCTCTCTATATATATATATATCTCGCTGCATCTCTCTCTGCTCTATCTTTCTATATCCTCTACCTCTTTCTGTCTGTTAAGTTGGCCCATTTGACAGGCGATTTCCGTTCATTACAGCTTTAAACCAAACTAAGCCAGGCTCTGGCGCCAACTATATATGATCCTAAGCCTTGGCTGGGATGCAGCACGCGCCGGCAGCGCAGCTGGCGCCAAGGCATCATTCAAATTTGAGCCCCGCTAATGGGCTAGACAAGACACAAAAGCCTTTAGGTATGGCAGCAACAGTAGAAGAAGAAGCAGAAGAATTGACTAGCGTTAAAGGAGTAACTGGAAGAGCAAGAGAAGAAGAAAGAAACATCATTAAGTAGGAGAACGTAGAGAGTTCACGACGCCGTTCATTAAATCGATGCATAATCATCGTTGGCAGCGCCTTAGGGTTTAAAGGACACGCCCCGTTCTGGTCAAAGCCATTGAGCCATCTAATGATGACTATGACTATGGCTATGACTATGTCGCGGCAGGTGAGCTGCACAAACGGGCAAAAGGCAACAGACAACAGCAAGTTGCAGGCTTCATGTTGCTGCAACAACAGCGTCAAATTGCAGCTATGCTTGGCGGCTAATCACAGACGCCGCCGTCGCAATAGTTGCCGCCAGGCCTATAACTTGGCTAAGACCTGATGCTGTTGCTGTTACTAACACAAAAGCAGCAACTGGACCGAAGATGCTGCTGCTGCTCCTGCTCCCTGTTGCTGTTACTCGGTTTTATTATTTACTTTAATTAGCATTTCCGCACGGCCAACTTAGAGATCCCAAAAGAGACACAACAACACACACAGCCTAAGAGGGAGATAGATAGATAGAGAGAGAGAGAGGTGGAAAGGGGGGGCATAAGAAAGATTTGAATGTTAAGTTGAGTGGCATTGCGGTGCCGTGTGGCAAGTGGCAACTTGCAGATATTCCGCATCGATAAATAACATTAATTAAGTTGTTCACTTGCCACTGGGCCGCACCTATTACGCCCACCAACTGCAACGGCCACAACAACAGCAACAGCAAACGGCAAACGGCAATGGCAATGGCAACGGCAACTGCAAATTTTAATTAGCCATTTATGTTGGTCTCCATATTCTCTAAGCCAATTGCTATTATTGTTGTCCATACTGCGTTTCTGCTAAGCAGCGAAACAACTACAATATATGGAGAGAGAGAGCGAGAGAGGGAAAGAGAGAGAGAGAGATAAATAGATATAGATAGAGGGTGATATAGATATAGAAAGGAATAGGTTATAGAATGTCTAGAGGATAGAAGGCATGAGGGTTCTTTAAGCCGCTTAACAACGCAACGCTGACAGCTGAGCAGCAGAACAACACCAATAACAACAACAAACAGTTAACAACCAACAACCAACAACGAACAACGAACAATGGCAATAGGCAATGAGCATTGGGAAATGGGCGTGGCTCTGTTTATTACTGATAATACTCCCTAACCTATTAACTGATGCCATGGAATTTGGCCTAAAGTATAGAAATTTGTTTATAGAAAAGAAAAATAGATTCGATATGCCAAAAGTCTTAAGACAGTTGCTAGGATCAACAATTGAATCGGGCTTTAATGCTGATATGTGATATGTGAGAGGTGGATGGTGGGGGGAAAGGGAATGTAACTGAAACTGAAACTTGGCCATAAGCAATTTTTGTGGGAAAGAGCCAACTAATTACTTAACATGTTAATAATAACCATCATAAGTTGATGTTATAAAGATATGGCTTATAGCAGTAGTAGGCTATAATTAGAGTTCAGTTCTGGCAGGTCAGTACTCAACTTATGCAGCTTTACATATTTATATTTATATATATATATAATTATATAACCATATATAAGATAACTATATATATTATATAATCATATTATGAAGTTTGCCCCAAAGCTATTCATTTGTTATTCTTATCGTTGAGTTTGCGCTTCATAAAATTGAATCGTTTTTTCGTTAAGTTTCTTTAATCCTAATTAGTTTTATTGAGGCAACAGCAGCAGCAGTTACGCATTTCTAGTAGCTGCAGTGCATCTCATTTGAGAGCAGTAAATAAACAGCAGGTGGTTAAGTCGCAGGAGAGAGAGAGAGAGAGAGAGAGGGCAGCGCTTGGCTGCGCTTTTAAATGGCGTTGGATTTGGTCGAGCGATCACTCTGACTCTGACTTAACGTTAGCAGATCTTAAGATCTAACAATCGATAACAATATGGTTGAGCGGGTGGGGAGACAGAGGAGTGTTGCAACAGCAGTAGTTGCAGCACTTGAGGAGGCGGTCACGGAGTTGACGTTGACGTGCCTATAAAACCTACAATACAACACAGCACATAGAAGAAGGGTAAATGGGGGAAAGGGCAATGGAAGTGGAACTTTTCAAATGATCATAAATAAACGTTGAAAACTTTATATGTAGAGGTAAATGCGACATCGCATAAACTTGGCCAAAACGTTCGAGTGGCACAAACACAAAAAAAAAATAAATAAAAAAAAACTACTTGGCGTGTTTACGAGGCGGCAACCACAATGCTGGTCACGATCAAAAGCGGTCAAGATGACAACAACAACAACAGCAATAGCAACAGCAACTAGTACTAAAACAAAAGCTCAGAGAACAAACAACAACACAACAGCAACAACAACAACAACAACAACAACAATAGCGTTGGTGGCGCATTGTCATGTGACAATCGCCAGTGGAGCAGTTAAAATCAGACAAAGTCTGTGGTGTGCCAAGTGCTTTAAGCCGCTTCGATGCCAGGCGATGACAATGTGGGCAGCAGCAGTCGCCATAATGGCTAAGACTACAACAGCAAGTGAAACAGTTAAGAGACATAAACTCAAATATCCTGTAAGAAAGAGAAATCGAAAGAGAAATTACAGAATTCGAATCTTCCCTCAATCTTCTCTAAATCTTAAATTAAAACCAACTTTATATATATATATATTAGTTAATATATATGTATATTATGTCATAGTCTTATATACCCTACAGATAACTTGCAATATTATAGGGTATACTTGCTGTAGTAGTCAGCTTGTAACTGCATTGTCATAATTATTAATAAGCCACATTTGAATGTGGTCAAGACAAGTGCTCCATGTGTTCTGCCTCTTTGATGTGTACCGACCATTTGCTGTTGCATTTGCTGTTGCACTTGCTGTTGCATGCACAGATTTGTCATCAATATTATTAGGGGCATTTTGTGGTAAAGGGGTTTAGTGGGCGTGCCACATAAGAATTATAATAATAAAAAGAAGAAGTGGAAGGCAACTTGTTGGTAAGCAAAAAGAGACAGAGAAATGGCCAAATGCTCGGCACTTGGCCACAGCAGCAGCTGCCACATAGCGTTGATTGCCGTATGACACATGAATTGCTTTGCTTTTTGCTCTTTCCCCAACAAAACTGCAACCTGCTGCTAACGTTGCCCCTTCTCCTTCAGCAACTGCTGCTGCTGTTGCTGTTGCTGTTGCTCTCCTCATTTAAATCGCACATTTGTACGCGTCATCTTCCACCGCCCCAACAGATTCAAAACTAGATCCACACTCACACACACACACACATAGCACATTTAGAACCACATTCACATTCAAGTCTTTCATTCTCTGCCTCTCTCTCTCTCTCTCTGCTGGCGGCCCCTCTCAGCTGCAGCTCTGCCCATAGCTGGCAGCTAATTTCGTACAAAAATTAACTCCCCAGTGTAATTTTTCATTTCTTGGAATGGGTTTTACTTGCAGCAGCAGCAACAGCAGCAGCAGCACGACTTGATAGAGTAACCCCACTGCTATTCACCCCACACCCCCTGCTCTGTCACTGCGTCTCTGCTTCGTTTTTGTTGTGTGTAATTGTAGCAGATTTCGCTCTGTTGTTCAGCTTTCTATATTCATATATATACATATATATATATATATATATATCTATATAAATGCGTCTGTATAAGTCTCTGTACATATGTAAATATTGGCCCCAACTTTATATCATTTGCAAAAATCTGTGGCCAGCCAAGCAGGCAACATAAATGGCAAAGGCTTTGACTGCCACTGCCGTTGCTGCTGCTGTTGCACCCCCATCCCCATTGCATTGAGCCTCACTCCAAAATGCGGAAGTTGAAACAAAAACAGCACAAGAACAACACAGATTGAATGCTTGAAAAGGGGGTGTGAAGAGGGTGTGTGTGTGTGTGTTTAGTGTGTGTGTGTGTGTCTAGTGTATGTTTGTGTCATAGTTTTTGGTTTTCTTATAGCAATTCGTAGAGTAAGAGGAAGAAGCAACTCTTGCAACATTTACAACTGTCAACAGCGACAACGGGAATTCGCTTGGCAGTTGCCACAGTTTGTTGCCAATTTGGAATAGGGCCAATAATGATGCTCCTGTCACCCGTCCACCCCCTCCTCCTTACCATGACTAAGAGAAAGAAGAACAACAGCAACATCAGCAGCAGCAGCAGTTGCCACAGCCACAAACAACTTCAAGACAGATTCCTATTATTAATTTTCAACAGATTTAGATCTTTAAATTGTTGCAACATGCAATTTGCAACTTGCAACATTTCTTAATCCTTTGAGATTTTACTGCAAGCCAGATACATTATTAAATACTTTAACGATTTTAAAGTCCTTTTTGAACACTTTTTCTTGGGGTTAATTCAGTGTTTTTCCACTTAAATTAGTCAAAAGTTTACTTCCATCACTCTCTTTTAATTATTATCCTTATTATGATAATGATGATGATTATAATTATACAACGCTATTTACTATAAACACTTGCCACAAAGTTTCATACGGAATTCCTTGGTGTTGCCTTTCGACAACTCATCACATTTACAGGTCTTCCTTTGAGAGCAAAGTTATCCTTTAATATTCAATCTTCTTTTTCTTTAATTTATTTTTCGTATTTTTGTTGCTACTCTTTTCACTTTTGTTAGCTGCTGCTGTCTTGTGTCTACACCTTTCTATAACTTTATCTGCCTCAAAAGATCTCCCCCAATTTCAACCTTAGCTTCAACTTTGTTGAAAGATCTTTCTCCCTTTTTCTTTTGATATCCTTAAACTCTTCAACTTATTCGCCCACATGCAATTCGACATGAGTTCAGTTACATTTGTGGTTGTTGGTTGGTCAGTGAGGAGTGGGGGGTGCGGGGTTCATGGTGCTTGCTGTAAACCTTGAAGCAAGTTTTTGTTTTTCTTTTTGTAGTGTAGCAAATGAAGTAGAAAAAGAGGAAAAAAAATAACAAATAGTTAAACACAAAGTCAGGCGACGGGGCCAAGCTTATGCCTGCCACAGCTGTCAATGACATGAATTGCAACTACAACAACAACAACAACAACAACTGTGCCACAAGCCAAAAGTAAATCCAAGTCCAAATCCTCAGCTAAAGCTACATCCATTGGCCACATGTGTGCCGCCAAATCAAAACGTCAAATTATAATTGTCTACGAGTTGTTTGTTTGCTGTTGCTGTTGCTTTAGCACTGTTGCACTGTGGCACGAGCAACACAGTTAGAGAGCACGACACGGCAACTTGCAACTTGCAACGGCCAAGCCCCAAAATATATATATATAAATGTGTGTATCAGAAAAAAAATAAAGAGAACTCACAGACAACAGACGCCCACGCGGCGGCGTGGCAGGAAACCAAAACTCGAAACTCAAAGTCAAGAAATGCGACCAAGCGCAACGGGGGCGCGCCACAGGCCTAAAGAGACTGTAGACTGCAGACTGTTGTATAGATTGTAGACTGAAGACTAGTCTTCTACATTTAAGCTGGCATTGGCATAGCTGTATATGCATGTGTGTCTGTGTGTGTGTGTGTGTCTGTTAGCGACTCTCTTAACTGGGTTATGTCGAGGTCAATCGCAGACAGTTCGCAGTTCGCTGCTTGTCGCTCGTTGGCAATGGCCAATGAGTAACTGCCTCTTGAAGACTTGAAGTCTTGAAGTCTTTTGGGCCAGCTTCGTCGTCAAACTGTCTGCAAAAGAAACAGTTTGCTCGATTGGCAATTAGCCACAGAATCAAACCAAATACATACACACAAACATACATACACACACTAATGCACACATACAATGTAAAGAAGCAAAACAAAAAAAAAAAAATTGTTGTTTGCTGCCCAAAGCAATTCTCAACGTTTGCCTCGATTTCGATTGTGTTCAATTTTCAGAGTTAATTGGTTCTGATTGTTTTCCGAGGCGGGTGATTTCTGCTCCATTCTCCACAACATTCTCTACAGGGTATCTCCATTAAGCAGCAACTATTTCTCAATGATAGAAGAGTTTATTACCAGACAGCAAAATCAACTCAAAATATGCTTTTTAACCTTGGGCAAAAGAAACAATTTCTGTGGGGTAAAAGGCAAGTTGCTGTTGCAAGTTGTAAGCAGATATAACAAATTATATATAAATATATATATGCATATATATGCTGGATCATTAGAAATATAACAAATAATATAGTAATAAGTAAAAATTATATATTAAAGCAAGTTTATAGCTGCTTAAGAAGAGTTCTACCAGAGCAATTGTTTGGCTTAAGGACTTCAATTTGCTGTTTGTTTTCTACAGGATAACTCTTAGTCTGCTTTGGTTTAGGTTTATAACTTGAGCAACTAATTGCTTATTGTTGTTCTTGTTGCTATTGCTGTTGCTGTTACTGCTGTTTGTGGCACACAAATTATGCATTTTAGCTGCTCGTTTTGTTAAATGTCTTTTTAACAATTTACATGCTTATTGCAATGCTCAGCTCTAAGTGCAGAGACTGACTAATGCTTGGCATTATTTTTACATATATATAACATATATATACATATACATAGGTAAAATATATAAATATATAATAATTGTATGTATTTTTTCTTTGTCTATTTCTAGGTAAGTGAAAATGTTGCTGTTGCCCTTTTGAGAGTTGCCAAAACGAAGGTTAAAAATAATTTACGAATATGAAAAGAATTCTTTGTAAGTATAGAATGATACAGAGAGGGAGAGAGGAGCGTGGGGCTTGCCTCAAAGGAGGAGGTAAGCTTTTAGTGAAGGGGTATATATGTGTGTGTGTGTGTGTGTGTAATGTGTGTGGCAGGGGTGTGCGCACTCGAACTGAATGTTAAACATAAGTTAATTATCGCCAATTCGTGGGTGTGACCCACGCGTCGTAGTTGTTGCCATTACTGATGCTGTTGCTGTTGTTGTTGCTGTTGTTGACGTTGACAACCGACAACAATATGGCATGCAAAGTGGCAAAAAGCCAGCCCACACAACAACAGCAGCAGCAGCAGCAGCAGCAACAATTGCAATTGCTAACAACTTGAAGCATTTCCATCAGCAATATGCCGCTGGCAATTATATTTTAGTTTAAACTATAAATTAATTAAATGGAAAATCAGACAATATCTGTTGTCTGTTGTTGTCTGTTGTTGTTGTTGCTGTTGTTGTCCAGGTTCTTAAGATACCGACAAAAGACGCCGTGCTTTGTATTTATGTATGTAATTTTAATTGCTCAACCGCCAAATGCGACAGCCAAATAAGGCAAACAATAACAACAGCAACAACAACAACAGCAACAACAAACAGACAACAGACAGACAGACAGGCAGGCAGCAAGTGTTGCTGTTGTTGCGGTTGCTGTTGATGCTGCTATTCATAATAATGCCTCTGTTGTTTTAACCCTAACTCTGTCCTCGACCAACTACCTACTTGACTAACTAACTTAGTGAATGACTAACTAAATTTAATCAAAGCAACTTCTTACACGAATTTCCTGTTGCTGTCGTGTATTGCTGCTGTCTGGTGAAAATTTTTAAACGTTTTTCTTTCACAATTATAAATCACAACACATCACAAATTGCTAATGCTGTTGTAGTTTTTGTTGGTGGTTGTTGCTCTTGTTGGTTGTTGTTGCTGTTTCTGTTGCTGTTGCCGTTACGCCCGCTGCGTTAGCAATGTGTCGCTTACGATGTGTCAGTTGACAACATAGTTGCAGTTAACAAATTTGTTCAATTGTCATGACAACCACAACAGCAACAGTTGCTGTTGTTACACCTGTTGTTGCTGCTGTTATCCTAATTTTTCTACTCTTTCTTTTTTTTTGCTCAATTTCTGCTTTCCATTTTTTAGATACAATTTGAATTCATGCTGAAAAATTTAATTGTTTCCAGCAGAAGAAAACAAAGAGCAGCTAGAGAGAAGCTAGGAGAACAGAGAGAATTCTCTCAATATTGCCAAAAGTTTTATTAGAAAATAAACTTTGAAGTATAAAAACTGTAAAATTTAAAGTGAATATAAAATGTTGCTCAGTAATTTTGATATAATTATTAATAATAATTTTTCTCTGAGCAGGAATATATATTTATATATTTGAAGTGTATAAAATATATCTTTCCTATACATATATATATATATATATGTAGAAGTATAGATTAAGGATATGAGGAAGTATAGTGAGCTTATGAAAGGACAGCCATGCTTATGCTTAGATTTGTAAAGATTCTCAGAAAAAAGTTGACTCAAAAAGTTGACTCAAAATGTTGACTCAATAAGTTGATTAATTTTAGGCTTTAAGTGGAACTAACATTTTTTAAGCTATAAGTTTTCTTGTATAGTTTAACCGTTGCATTAAATATATATATATATGTATATATATATATATATATGTGCGTGTGTGCATTCATCCTTACTCCTATCTATATGTTAGTTAAGTAGATCTCTTTGCTTGAAGCCGCAATGAAGTAGCGCATTCCATATTTAATTACCGCACCAGTACTCGAGCATTGACCACTCGTCAAAGACTATACACACACACTTTGCACACACTCAGTTTACACACACTCTACACACATACACACACACACACATTAAGCATAGACCTCTTTCTCTTTGTGTATTGGCTTTGCGCTTTGTGCATGCCAAAATACTCGTGAAAAAGCTGAGCAAAAGCGTATGTGTGGTAGGCGAAAGAACGGCAGAGGGGAGGAGAGTAAAGCGAAGAAGAGAGAAAAGAAAGGAAGAGATTGGAGGGGAGGGGGGTTGAAAAACTTTTGGCGTGGGCGTTGCGCCTGGTCAGTGGGCAGTGGTTGCTTCAAACAAAGTTGAGTTAAGTGAGTGACAGGCAGATTGACTGACTGACTGACTAACAGACGGACTAACTGATGGACTGAATGACTGACTGACGGACTGACTGACAAACTGAAGGACGGACATACAAAACTGACTGGTAAACTGACATGCCCATTTCGCATGCCTTTGTGTTTGTGTTTGGCTTTGTTTACGCCCTATGTGGCAACGCCACAGCCCTCTAGCCGCTGCCTCCCCTTTTCTCTTCTACATTCTACGCTTCTCTTGTCTGCACGCTTTCTTCTCTTTTAACTCGCGTATTTTTCCTTTTTTTTGGCATGTTTTTTTTAGTTTTTTTTCGCAATTTGTTTATATTACATGTCGCACTGCGGACAGCAGTGATGATAGCAGGGAGTGAAGTGGAGGTGGGGGTAGCAGCATTGGCAGCGGCACCAACTGACAACTTCAATCAGCTTCAAAGGCGGCGCCGACTGACATGCCACGCCCTGACTTGCTCTCATATGAGCTTTTGGGGTAATTGGAGCAGCTGGAGCAGTCGGAGCTGTGTTTGGAGCAGTTCGCCTGGACAGCAGTTGTGCAATTTGTGGGTGTTGACAAAAGTGTTTGCCACGCATGATGTCAAAAGCATTGTGGGGAAGGGGGACAGAAACATGAGGGGTGATGGGGTTCGAGGTTAAGAGGCCAACTAATTGTTGTTGCCAGAAGATAACAGCACGCCAGAAGCAGCAGCGACAGCAGCCACATATTTGAGCAAGCATGTTCCAAGCATGACTTCATCTTGACCTCGACAGCAACAGCAACAGCAACAGCTACAGCAATAGCAATAGCAACTAAGACGCAGACGCCAGCAGCCAGCAGGCAGGCAGCAAGAATTGGACAGGGAGGCAGCAGCAACAACAACAACAACAGCAACAGCAATAACAACCCACACAAAAATGCCGACGGCTGTCACAAATCACATACAAAATGTATACATATGCATATAACATGTATGTGTGTTGCATGTGTTGGCGTACATGTGTGTGTGTGTTTGTGTGTACGTTTGTGCTGCACAGACAGTTTGTCTGGTGTTCGACTGGTGGTCGGCGGCGTCGGCGCATTAAAAAGCTATTTTTATTGATGAAGCGTAGCAAAGAAACAAACCCAAATAAAATAACCGCAGCAACAACTAGTCCCTGGCAACAAATGCTGACAAGCCCAATGGCTTGGCAACAATGTAGCCGACAATACTGACAAATTTTTGAATTCGCTGCGTATATTTATTCATATGTTACGACTGTGATGTGCCTTAATATGTTGCTTATAAACATGCTGCGTTGGCAACAATGCTGTTTATTGCAATGCGGATGCGCCTGACTCTAGTAGATATTTTAAATAAATATGTTGCTTAGCAACAATGCTGCCCAAATGCAATGATAAAGTTTTGAATTCGCTGCGAATGCAGATACGCTATGTATAGCTTGACCCGTTGTAAGCGATCAGTTTTGCCTGTCAGCAGTGCATGTTGCAGCAACATTGTTGCACTTGATATGAATAAATATCAATTACGCACGGATGGATACATGCGCCTTAAGCTTTAAATTTCGTTGTTAAGTCGCAGTCAGCATGACTGTCAGACGCATGTTGCTGCAACATTGTTGCATTTTTTACTTACAGCATTGCAACGTGACAATGACAAATGGCGCTCAATTGATTCGCCTGAAGCTTTAACTGTTGTAGCTGTTATTGTTGTTGCTGTTGTTGTTGTTGTTGTTGTTCCGCTTTGTGTGTGGTCCGCGCGCTTTTTATCATTTCGCCATTTAAGCTTGAGTGCCTTTTCTAATTCACACTTCTTCTTACTGTTCTCTGTTGTTGTTTTTGTTATTCTTCTTTATATTATTGTTGTTTTTGTTGGTTTTTTTTGTTGCTTTTTGCTGCTGCCACTGCTGCTGCTGATGTCGGCCCGCATGTGACGACGTTTGCGTTTTTTTTTTCTTCTATTTTTTTATATATGCGTCCATCTTGACTTGGAAGAAGACCCCTAAGACCACACACAAAGATCACCATTTCTAGGCCCAACTAGTATGAGCGACGAGACATACATCGGACGTGATGAATGAGCTGCGACAGACTGGCCAACGCAGTCACACAACCTCATCGTCATTATCATTATCATAGCCCATCATCATCATCATTATCATCGTCATAAGTTGACTGTTGTTGTCCATCAGTCCATCTAGTCTCACGACCCGTTGTGTCAGCTTTATGTGACTTTGTCGCTGCCGCCGCCGCTGCTGCTTGTCATCGCTAGCCATTCCATGCCATTGCATACCCCATTCCCGCCCCGCTTCCAACATTTACCATACACACTAAAACCCAGCTCCATCATCAACCCAGTCACCAACGTTGTCATCGCCTCATGCGGCGCTTTTCACGGCTCACGTTTAATTTGCAAATGAGCTTTATTTCAAGAAAAGCTCATCCAAGCGACTGACAGTAGGCGGAATTTACTGGACACAACCAAACACACACACACACATACACATACGATATACTCGACACATCGAATATGGAATGTGTCGCATCGTGAAACTAAGAAAAGTAAAAAAGAAAAAATGAACCGCAAAATATAACGACGCACGTGACTGGTCAACGACTGTGGAGCAGCTCACATTACCAGGTTCATCCTAGAGTTGGTGTTGTGGTCTGCTTTTGAGTACTTGTCGCTTACCTGGTCAAGACTTAGACTACCTACCCATAGAGCTAGGTAGACAGTTGTCCAGCGAACTCTAAACGGGATTTCTCTATAAAGAGAAAAAAGGAAAAATAAAAATTCAAATAAATTTCGTAATAAACTTTTATTATAATCATATTATGAGGATACTTAAAGAACGACTAGCTTAGCTGAGGATAAGAAGAGCTTTTAAGTCAAATCAGTGTTAATAGAAGCTTTAAGCAGCTTTTACATTTATGCATCGATTAAATAAGCTGCTTATAACTTAGATTTCATTTAGAAACTTCATAAAAAAAAATGCAATTTGAAATCTACTATTAACTGTAGCTTGTTAGTTAACTTTTTAAAGCTCAGACAGAGACACAACATATTGTGTAATAACTGTAAACTTAAGCTTTAGTTATCTTCAAGTTCGTTTTGTGCAAAATTCGAAATGATTTTTCAGTTGTGGCAAATATGTTGACAGTTTGGCTATGCCCCTAATTGCTTAGAGCACTGAAACCGTTGAATGCCAAAAAAACAAAAACCAAAAACCTTTATGAAGGTTTAGCCACATTCCTAGCTTAAAGGAGGCGACAGAACAACATGAGGCGTGGCAACATAACAGCAACGCCTCTAACGACAGTACCCCATAAACAACAACAACAACTACTACAACAACAACAACATCAACAACAACAAATAGTCTACGTCTGGCAAATGGTTGAAAATCTTTGGGATTTCGGATTTGGATGTGAATTTCTATTTTTTTTTTGTTTTTTGCCTTTTGGGTTTGGCCTTTGGTTTTTTTGGTTTGTGTTTTTTTTCTCTCTCTATATTTTTTTTCTAAGCTATTCCCGGAATTGTTTGTCTTTTGTTTTCGTGTCGCGTTGCGTCTGGAGCAGCATTTGTTTTGGATGCTGTGTTGTGAATTGAATTTCTTGGCGCGCTGCTGGCACAGCAAATAACCTAAACAACAACAACAACAACAATAGAAACTTATATAATAATAATAATAATAATAATAGCAAAAACAACAACAACAGCAAGAGAAACAGCAACGCAAAATGGCCACGCACAAAAGCCGCTAGAGACGCGCTTAAGGCTTTAGAGTCGTCTCCCAGTTTCCAGGAATCCTACAAACAGAAGCAGCCCATTCATTCATAGACCCAGTTGTCGATTGAATTACAACGCCAGGTTTCTGGTGTGAGTGTGTGTGTGTGTGTGTGTGTGGGTTTCTGCTATGGCATAAAGCAAGAAGGGTAAAGCAGTTTGAGGGGCGGGAGGAATAAAGCAGAAATGGAGCAGAGCTTAGACTTGGGGTTGTTTCTATTGTAGGCGGATGCACGTTTCGCAGAAGGATCATCATCATCATCATCATCATCATTATGAACAAAAATATCATTAGCAGTGAATTCATATAGTACGCGGAAATGTGTCGCTCGCAGTAGAAATTTCCCTTACCCTCCTTTTCCCTGTACTTGCAGCGACAAGAGCATGCAGAGACTTTGTGGTGGGTGGATGGGGGTAGTGCATAAAAAGGGGAACTGTTAGCTGACCCAGTTAATTCCCAGAAGTTAGGAGAGACAGAAACACCGCCTACCAAATGGTCATAAATTATTACTGCGATGCCTACAACAAATGTCAACTCGTCGTCATCTTCGTTGTTTCCCCCACAGATCAACGTGTGGGTCATTTGATGTCTGCAACAGAAAAGCAACAAAAAAGCAACAAAAAAAAGCAAGATTTTTATATATAAATATAGAAAATGAAACCAAAACAAACCAAAATAATACATAAAGAGATATCTAAAGATGAACTATGCCCATAATAATAATAATATCTTATCGAAATGTTAAATCTTAAAATGAGATGTGTCAAAAATTCTGCTGCTTCGGCTGCAACTCAATTCAAGGCACACAACAATGCCACAAGATGTGGTAAACACCTCTGCAAAACTATTCACAACATTTTTGTTATATATATTTACACATATATATTTTGATTTGTGTTTTAGTTTTAAAGATCGTTTTCGGCTTTTTTTGTGAGATTTCTTTTCATTTAATGCTAATCAGCCTCCCACATGGCCAGACGAAATCTACTTTTAAATCAAAACTTGTCCAAACCAAAAATAAAAAAAAAACAAAAATTAAAATATAAAAAAAAATACAATTTCAAAACTGTATCAATAAAAGTATTTGTTGTTTGTGTGTTTGTTGTGGCAGCTTCTTTTGGCTGTGTTTCCACAAAAACTTTTTTTTATTTTTGGTGGCAAATGAATTTATTACTTGGTATAAAAAGTGGACAAAGTTATGCGTAATTTGTAGTGACAAGTTGGCATCTAATTAAAGCCAAATTAGCAGCTAACCAATATGACTATATGGATATATATATATATGCATATATATGTATGTGTATTATATATAAATATATGTGTGTATAGTTTGTATTGTGTATAGCTAATTTTCATATTATTTGCACATTATTTGGTTCAACTCTTGAGGCTCTTAAAAATTAACTGAGCATAAAATTTCTAAGATATATTTTCTGTTTCTTGAACATAAAAATAGTTTTACGAGTAGAAGCCAGCAGCCCCGCCCCCTAGCTAGCAACCGCCCTCAACATTAGGCGCCATAAAGCAACCTTATCTTATGCTGATATATCTTAATACTTCCATATACTCCTCTCTCTCTCTCGTTCGTTGCCTATACATATCTATCTGTCCTTGTTTTTCTAAACTACTCGACATTAAATAAAGCAGCAGAAAATATGCAAAAAACAAAAATAGAGAAGAAGAAGAAAAAATAAGTGGAAAATGTGTGTATAATTATCAAAGATTATGTGAGTTTTTATAGATCCATAAAAATCCCTATTAAAAATGGTCGCTATTTGGCTTAAAGAAGAAGAAGTTAAACTCTAATTTAAGCACTGTAAATTCTAACTGCGAATTAACATAACAGAAGTTACACACATAAACCTATCATATACATATATTATACTCTCGATATATATATATACTAGATTCGCTCTATGATTATGTTGATATGTTTATGCTAGTATATCCTAATATAGATTCCATAACAGATCCTAAGTCATAGCTAATGTTTATTGAAGTGTTAATGTTGCTGATTTGCCTGATGCGGAGTGATGCCTTTGATGTTGTTGTCGCTTTGGCATCAGGTGCTACTTTGTGGCAGCAAATCTACAACTAGGCCGCAAATGTTTTAAACCAGCAGCAGCAGCAGCAGCAGCAGCAAGAGGCAGGGAGGTGGAAGGGGGGTAGGCATGCAGGGTGCAGCTGCGACGAGACAACTCAGAGACAGCAGCTGCAAACAGACACAGAAAGTGTACAAGCTTATTAGGTGGGAGGGGGGTTGGATGATGTTAGCAAGGAAGAGGGAGGGAGTAGTAGGTGTTGCTGGTGTAGGTACAACAGCAATGCCACAAGGCAGAGCAGCAAAGGGCAATGAATAAAAATAATACAACTACAAATAAAAATTGTCTTTATGATGTTGTACGCTTTGGTTGCAGTTTTGTGCCATTTGCAGTTGCTGTTGCAGTTGCAGTTGGAGTTGGAGTTGTTGCTGCGTTGCTGCGTTGCTGCGCTGTTGCGCTGCTGCTCTGTATACCTCTAACACAACTTGTGCCTCTTACGCTGGGGAGGCACTTAAAGGTGCAGCGCGTGTGCCAACGCATGTGGTTGTGGCGGGGTGTGGGGCTGCTGCTGTGGCAAGGAGAAGGCAGGTAGATGGCAAGAAGTAGGGGAAGGAGTAGGGGAAGTTGTGCGAGTTGTGCAGCAAAATAAGCGGAAAGCACAAAATACAATGTTGTGCAAAGAACGTTGAACTCACTCGCCCTGCTGCACTGTACTTGTGTGTGCAGGTGTGTGTGTGTGTGTGTGTTTGCTGTGAGTGTTGAGAAAGAGACAGAGACAGAGAAAGAGAGAGGGAGAAAGAGAGCGAGAACGTATGGTAAGTGTGCTGTGTGTGTGTATGAGTGTGTATATAATTTTTCATAATTTTTCATTTTCACGCACTGCTGGGACATTTGAGAAATGAGAAAAAAAAGGAAAATAAAAAGAAAAAAATAGGAAAAACTTTTGTACAGATTTGTTGCCTACTCCCATTGCACTTGTTCTGGTTGCAGTTGTTGCTATTATTATTATTGTTGTTGTTGCTGTTGCAGCTGCCACACCTACTCCACCCGCTTACTGCCGCCACGCAAGCATTTTGCACTTAGCTTAATTAGTAGGGGGAAAAAAACAGGTAGGAGGAGCTGCAGTAGGGTTGCCACCTAACGGAAAGCTACAAAGAAACCAACTGGAAATCAAACATTGCCTGGCAACAGCAGCAGCAGCAGCAGAGGTTTGACAATCACAGTTAGCCATCAGCTGAGTGAAATTTTCAAGCATCTACAAATACACACACAGTCATAGTGTGTGTGTGTGTGTGTGTGTGTTTCAAGCTGTTGGCTGGCTGTCATAACTTGAGGATAATGCGGCCTGAAACCATTTTGTTGTAATTGGCCTAAGAGTCTCTAATTCCAAATGCATCTATTATTTCGACATGGCCAACAGATGAGTTGCAACAGTTTCTGAGTTAAAGCTGAAAACTGTAGCTGAAGCTGGTGCTGTAGTTGTGGCTGTGGCTGCATCTCTGGCAGCAACTAAAGATGAAAATGAAGTTTATGGTTGAGGTTAAAGAAGGAGACGACGAACAGCAACAGTCTGCAGGGAGTTGAAGTGCAGCAGCTGAAGAAGTCTGAATCCGAGTTCTGCTGACACGCAAAGCAGCTTTAAGCCATGGCCAAGACAACTGCAAAAAAAAAGAACTCGTTTTTTATTTTGTTTTCTTTTTTTTTCTTTCTTACTTTTGTTTGGAACAATTTTTTCTATACCCTTCAAAAACAAATCAAAAAAGTAAAAAATAAAATTAATTATTTATTTGGAAATTACGAATTAAACTTATAATTTTGGGCTTACGCAAATAGTTAACGGTTTAAACTACTTAAGCTATTGTTGTCATAATTTATAATTATATAATTTCTCATTAAATTCTCAACATTTTCTTAACTTTTTTAAGCCTTTTTGATCCTGTTTCTATATCAAATGTGATGCAAAATAATGCTAGCTTTTGGCTGAGTAAATCAGTTTTAGAAACATTTTCTTTATGCTAAAATTTTAGTTAAAGTTTTAAATTTTATTGTCCTTTTTTATAGAGTATCTTATAGTCGAATATTTTAAGTTTTGCAGTTGGTTTGTGATTTCTTTTCTTTTTCACTTTGAACTGCGTCTTTACGACTTTGTCTTGACCATTTTACATTCGTTCGTTTGGAATCGTTTTTTGTTACTTTTATTTTGTGTTTTATTTTTGTTTTTTTGGTTTGTTTTTTTCTTTTTGATTTTGCTTTGGTTTTCTCGAGGACGTTGCCTGAAAACCAGATTTGTAGTTGAATCTGGTTTGCCTTGGAGGAGACGGTGGTGCTGGAGGTGCTGCGTCGGCACTGCCGCCTTTCAGACATCTGCGGCATTTCAAGGTCTGACTCAGCTCGATTCCAAGCACAACAAGGAAGGAAACGTTATCATCATCATTATCATCATCATCATCATCATCATCATCATCATCATCATCATCATTATTATCGTCGTCGTCGGCATTGAGCCCTTTTTGGAACGCACGTCTGTGGCAAGACTGGCAAACTGGCAACTGAGCCACATTCCAGTTATGGTGTGGCCTTTGCGCCCAGACACACCTAGTTTTTGATATTGCATTGAATTGGATTTGGATTCGCATTTTAATGACATTCAGTTAGTGTTTCTCTCTCTCTCTCTGTCTCCTGTCTCCTTGCTTGCTAAGTTATTGAACCTTTCGCCAAACCTTTGCTCAATGGTCGGTCAATTCCTGCTTCAGCTCCTGCTCCTGCTCCAACTCCAAAGCTTTATAGCAGCCCCCTTTTAAGCGGGTCTGCAAACAGTTTGTTGTTAATCACACATGGTTTGTCTCTGGAACCCAACTCTTCATCTTTAGGTCTTCGACTCAGACTTCGTCTACACATATCAAATATCATTTTGTTCTTCTTCTTCTTCTGTTACTTGTTATTATTGTTGCTGTTGCTGCTGTTGTTGTTGTTGTTATTACTAACCCTTTTTTTTCTGCTTGTGCGTCTCTTTTTTTTCTTCCTGGTCACTTCAAAGGCGGCCGCTTCGTTTGACATTACAGCAAAAGTCAAACAACAAAAGTGAAATAATTTAGTTTGATTCACTAACTTTACCCTCAACTCTGCCCCCGCTCTATGGCTATGTGCCCCTATTCCATATATATATATATATATATATATATATATATATATTTTTGCCCCTTCCCTGCCACTTGACTCTTATTCAAGAGAAGTATTTAAATTATAAACTGGCAGCACATCAAAGAGTTAACGCTGTCAATGAACCTCCCTACCTCTCTTTCCACTCCTCCTGCTCCTCCTGCTCCTACTACTGCCACTGCTTCAGCTTAGAGTAAAGACCATGGCTTAAATTACTTACTAGCCAACAACAACAACAATAACAACCAAAGAGCACTTCATAGTGGGTGAATGAGATAGAAACACACAGCGAATGAAAGAGAGACAAAGTGTGAAAGGAATAAGTTGCGCAGGGGGGTGGTGGGGGGTGAAGGTTTAAGTGTCCTTTTGTAGTGGCACCGAAAACTTTGTGCCGTCAACAGAAGAAAAAAAAATTAAAACGGTTTCAATTACTTTTTACAAAGAAAACAAAAGCCGACAGCGACGACTGAGCGAACAGCTGGACGCAACCAAAGGGGGCACATTGTACTGTGCTAAAAGGTGGCACACTCATACACACAGACACACCTATACACACATATATATATATGTAATGGTTATGGCTATGATTCAATTGCTAAAAATTCTATTGACCATTTCATTTTGGCGCCACTCGTTGGCAATAAACATTAAAAATTATTATAATTATGGTTGGACGCACGCGTACGAATGCTGCTTGGTGCCTGCTGCTGCTTGCCTCTAGCTTAGGTGCCACAAATATGCGCCCACCACTCAAACTACAACTACCATTCCGCTTGCACCCTAACAGCGCCACCCACACACCCATATAATGGCACAACCCATTCCCAGTCTGACCATGCCAGAAGTCTATCAATATGTATGTATGTGTGTGTGTGTGTGTGTTTGTATGTGTATTTTTATGGGCCCAAAGTCCAAAGAGGCAAAAATTCAAATCGGCATTCGATGCATTGCAATGAAATGCAATTCGAACCCAACTGCAAAATAAACAAACAAAAAAGAACTAAAGAACAGAAACTGTTTCTATGCCATGCCCCATTTGATGCATGCAATGCGAAGCGGTGGCGGCAGTAGCGGCGACGTCTAAATGTGGCACATAACTCATACGCAGCGTGTGACGGCAGCAGCAACAGCAGCACAAAAACAAACACAAAACAAAACTGAATATTAGCAACAACAATTGCAGCTGAGAAAGATGTAGATGGAGTGGAAGTGTATAATAAAAGTGATGGAAAGGGAAGTAGTGGTTGACAGTGGATGGGGGGAAGGGTAGCAAAAGATATTTGTAATGAATTGCGACAAATGGGAAGCTGCGCGCGTACTACAAAACGTATGAAAACTATATAGAAAACTATGCTTAAAGGAAAAGTATAGAAATTATATTCTTATACATACTATATAGCAATGAAAACTGTAGAATCAGAGCAAAATAACTAATACATACATATAGGAATTGGAATAATATAAAGCGTTGTTTAAAGATTAAGCAGAAGTTGCAGTTAAAGTTATGGCAAAATATGCTAAATATTCATTTAGGAAGTAAATAAAGTGACAGATAGAGACTGAAAGATATAGAAAGAGAGAGAGAGAGGGAGAGAGAGAGGGGTGAGAAAGGCAGCATCAAATTAATTGTTGTATTTGTATTGTATTCTGTGGATGTTAATTTGTTTCATAAAGCGGATTATCTCCAGAAGCTGCTTATAATTCAAAAGAGAAGTTGAAGTTCTCACT
Source organism: Zygothrica quintamaculata (assembly GCA_037044455.1). Taxonomy (NCBI): domain Eukaryota; kingdom Metazoa; phylum Arthropoda; class Insecta; order Diptera; family Drosophilidae; genus Zygothrica; species Zygothrica quintamaculata. Next base: position 223,637 of record JBAMBS010000275.1, on the reverse strand, counting down.
TGAAACTGGCCGACAGCTGCTGTTTGATGCAAAAGGATTTATGTAGAGGCAGCAGTTATAAGTTGCATTTACAATGCAGTAAATGTTAAGGATTAGGGTGGACTCTTAAATAATTGAAATAATAGAATTAACTTTATAATTATTTAATTTTATTTTTAACTGCCAAAATCGATTGTGTTTGCATTAAATAAACATTTAATTGTTGATTTCATTCAATAAATTAGAGTTTATTTTAGTTGCATTTATGTTGATGCATGGTATTGTGCATTTAGTTTGGCTTTTCATTTTGCAATTTTCCCAGTTTTCCAGCATTTTTGCAAATTTCCAACGAAAAACGTTTCTCATTTAAGTGGAACGATTAATGGGCATCGTTTCAATCATCTCTCATCTAAAATGGATTACAAAATGTCCGTTTAGTCACGATATTTGTCACGTGCCTATCGCTCAATCAAATTTCACCCAATGCAACCGAATGCTGTGCCTGCCCCTAGCCAAATACTCCTCCTACAACCACCCACAACTCTCCCCGTCTCTCTGTCTCTTCTCTTTTGTAATACTTTGAGGTCATTTTTCAACTTTTTTTTTCTCGTATTTTACCCGCTGGCTCGTTTGCAACTACCGTTCAGTTGGTAGCACAACAGACTGACTTGCCCCGCTTCCCTGCCACCATAAGCCTATCCCTATACTGGTCTATCCGTTTATCCACCCGTCTGTCTGCCTGCCTGCCTGAACGATGAGTCGGCCTTCGTCAAGCGACTACAACTAACGCCCTGCCCCCACCACCCACCAGTCCATCAGCAGCCAACGCAGTCGCAGTCGCAGTCTGTTTGTCTGTCTGTGGCGCATCTTGGCTGCAGGCCATTTGGCTACTGCTGCAGCAGTAGAAGCAGCAACAGCAGCAGCAGTAGGAGCACCAGTTGTCAGTTGAAGTTGCAATCGCAACAAACGTGGCAATTAACTCTTTGATGGATTTACTGCCCAACCAACGCTGCTCAGCTGCTGTTGCTGCTACTGCTATTGCTGCTGCTGCTATTGCTACTGCTTCTACTGATATTGCTGTTACTGTTGCTGTTGTTATGGTTGTTATTGTTGTTGTTGCTGCTTCTTCTGGTGTTGCCTTTGACTATTAAAAATGGCCACGAAATGCGTTTTTGACTGCTGCAACAACAGCAGCAGCAGCAACAGCAGCAGTAACAGCGGATACAATGTCCAAACTGCAGCAGCCGCGTAGCTCCTTCTACTCTGTTTCTACCCCTTCAATTCCCTCCTCTTGCCCTCTCTTTCTCATTCCTTAACATTCGCGGCTCCACAATTATAAAATAATCATTATTTATAATGGTCGCCGCTGTCTACAGTGTTTGCCGTTGGCAAAATTCTCTCTCAATGCGAGCGGAAATTCAACGACGCGTCGACTTTAACTGCGACTGCAAACGGCAAATGCAAACGGCAACTGCAACTTCAACTTCATCTTCAACTGCCACAGCAAAACTGCGTGTTGATTTGAAATATTCAGTAGACATTTAGCGGCGCTTTTGGATAGGAAGAGAAAAATAAAAAATAAAAATAAAAATAAAAATAAAAATAAATAAACCAAAGCCGCTGAGACGCCACCAAATGTTGTATTTTGCCTCTTGAATTATTGCAGTTGTGTCTGTTGCTATTGCTGTATTGCTGTTGCTTTGGCTGTTGCTGTTGCAGTTGCAGTTTTTCCGAGTCAGAGAAGCGTTTCAAATTACAGACACCAAATAAGCCGACGCTTCGCTCTGCTGTTAGCTGCGGCTGCTGATGTTGCTGCTGCTGTTGCTGCTGCTTAAAAACTTGAAAGAGGAACCCCTTTGAGTGCCATCCATACCCTCACATACCGTGCGGTGCCTCCCTCCCCTCTCCTCCCCTACCAACTTACCTACACCACCTTCAACTTCATCTCATCCATTTCGTTTTGGTCGCCGCCTCCAAGAGCCGACAATAAAATGCGTGGCAAACGGCAATTGAGAAATTAATTTCTCCCATTCAGACATTCGCATTTGCGCTATAATTAAAACTAATTTGTGTATGCGAATAGCAGCAACAGCAAAAGCAACAGCAGTTGTAGAAGTAACAGCAGCAGCAACAACAACAACAGCAACAATAACAATTGCAGCAACAACCCATGCAACGCCCCAAACAGACACTTGCCTTTGTATTGCAACGTTTACAAGCTGCTGCTTTGCAACACACCAACACACCAATATACATAGTACTTACAAACATCAAACACACACACCACACACACGCACACACACTCATTTCTCTTGACATCAAATGCTGATGTGCCTCAACCATGGAACTTGTAAAAATTCACCCAAACTTCGACAAAGATATTATAGAAATATTTAAAAGAAAAAGAAAGAAATAAAATAAAATCAAATGAGAATGTTTAAAGAATGGTTTCAGAAGAACAAGCAGAAGCAGCAGAAGGCAAAAAGAGGAGCAAATATGCTATGAGAAAAGTTTTTTTTATTCTATTTCTCTTCCTTCCCCCTTTGACTTAATGAAGTTTTACATAGAAAATGCAACAGAAATGACAATAAAAGCGAGCAAATGGTTACTCATTATTAACTATTTTTATATTTTAAGTAATTAGCATAAAAATTTAACAGAAATAGTTAAAACAATAGAATTATAATCAGTATGTTAAATTAACAGAAAAAGGTTTAAATGATTAGGGGAAAGGTTGCATTGGTTGGGTTGAAAAGGTGCAAAGCATTTCCATCATCAGTGAAAGGTTTCTTAGTTAAAACATTAAAAGTTGCTATGGATTTCCGTTAATAACATTTAGAAGAAGCATAAAATAACGTTAGTTTCGATAAGAGAGTTAATTATCTATCGATAACTGGCCATAACCAATCGATAACTGTGTAAAGTCTAGGCAAAATCCAAAGGGAACAATTCTACAAGAGTTTTTCTTTAGTTTAAGTTACTACTACTACTATATACTCTTATATATATGACTTTTCATTATTCTTCTAACTTCATTATTAAGTGTTAGTATGATAATATACTTACAATACTTAAAAGTTATTCTATGCGAACTTTGACCCAGAGCTCTCTACGGCAATCCATCATCAATTTCTCATTCAGCTTTGCACTCACGGAAATGATTTGTACTGCCAATTGTTAAGAATATCAATAACTGTTATCTATATATAAGTAAAAATACAAATATATATAGATATCAGAACTTAACTAATTGGATAATAAAATTAAACTTAAAATTGAAACATTTTCAAATGCTACGTTCAAATATAAATACAAATAATGAAGCTGGAAAATAATAAAAAATGAACTGATACGCTTGAAGATCTTGAAGAGTTGCACTCGAAAGCAATGGAAACCCAATTAGAAAAAATGATTCAAAACAAATTTTGTTCCATTTAAATGCAACTGCATTTTGCGCAAATATACTGCAATTGGAACAGAAGTTGCTATGGATGTATAAAGAGAGAGAGTGTCAGAGAGAGAGAGGGGGGGTGGGGGAAAAGCTGCGGGAATGTTGTGTTGCTCTGGTTGCTCTACTGAGCCGTGCTAATGAGCGCCAGGGACAACAAACCAAGCTGGCAGGCAGGCAGGATAGCTTCTAGGATAGGCTCTCAGGCATGGACCGACCGAAACCCCTGACTGAACGTCTAAACGACGGAACAACTGAACGACCGACCCAACGAGTGAACCAACGATACAGAAAACTCTTCATTCCGATGCAAATGAAGTGCCAGAAATGGGAAATGTGAAGCGAAATTGCATAAACCACTCGGCAGACGGTAGAAAAATCAACTCAAGTGAGTGAATAAAAGGGGTGGAATAAAAAAAACACTGTATGATGCGCGAATGGTGTGGGTGGTTAAGGGGGGGCTTGTGGGGGTAGTATGGGGTATAGGGAGCTATGCTGTGGAGTAGTTAAAAACATGAGTATAAAAAATGAAAATTTATTTTTCAACTGAGTTCATTAACATCAGCTTAAAAAAGCAAAATGTAAAACCAAATAAAAATAGAATAAACGCTGCCAGGTGCCAGTGACTGTCAAACTGTAAGGCAGCAGCAGCGTGTTAAAAGGGTGAATTGGGTGTTTCTGATGAAGTCTTAATGTAGATGGGGATTGTGGCTTACATTGCTGTTATATCTACCCCAAAGCAGTTGTAAATCTAAATGACTTTATTACTTTTTTTTTGCAACTCTTTTCGACTTCTACATGCCCCTCGTTTCCTGTCTTCACCAAACTGTTCAACATATTCGTTGCCGTTGTTGTTGCCGTTGTTGTTGCTGTTGTTGTTGTTGTTGTTGCTGCTGCTGCTACGCCTACTACTACTTGCTGTTCCACTCCAGTGCAAACTTTCATTTTGTAATACCGCAAGGATACAGCATAAAATGCGGCAGAAAAATCAGCAGAAAAAATAAAAAACAAGAAAATATTAAAACAAAAACAGAAAAAAATCTCCAAGCGAAGCATTGCAGGCAATGCAAATACATTAAGCAAAAAAAAAGAGAGAAAAAATATAAGAGAAATGGAACAAAAATGATGATGATGAGTTAAAAGGAATAGAGATTGAACGACTGAAAGTTCTCCTGCAATAAAAGCTACTAAAACAAACAGAATCTCAGAACAAAATACTTTGGAATGAAGTGCAGGTTGCAAAGTTGAAATTGAAAAGAGGGAGAAGGGTATACTTTAAATTGAGGTTATTTAGGTATTACCAGCGAAAGGAACAAAGCATTATTTCTGCAGTATATCCTTCAGAGGACATTTGCAACTACTTTACTTACTACAAACAATTATCATTCGCCTTAATTAAAGTTGCCAATTGTATGTTTCAATCACAATTCGATATTCTTCCGGTAGATATTTTATATATATTTATATATAGATCGGTTGTATCCTTTATAGCCTAGGCTGTGATTGTAGGGTATTATGAAAAGAAGTGCACCACGGGAATTTCTTCTTTTTTTTATTTGCAACTTTTTCTTTCATTTTTATACACATATTTTCAAGCCACAAAAACCGCTTGAAGTGCTTTGGCCGTTAGCAGTTGGAGCAGCATTGGTATGGGATAGGGTATAGGATTGCCGCCTGATGAGTATGCATGTATGTGCTTAGAGTTGCCTCTAAATATACAAGCAAATTGCGGCATGCGCCCGTATAAAATTTAATTAGACAACTGAACAGTGTTGTAGCATAGGAAAAAGAGTTCAAAAAAAAAAGGGATATCATTAGAATAACCAACATGGAAGAAGAAGTCCTGCTGGAAAGGATACGAATGGATTTTCAATGGTTGCCTCGGTACCATGTGGCAGCGATAAGCATGGATGAAAGCCTGAATGCTGGAGCTGGAACCGGAGCCAAAGGATATTGTGAAGTGTCCATTATGCATTGTGCATTGTTCTGCATGTCGTTTCAAGGGTAACCAACGCCCTGGGCAACAACAAGTCAGTGGGTGTGGCAACAACAGCTGGTGGGTTGCTTGCTTTAAGAGGGGAGTCAATTTTCCTTTTTTTTCTGTATTTTTTTTCAAGCTATTGTTTCATCTGAAGCGCCGACAACGTCGACGCGCATGTTTAGGGGTAACCATGGCAAATAAGGGGCATATTAATTGCATTGCATACTTTTGGGCGCACAGGACCCACAGTTCCTCAACCTCAAAATCAACTTAAAGCACCGCTTACTCTTAACCCCTTACCCTTCTCTATGCTCATTGTGTTGCCCTATTATTAATGAATTAAACTTGACTTTCGGTTCGTTGCACGCCGCAGCAGAAGCAGCAGCAGTAGCAGCAGCAGGAGCAACAGCAGCAACAAACTTCAAAATATGACTTATACTGAAGTTTGTATACTCTATGAAGGGATAATACTCTATAGATTAGAGCTATAAATAGGGTCATTAGGTAGCCTTCTGTCAAGTATATCTCTTCATAAACCTATTTTTTTCTGATTCGAAATTCAATTAGAATGGCAGCCAATAACTATATTCATCCCATTTCGGATATCTAAAACCTTTATTTGTCCTGGCTGCTATATCCTTTAGCTCTACTCTGCCTTTGGTTATAGATGAGAGGGGCGGCGGGTGTACGCCGCAGTGGGTCGTCGTTATGGTGGTGTCGCTATGCTGTGGCAACAAAGCACAAAAATTTCGCTTTAATGTTTTCGTCGCAGTGAGGGAAAGAGAGAGGAAGTGAAAAGTAGGACCAAAGGAAGAAAGAGAGTAGAGAGAGAAAGAGTAAGAGAAGCAGCTTTGGTTTCTTCATATATATTTTTACTTTTCTTTTTATGTATATTTGGTTTGGTGTTCAGCCTGCAGGCTTTTTATATTGTGACATCGGTCGGTGGAGCAGGTTCAATGACATTGCTTCAGTCCAAGCCATATAAAATGAGATTCCAGTTGGCGCACAATGACGCAACAGCAACAACAATAAGAACAACAACAACTTGACAAAGTCACGCCCCAATGTCCACAGCTTTAGAGTTGCAGCGTTAAAGCGGGTTAAGCAATTTTATAGGAAGCGATTCTACAGATCTTTAAAACGGATTCTTCAATACTCTCCCACATTCACTATTCTCTATCTCTTACCTATTCTTCTCTATCGGTTTGTCTCTGTCTCTGTCTGTTTCGTAGTCTCTTTAATTAAGCCGCCAACGGACACACACAATTAAGATGCCAAACAGCAACAACCCACATGATTTGGCCAGTGGTCAATTGTTGTGACCATTCGAGCAGGAGCCTAAGATCAGCTGGATGCCTAACTGACTAGCTGGATGGCTGAATGGCTGGATGGCTGGCTGCTCATAAACTTTTAGAGGCCTTCAACAATCTGTGACCATCTATGGACAATAGTCCATTGGCTATTTGGCCATTTGGTAACCCGCTTACTGCCTGCGGCTGCCTGTTGCTATATTGTGGTTATAGTTGTGGTTGTGGTTGTGGTTGTGGTTGCCAGTGAAAATAAATCGCAAATCTCTAAAGAAGGACACACGGTTCGAACATTTTCATAAATCGCCACAAACACAAAACAAACCGATCGTTCGCTTTATGTTATGGCCTTTTTGTGCAAAGTTCCAAGCGGAAAAAAAAATAAAATAAAAGATTCCGTTCTAACTGTAAACGTTCCACTCCAGAGTGGAGCAACAGTAATTTCAGCAACAGCAGCAGCAGCCACAGCAACAGTTGCCACCAAAACACTGGCTCGTTGGGGTCAAATGGTCAACTGTGGTGCGTACTGTTATATTCGCACAATGTATGCTAAATGCCAAACACCTTTAAAGATCCCCTCCAGAATATCATATATAACTGACAGTTTGACAAGCACTGGAAAAGCACTCAAGCTTCCTGTTGTTACTTGCGAATCTCATGTCTAACGCTACTCCCTCTCTATCTCTAGATCTCTCTATTCTATCTCTTAGTTTATCTACCTTTCACCTCCTCTGTCTCACCTCCCACTACCTTTTCTTCTTGCTATCTTTATCTCTCCGTCTCTGTCGTTGTGTCAGTCAAATGAATCGCATATATTCCGACAACTTTGGATTTAGACTTGAAAGTCAAGAATCTATAGCATCTAACAGTGGCTTACACACAGAAATATCTAAAAAGGGGGATAACATTTTTAAAGCTTTGCAAATGTTTTTTTTTTCACATAATAAATACCCCTTGCGGCGCACGCCTCTGCCAGTTATAACGTCATATAAGCATGTGGACTACAGCTCAACTGACATTGCGGCTTGTCAGACTTTTTGGCCCACGGCTTGTATAGGGTTAAGTTTAACACAATCTCCTCCCTCTTGCTACTCCTTCTTGCCTTGCCCCTCCCCCGCTCTTCCTTCTACTCGTCCGCTTGCCGTTTTGTTAGTTTCTCAGGAGTTTTCTCTAATTTTGCTGTGGTTAAAACTTTTTAATTTAAATGACATGACATGGCCGAAGCTACGGCTACAATAACAACTTGCAATAGCAACAGCAACAGCAACTGGCGACGCCCCTGCCACATTTGATGGACACTTTGGGCGTGTCAGTGTTCCACGTTGATCTCTATGCCAGGCCCCAAAGATTTTCATTAGAGCCAAAAAAAAAAACAAAAACAAAAACAAAAAAGTGATATCCTCTTTCCCCACAAACACCCCCTCAACAGAACAACAACTGTATTGAAGGCTCGGCATTGGCTTCCTAGCTCCGTTTACCATTTACCGTTTTAGTCGCTTCTCAGTGGCAGCCAAAGTAGAAATCATAAATTTCAAATGGCCCAATTGGCCTGGCCAATTATGCAGCAAACAAATGGCCTATAATGAAGCTGGCCAACAATCTGGCCAAACTGACAAAGTCAACATTTATCTTCGCCCATTGAACAGGACAGAATTCAACAGAAGCAACAAAGCAAAAAACAACATTTAATAATAAAGCAGAAAAGACTCTTTCCCCTCTCTTCATCTTCTGTCTGTCAGTATATCTCTTTCTGTCTCTATCTGTGTCTCAGTCTATCTACTCTGTGTCATCTACAGCAATAAAATGTAGTCAAACGGAAGACTTCAAACTGCTTCAGATATAATTGAGATGAAGGATTGAAGTTGCCTCAGAACAGTTCAAATGGGTTTAAGCCTGAGGGTAAACTTCTACAGAAAGATGAATCTATATCTATATCAGCAGATATAGAAACAGCACACTTAACTATATAGTTATATCGATCCATATTGGGAGGAGGAAACATTCTGTGAAGCGTTTTTCCAAAAGGGAAATCTTTGGCATATTTTGATTGGGTTTGTTGTGCATTAAGTTGAAACTAAGTATGCAACTTTGCAACAAATAATGTTTTTTTTTTTGTTTTTTGTATCTATGCACTGTGGCAGCAACTAGGCGAACAATGTGGCCAGCCTTAATTGCCATGTTGCTGCAACATGTTGCCGATCAATAAAAGCCACAATCGAAGTGCATGCAACTGGTGGCACTAACCTAGCAAAAGTGACTATGCCATGGCCATGGCCACTGCCACAACGACTGCCACTGCCACTGCCAGTGGCAGCAACCATCAAAGCTATGGCCAATGATAATGACAATGCAGTTACTTAGGAAAAGAGGATGGAAGGTAAGAGAGCAGGACTTCATCCAAGAGCTGAATATGTCTGCCCCAATGCAGCGGCTGTATCCATGATTAATGACAATAAATTTCGACTTGAAGCGAGTAGAAAAAATAGCAATGAAACATTTGGGGGCACTAACATAAACATAAACACACATAAGCACACACACACACACACATGTATATACACACAAACATAGAAAGCATTTGCGCTTGATTAGCGCATAGGAATCACAGACGAGAGCTTCAACTTTAAGTCAAGCAGAGCAAAGGATTAGGGTGAAGCCAGTGGTAGAATCAGAGCCAGGGTGCAGGGTACAGGGTAGAGGGGCAAGTATAGTTGGTTAAATGCGAACAGTCGTAAATTTTAAAAATATTGTGCGGCAGCTGTCATAAAAAATTGCAATTTGTTTGTTGTTGTTGCTCTTCTGTGCAGGAAATTAACATAAAGTTAAAGCAGCAGAGGGTATGGAATGGGGGGAGGGGGGTTGAGGTAGTAGGGAGGTAACCCTTGGATCTTGGTCTCTTGTTGGATCAACGTGTAACTTGCAACCGGTAACTTGCAACTTGGCGTCGTCAACGCAGTGGCGCGACTGCGCATTGTCTGACTGACGGTCATCATTCAAAACGTCGCACGCTAATTGGACAGGGAAATTACACACTGTATTTGTGCTGGAGAGGAGAGGGTGGAGTAAAAGAGGATTATACGTATTGTGTGTATATCTGCATGTGTTTGTGTGAGTGTGTGTGTTGGTGTATCGTGTGTGCGGCTACCTTAAAGCAATGATTTAGTGTGCAACGCATTAGGTTCTTATTTATTTTACGCGCGTTTTTAGTTTCATTTAGTTATTGCATTCTCCTAGGCCCCCCTCCCCCACCCTCTTGGACCACTCCTTGATATGCCCCCCTCATTGCGTTGGCAGTGCTCATTAATTATGCAATGCCTCCAAAAACATAAACATAAACAAAATTGCAGTCAGCGATCCATAGAATAAACTTCAATGGAATCTCTTTTCGACTTCATTAAAGTTCTTTTACATATTTTAATTTTACAATAGGTTTGCATTACCCTTTTACCTCCACACCAAACCTCAGACCCCATCGCCATTGCTGTCTCTGTCTAGCATAAGCATAAAACTTATAATTTTTTATACTTTTAGCTCAAATTTAACAGCTATAGTCTAATTGAGTTTGCACTTTTTATTGCTTTTATTACGCTCCCATTTTGCTACTGTATAATTAAATGAGCCCATTAATCTGGCAGTCGAAATGGATTAGGTTGGGATCGTAGCTGTGGAAATGGGAGTTGGAACTGCAGCTATGATCTAACTTATAGAGCAGAATCCATAAAACTTCTCTCTCTCTAATTTTTTATTTCAAAAATCTACTATAAAAACTATATAATAAGCATAATTAATATGCTGCAAAAAAGTAAATTTAATGCCAAAGATTTCTTTAGATTAAAATTAGAAGTGAAGAAATTCAAGAGGGAAAATGCAATACATAAAAAACTTAATTAAAGATTTTCATTAAGTTAAAAGTTGAAATATTTAATAAATTATAATACAAACTTTGATCCTTATATATATATATATATATATATATATATATAGTATGTATATAACTGTATATATGTATATATTATAAACTGCAAACATACAACAAAAAATTCTACTTGATTTTTCTGTTGAAAATATTTTGTTGCGGGGTATTTCATGGTCATGTTTTGAGTTTGTTAAAGATCTGTCTGTTACTGTATATATGTATTTATATGTATATTATGTATATATATAAATAGCTCCCTCTCTTTCTGACTGCATCAACAAGATCAAACTACAATAACAGCAACAACAACACGAATTAAAATTGTAAATGTCGCGACTTGGCTGGGTATGGGCAATGTCGATGCGACTGGCAAACAAGTTTACTTCGGTCCGCGCCAGACACAGACACTAACATTGGGTTTATGTATATGTATGTGTGTGTGTGTGTGTGTGTGTTTGGTGCAAGGCGGCATAAGGGGAAAAACACTGAAAACGAACGCTAAGAAATGCAGATGAAGCTGACAGCAACGTCGACGTTTGTGGCTCTGACTTTGACTCTGGCTTCGTCTTCGTCTCCGTCTCTATCCCAGAGTCTGATTCTGTCTTTGACTGTGGATATGGATGTGGATGTGGATGTGGATGTGTATTTGGATGTGGATGTGACTGTGGCGACTGACCGTGTCTCTCTGGTCGATGTGAATGTCTTTGTGGCTGTTGGCTAAGTTGCATATGGGTCGTTTGCTCCATTTCCATGGAGCCACATCCTCATCAATTGGCAACCAGCCAAGCAGCGGGACAACAACATGCGACAACGTTGTGTATGTCGAACTGTGCACCGATCCCTGGCTGTATAATTGCCAGTCTAAATCAATGGCAGATGCCTTGTTGTTGTTGCTGTTGTGGGGCTTGGCAACAGCAACAACAACACACCCAAAACACACTCACACACACACACACACACATACACACTCATACAGACATGTGTCAAGCTTCATTGTCAACGCCATCGTTGGCTTCAACTCCATTGCCTCTCCTCTTTCTACAACTTCCAACTACCAACTCCCATCATTTGTCCCCTATAACCCCCTATTACCACCTCTCTCTCTCTCTCTCTCTTTCTATCTTCCTCACTCACTTTTGCAGCGCCCGATCATCGTCATCGTCAATATTTGCAATGATCTTATCGTCAACCAAAGTCATGTCGTCTGCCAAGGCACTCGGCCGGTTAGTCGCTTGGTTTGTTGCTTTGGGTTTGGTGTGTTTGGTGGGTTTGTTGGGTACTTCTACACTTGGTTATTCGGTTGCTGGTGGCTCATCTGGCGGCAATTATTTTATTTTACACTTGCAATTGGGGACAACATAACTTGGTCATAAACTTCGTTAAGGTGTGTCTACTCCACTGTTTTTCCTCTCTCACCCTCTCTCTCTCTCTCTCTCTCTCTCTATCTTTCTGTCACCTGCTTCCTTCTCACGATACACCCAACGGCAAGTAGCCTCATCTCGTTTACCCAAATTGCAATCTTAAATCTCATCGGATTTCATTGAAATTATATATATATATATGTATAAAGTATATATATAATTGTCATGACAAAGATCTGACCTCATTGCTGGCAATATTATATCTGAGGAGTGTTAAGTAAGGTTTTCATCCGATTTGTTATTGTAGTTTGGACTCTATATGCATTTCTATGCTTGCCTTTATCTTTCGCTGAAGTCATTTCTCTAAGTGTATTGAAGTTTCGATCTGTTTGGCGCTGATTTCGTGCTGCTGCTGCACAACATCTTGGGTTGAGTTATGCTAAAAGACCTTGGCTTTAACCAAAAACAGCAGCAGCACTGACTGTACCCAAACTGTGACCAAACTTTACCCAAACTTTGCCCACACCCTACACTCTGATCTTGAAGACACTCCTCTTTGGGCTGTCTGCTGCTGGCTCTCCTGCTGGTTAACCACGTGTCCTTTGTCTCCTACTCCTACTCCTTTGGCAGTCGTTGGCAATTTGTCACTGCGTCGTCAGTGAGACGACGACAAGAAGCATGCGCCAAAGAGCTGCGGGCAGGTTACTGTTGCTTTTTATAACCCCACTGGTCCCACACCCTCTATCAGCTGCACCTCCTGGTCCCACTGGATTGTGCCAGACTGGCGACTGTGTTACTGTTGTTGTTCTTTGGCCTCGTCATCATCTATCGCTGGCTACCATCTGCGTACAGTTAAAAACCGATGGCGTCTCCTGCTGCTGCCTCTGCTGCTGCTGCTGCCGCTGATGCTTCTGCTGTTGTTGCTCCTGCTGCGATGCCCATGTCGATTGGCAACTGTTGTCTGTGGTTTGGTGAACTGAGAAACTGAAGAACTGGTAAAATGGTAAAATGGTAAAATGGCGAACTGGCGCTCCTGCGATGACTTCTTTATGGCTCTTGATTTTTATGATTTTGCTGTTTAATGGTTCATTTGTGTGTGTTGCCTCTTTCGCTCTTCTTAGCTGTTTTGGCTGTTAGCTGTTGGCTGTTGGCTGTTGGCTTCCAGTTTTGTTATCGCCGCGTCTATATCTTAAGCTTTTGTCTTTAACATAGCTCCCCAATCCCCCATTTCTCCTGATTTCACCATTCGTTAGCCAAAATCTATTGGCTTTACTCCTTGTTTACCAACATTGTCGCCAGTTCGGCTCCCCCTGATTGTTGCTACTCTTCACTTGGCTTAATCTCTGTTCAACATTTTTAAGCATAACGCAGACGCCGTTGCGTCGCCAGCCACGTTTTTGGCCAACTTCTTTGTGTTGTTTACCCAACATTTTGGCCAAGTTACGGCCAAAGCGTTCAGTTAACTGCATTGTTTGTTAGCCTTGTTCTTGTTCCTTGTTGTTCTTCGTACTTGTTAGTGCATTGTTGCCGCTGTTTTTTTTTGGTATTTTGTTTTGTACTTGTCTTTGGGCATCGATTTCTGATCAGAAATTTATGTTGCATACTTTATGGCTATTTAGCTGTAGCACTTAACTGTAACCTGTAACTTTTTAACCAACAGATAAACCAAATAATAAACAAACTTAAATTCTATACATCGATTTACCATACAATATAAAAAAAAGTCTCTCTCCTCTCTGTCTCTCTCTCTCGCTATACTTATGCTGCTTATTCATGGTCAGTTGCATCATCATTTTATGGCATTAGTCATTGAACAGCGTTCTTGACATATTCATTTAGGTATCGAATACGAATAAATGTAATCGTTTTCTTAGCTGTCTTTCTCAATAACGTTTAACGTACATTTTGGCCCAATCTAATGAGCTGAGAGTGGCTAATGACACCTCATCAGCTTAGCCAGCGATTAGCTGCCTTGTAAATTTTATGTTCAAGAACTTTATTCATTGCCCCTATACACTCTCACTCTCTCCCCCGCTTCCTCATTGGTTTTTCTAAGTTTGTGTCTTCCTCCCCATTTGGTTAGAACATTTGCTTTGCTTATTGGCAGCTTTGACTGGCCATTTGCTCAACTGCCGCAGTGACACCTTTAGCCAATGGTCAACATAATATCCAAGTTGTTGGCAGGTTGAGGTTGAGCGCATGTGTTGAGACTACTCGATGGTTTCCAACCGCCATCCGCCATCCGTCAGTTGCCACTAGCCACTGGCGCCGCCTCCATTGAAAATCACTTTATGGCTCAGTCGGCGGGGCCATAATTGGACGCGGTGCCAATCATTTTAACAGCTAGGCAAACAGACACGCAAAAAGATCCAAACACATCCAAAAGACATCCAAAGAGTTCCAAGGAGACCAAACAACAAACCAGTCGGTGCCGCTGAAGCTGAAGCTGATGCTGATGCTGATGCTTATGCTGCTGCTTGTGCATGTTCCATGTTCTCAGTCCAATGTCGCTGTCGCTGTCGATGATAATAATGCAAAAATACGCACTCAGAAGAAGCTACCAGTTTTCTGTGTGTGTATGTTTCGACAAAATACACTGAGAGAAATTTAATACTATACAGATATAGAAACTTGTTCATAGTTTTTATTTGAGTTTTTTTGAAACAGTTTTTTAAAATGTTTTCTTAACTAAAATTCAAAGTAACTACTAAATTTTGTACAGTGTATTTAATATTACTGCTGTTGTTAACTGGCCGACTGTCTCAATGACAATTGGCGCCATAACCGCGGGGCGTTTTTTGACTAAGGCAGATTGGAGGATGCATCGCTGCAACAGAGCATGGTTGAATGTTTGAATGGTTGAATCTTTGGTATGGGAGGATCGATTTGGTTTGTTGGCTGGTTGCTTGTTGTTGGCAACTAGCTTGGAGTGTAGTCTGTAGACTGTGTGATGATCCTAGCGGGCACACTCGTTTGTTTATAATTAGCCACGTTGAGAACGATGCTAGCGACGGCGCTGGAGCAATTCAAATTGATGGCCAGCTACTGGTTTTTCCAGCATCTATTTTTATGGCCGATCAATTTTCTAATAACTGCACCACAGACAACTCTAGACTGAAGACTGAAGACAGTAGACTGTAGACTGTAGAATGGAGACACAACTGCCGTCCATTTCTACATATATATCTTTCTATATATACCTATATATATACCTATCTCTATCTTTACTTCATTTCAAATAATTTTCTGTCTCCTTTTGCAGGCCGAAATGCTGATGGAGGATGCGCTACTTGTACCGCTGGGTTTAGTGGCGCCACAAGCACCACTGCCACCGACAACACATCAGACGCTGCCCGCCATCCTTAAGCATCATCATCAGCACCAGCATCAGCATCAGCAGTCGCATCATCACCATCAACGTGGTGCAGCAGCTGCCACAGCCGTTGCCGTTGCTGCTGTCGATCTGCTGGCCATTCCAGGCAGTAAGCTTAAGGCAACACCATTGGATAACTATCATACATTGGATATACATCAACGCTATCAACTTATGTATGCCCATAATGTGTGCATGCAGCAGAGGGAGCGTGAGCGGGAGCGAGAACGGGAGCGTGTGGCAAGTCAGCAGCTCGCAAGCAGCGCTTTCCAGCCCTGGCATGTCGGCAAGCAGCCAGCAGCTGCCTTTCTGCATGCCTACAATGCCTTGTCCGCGCTGCCCTATGCCTGCCAGGAGCCGCCCGAGCTGCAGAACCCCGAGCGTGTGGTACGTAGCACGGATAGGGAACGCTTTGAGCGCACCTATCAGCCAAATGTTGCACTGGCGCCGCGCAAGAGTATATTAAGCAAGGAGCGGGACAAGGAGCGGGATGTGGAACGTCAACAGCAGCGTCTTAGAGAACATGAGCAGCACCAACAGCAGCAGCTGCCCAATCTTCAGGTGCACATCAAGCAGGAGCGTGCTGCAACGCCACCAACTGTGGCAGAGCCTCAAAATGGTAGCAGCAACAGCAACAGTAGCCACAGCAGCAACCATAGCAACAACTCCAACAGCAGCTCACCTATGCTAAAACCTGCGCCCGCCCATCTGCCTGCGCCTGCACCACCCCCGCCTAGCCACATAGCGCCAACTGCAGCGCCACCTGCTGCACGCCACGTGCCACGCAACAGCAACGCTGAGGAATTCTCAGCGGGCAGCAATGAGATTACCTCCTCCACATCACCGGTGCCAGCAGCACATCATCACATCATTGCCACCGTCAATCAACATGCCAAACTGTTGCCCACCAGCAACAACCACAGCAGCAATCACAGCAACAACCACAGCAGCAACCACAGCAGCAACAACGAACCAAGTCGCATTAGAATCAATAAGAATCTGATGAGTCAGCAGCCGACCATGTCTGCAACAACAACAACAACACCAACACCAACTGGAGCAGCAGCAGTAACAGCAGCTACAACAAATGCTGCACCGCATCAGCACTTGGCGCCGCATCAAACTGCAGTTGTCTTCTACAAGACGCCGCCAGCCGCAAATAGCTACTCGCCTACGCAGTCTTCCAGTGCTGGTCTCAATCTGAGCACACACTCCTCCAATGTTGTTAGTTCGCCTCATCCCAAACATCAGCAACACCAACAGCAGCAACAACATCAGCATCATATGCCGCAACAGCAGCTGCCACAGCAACAGCAACAGCTGCCAATAGTGCTGCAGAATGGCAATGGCATTGCAAAGCCGCATTTGGGCAGCGAGTTCGAACTATCCACAGATACGGATGATGATAGCCTCAATGGTGAGCCGGACAGCAGTGCCATGTTGCAGCCTTGGGAATTGGCGGTAGAGGCGTTACGTGACACACGACCCAAGGATCGAGAGCGAGTGTTGCATCTGCTGCAACGGTTGCTCCAGGAGAATCAACAGTATCGCTTCAACAATGCTCAGCTGAGTGATCTCTGCCACAAGCAGGAGGCGCACATTGCTGAACTGCGGGAGCAGCTGCAACGCAATCGTCGCCAACTGGAGACTTTGGATAAATTGCAAGTGGTGCCATTAAAGCAAACAATAATCCGTGATGAGGAGGTGGAGGAGGTGGAGCGACGTCACCAGCAGGAGGAGGAAGATGAAGAGGAAGAGTTGTTGCTAACTGGCGAAGAAGCTGACAGCAATGAGACGCTGACACAGGATCAGGCCAACAACAACAACCACAACAACAACAACAACAACAATGGGGAGCAGCTGCTAAAGGTGCGAGTAAATGGACTACGGCGCAGCCTAACGCCACTCAACTGTTGCGCCAGACAAGATGTACCAGTTGTAAAACAGCAGCCGGAGGATAAGGTGGATGAGGCAGAACAAGCGCCTGCCATTAAACGGATTAAGCAGGATCCAGACGATGAAGACAGCTGCAAGGAGAAAGCCACAATCAAGCAACAGAATGGACATGCAAGGAGTCCGAGTCCAAGCGCCGTCAGTCAAAGTGATGAGGAACTGGATGATGAGCTGGACATGGATATGGATATGGAGGATGAGCATGGTTCACAGCGTCTAGGCGGTACACATACAACGGTGCAGGCGCCACATAGCAGTGCCTTAACAACACCGCCTACAGCGACCACGCCCATCTCCCCAGATTCGGCAGCAACTGCCGGACAGTTGTTTGACAGCAGCAACAGCAGTGATGAGTCATCCATGAAAAAAGCACAGATGTCCGCCTGTCATGCCCTGGCTAAGATTAGCAGCAACAACCATACCAACGAGGAAACAGAGCCTGAAGAGGAGGAGGAGGACGATGAAGAGGCGGAAGAAGAGGACGAGGATAAAGAGGAGAATAAAGTAAATCAAAGGAATCAACAGCGACAGTCAAAGGCAATGCTGCTGCCGGAGGATAACGATGACTCCGAAGATGATGATATGCCATTGCAGCGGCGCCAGCGACATCGCGACACAGCGCTAGCAGCAACTGTGGCGGCAACTGCACTGTTGGCAGAGACGCCAGCGGTAACGGTAACGGTAACACCCATATTAATGGCGACAAAAGCGAGCAAGAAACAAACGCTGCCAACGCCAACGTCAACGCCGACGACAACACCACCCCCGCCAGCAACAACCGCAACAGAAGCTGCAGCAGCAACAACAACAAACTGCGAATTACAAATCAAAAAGGAGATTGCCTAATCGAAGAAAACAAACCTTTCCCCACCCCCACCCCTTGCTCGCTAACAGCCCGCCCGCATAAGCCCTTTTCAACAACAATCCAAAACCGCCGATCGCATTGCAGTGAAACGTTAGCTCATATAGCCGTCTCTTTCACACACAAACACATACACACATGCAGAAAAATAACAAAAATTAGCTAAAAGTTTTTATATTTAGTTTTAAGTCTCTTTACCCCTTTTCTCTCTCTCTCTCTCACTCTGTCTCTCTTTCTCTATGTGTCTCTCTCTCTCTGCCTATGCCCCTGTCCCTTTATCATACAAAGTGTATGCTCAATGCTAAACGCACATTACTTTAGGACTCTATATAGTATATACATATATATATATATATATATATATATCTAACACTATATACTACTCTTGACATGCAAAATATATAATATAAATATGATATATCATATATACATATATATATATATATATAAATATATATATTTGTCGTCAACTTTTTATCTGTTTATCCTAAAAAAGGAAAAGAAAAAATTTAATTAACACTTTTAGCTTGTCTTTGATCTCAAGTATGAAACAAAATTTGTTAGGCTTCCAATTCGCTTTTCCATTTCTATAAATCTACTTCTTTATATACATACATACATATATACGAGTATATATACATACACATATATAAATATATATATATAGTTCTATATATTTTCGAATTTCATCAATTTGAATGCAGAAATTATCAAGATTGAAACCAAAGCTTTAAAAAAGAAAAGAGAGAAAAATTAAAATAAAAAAAAACAAAAAACAAAATGGAGGACACGACTAATTGTATTTTGTTTTTATGTGTTTTTTTTTTTAATAATTTTTAATTCTAAATTTAATTATAATTAGTGTTTATTATTTGTAAGGTTAAGGCAAAACTTTGAAGACATTTAAACAAAAAGATTTAACTCAAAGCGAGGCATGCAACAATTTAGTTAATTTTTTTTATTTTTTTATAAATAGCAACAAACAAAAATTTAATTTTTCTGATACTTCAGATATGTCCCTCTATCATTATACCACTTCCCCTTTTACTACCCTATTTAATCACCCACCAGTTACTTTCTTCAAATTGTATTTATTTTAAGTTTTTGTTGAAAGAGTAACAGATATGGTAAGAGTTAAAAAGAGAAAGAGCGCATTATAAGCATAAGCGAGAGCGAGAGGAATATACACACAAAATGAACCCACCACAAAGTAAATAAATAAATAAACCAACTGAAAAAAAACAAATGCATAAAATTAAAATAAAATATTTAAAAATAAAAAAACAATTAATTAAATATATAAATAATATAATTTAATAACTTTGAAAAGTTGCTGCGTTAAATTTAAACAAGTTTATACGATGAATACAACTTAAGTTATACATAAATAAATATATAACATTTCGAGTAAATACATAACTCATCTACAAAGCGTATAGTATATAAGCATACAATACATATAAACATATATAATTATGTATGATTAAAATAAATATTTATTGTAGCTTCTAATTGAAGAAGAGAAAGAAAACAAAAAGAAAAGAAATAATTTTTAAATATTTTTAATATTCTGTTTGAATTGTAAGCTTTGCTTTTGTGTAGGCATTTAGTTGAATAGTTTTAAAATAATTTAAAATAATTAATTAAATAATAATTATTAAAGTAAATTAAAAGCAAGCAACAAAACATTTTGCTACAAATTTAATTTATAAGTAAAAAAAAAAACTTCTTTGTCTTTTGTCAAATGGCAAATACTCGTTAATGTTTTTTTGTATATAATTATCTATATATATATATATATATATATATATATATAGATATATCCTTTCTAAAGATATCGTATCATATTGCGTAATCTTGTGTGTGTACTTTGATTTCGTTGCCAACATTTTGTGAGTTATAAAAAATCCTTAATTTAAAAAAGAAACAAGCAAGAAAAAAGATGAAAAAAGAAAACCCCAAAAGCCCAAGCCAAGAGCCAAGCGAAAGCGCGCAGAGATTTTTAAAATCTATAAACTTTTGTTAAAAATATTTCATAAAAATTTTTTGTACTTTCTAAAAGAACATAAAAAACCATATTGAAAACCTAAAAAAAGAAAGAAACTTTTGAAAATTTCAAAATTATTGAAAAAACTTTAAACCAAAATTTCATTTAGCTTTTAAGAGACAAAGAAACGAGCATAAATTGTGTGTAAAATTGTATAAATAATGTTTAATAATAATAATAATAATAATTAACATAAAAAGGACAAAGATATGTGAAGCATTAAAAGTTATAAATAAATTATATATAATATAATATATATATTAAACTTTAACAATTTCAATTGTGAGAAATTAAGCAACAAAAACAAAAATTATAATTAAAAATAAAACATTGTTATGCAAATTTAAAAAGTTATAAAAAATATATTCAAAAAAAAAAACAAAAAGCAAAAGAAAATAAAAAAGGAAATTTGAAAAAAAGAACGTTGCTATGCAAACAAAAAGAAATAATAAAGAAAAACAATTTAAATATTATTGTAAATTAAATATTGTATTTTTTGTTGGTTTTGTGTTTCATTTTATGAGATTTTCTAAATCCAAAAGAAAATCAAAAAGGGAAAAAACAAATTAAGATTAACAGTTGCATTATTCAAAAAGACAAAAAAAAAACTTGAAGGTTAATCAAAAATGGTTTTCAGCAACTTTTTTATATATTAATGGCCAAATTTTACAAATAAAAATAGTTGATGAAACAATATCGAAAAACGATTCAAAAACAAAACCGCGGAGAGACGTACAGAATTTTTAAATAAAATCTTTTGTATGATTTTTGCTAATAACCCAAAGAGATAAAGTGTTAAACATAAAAGAAAAAGAAAAACAAAACAAAAAACAATCATTTTAGTAAATAAAATAAAACAAATAAAATATATAATTATAAAAAATCTATTAACAAATTTTACAAAAACCGCCTAAAGAGTGTTGCCCAAAGATCTTTGCCCCGTTAATAAAAAATGGCTTATAAAGAAATGACTTGATATTGTTAAAGGATGTATTGGAAATTATTATATGCAAAGGCTACGAGCGTTGCAAGGACAACAAAGTAATGGCATTAGTTATTTAAAAATAAGCATACAAATACAAATATAAATATAAATACAAATACATATACATATATAGCATTACAATACGAAAAAAATCCGCGTCTTGTCAAATATAATTATTATTATTATAATTATTATTATTATTATTATTATCATTATTATTATTAATATAACTATTATTATTTATGTGACATTCAGAATGCAAATAAAATGTACAAATTGTGGAGCAAATTACGTAAGTTACGTTTAAAGTAGTTAAGAAGGAAGAGCACAGAAAGGAACAGACAAAAAACGCAACATAATGCATTCAGTACAGCCAATAATCAAAAATTTTTTTCAAAGGACATTTTACCATCAATTAGTAGCCGAACCAAAAATAACAACAAATTGATGTATTAAATTTTGAACATATAACGGAAAACAACTTGAACAGGTTGAGTAAAATTTTTCTAAGTTGATGATCCTTAGATGACCCCTATATCCTTGAATGCCCGCTACTAGAGAAAAGTAAAAGTTATCTAACGTACTATGTTTTTTAAAAATCTGCAAGGATAATAGTGAATTAGGTAAAAATTACGTAAAAGGACATTTTTTTATAGCTATAACTTGGCTGGTTTTGAAAGGATTTTCAAAGGACACATATTTCCATGCTCCCATAAGTCGGTACTATCGATTGGCATTTAAAGATTTTCAAGATTACGTCAAAAATTTCATCGAAAATTTTTACAAGGGGGTTGCATGCAAAAAAGGACCAAAAATCAAAAAATCCGCTGTAACTTCGCCATTCCAAGCTCTATTTTAATGTTCTTTGGCACACTGATAGTCCTTAGAATACCAAGTAGGAAAACGAAAAAAAAAGAAGAAAAATCCTTCAAGGAAAAAAGATATAAGGACTTTTATTTATATAGAAAAAACGCTATAACTCAGGTGTATCCTTGCGAATCCTGAAAATTTTAATGTCAATCAAATTGGTATAAGAAGGACTATTATTGCACCAAAGGACATCCAAATCGTCCTTATACTTTCTGAGATATTAAGGATTTTGTATATTGAGCATATTTCTTACACAGTCAAAAAAAAATTTTCTAAGTCGATGATTCCTAGATGACCCTTATGTCTTTATATACCAATCGATAGAGACAGTTTTAGGGATCCTAACGCACCATGTCCTGTTAAAATTCGAAAGGATATTCAAAAGTTATAGCAAATTTTTCAAAGACAAATGCAACCTGAAAGTATGCAGTAATTTTGATAATTGGTGGTACTGAACGCACCAACACAGCGATGAAAAGTTTAATAAAATTAAACAGTTAATTGATAAAAATGAAGCAAATAAATTGGACTTTAACTTTTCATATTTAAGTAGTGCAGAAACAAATAAAATCTACAAGCGAAAAAAACGAACAAAATTTATAACATATGTAAATGAAACAGCGGTAAAATATTATGCATAATAAAAAATTTAAAAATAAATTTATTGTTTTTTTATTATAATTGTTTTTCTAAAGTTTTGCAAAAAAAAATAAAACGTACTCGCATTAAATTCAAAAATCTGTAGCATACTTTCGGCGGGGTTGCTAAAAATAAGATTTACAATATTCTTTCACATACGCGCGGGCTGTGGTTTTTAGTCTGTTTCCAAACCTTACCAATGAAGCTTTCAATGTTTTCGGCTAGATGGCATCATATAGTTATTACAATTTCCTGGTAGGCTGTTATCACGGATAACATAACAGCAAAGTTAAAAAGTAAATCTAGATGGCGCTAACTTACTCTTAGCGGCCGATAGTCCTGCACCTGTAACCTTTTTTAAATTAATCTTGATATGTGCATATTTCTTCTTCCAATCCCTTAAATCTATTGTTAATTATTTTGAACATATAAAATGATTACACCTAAGGAACATATATTTATATTATGGCTAACCAGGACAATATAGATTTTCATAAGTAGATGCGTTATCAAACACATTTCTTCTCTTACCCAGCTAAGTTTTCTCTTGTGAAGGTCAAAGAGAAACAACACTGCAGAATCCGTTTAAGAGGGCTAGGGCCAGGCTAGCTGGTAACGTCTTAGTCAGCAGACAGCTTCTTCTTCAGTCTAAACGGGTACTCGAGAGCGATATATTTGTACTATGGTGTGCGCGCATGAATGAAAACTGTCTTTGATATTTTAAAAGTCAAAACTAAAGTGAACGACGCGAGATAAAATGAGAATTTAATTTGCGTGCTTTTCTCGTAATTAACTTACCATTTATGTTAAATTAAAGATCTGGGAAATTACAGAATTTGCAGACTAATTGTTTTCAATCTTCTTAGTTTGTGGCGTGGGTATTTTATGTGTTGGCTTAGCATTTTCAGGTAAAACCGGTTATTCTCTCTTTGGCTACGCTCCCAAAACGATCCGAATTGAGCGTGAAAACATAAACAAAACAAAGAAAAATATTTGCAGACATCTTACACTTACTCAAACCAAAACAAACAATACCAAAATTTAAAAAGAGAAAGGGAGAAAAGTTTCCGGCAATGAGTAGTACACGTGCTCCACATAGTGACCCAGCGTTAGCTGGACTTCCACAGCTCATTGAGGATTTACAGCGCTTATGCGAGGATCAGGATAGTGCCGATGTAGTATTTATTTGTGGACGAGATGATGAGAAGATTTACGCACACAGAAGCATACTGATGGCTCGGTAGGTTAATGGCAAAAATCCCAATTACTCAAGTTATCCATTTATGGAGGCATGCAGCGTGTTGGCATTTATGGCAACGTGCTTTTTAGACAGTTAATGACTTCATTAACTCTTCTCATTTCTTTTAGATGTAAGAGCTTTAAAACTGCAAAACGAGGAGAAGTTTGTAGAATTCCAATACCAGGCTGCACAGTCTCACCAGCAGCTCCAGGAACTGGTACACCAACTGCAATACGTTTGCCGCATATTAATGCTGAGTTGTTTCGTCAATTCATATTATATGTTTATACAGCAAAGGTTACTATTTAACTAAGTCTACTACTTCGAGTAAACTAAAAACTGATTTTGTTTTAATTGCAGCTAATGTTGCAGGACTATCGCGTTTTCGAAATGTTAACCCTGGCCCAAGACATGGGAGTTCTTGAATTACGTGCCGCTTGTGAAGATCATGTCATTTCTACTTTGTCTGTTGATAATGCCTGTACATTCTTAACAGCCGTCATGGATATTCATGAAAAAGCTGGTGAGTTTATATTAACAATTTGAATTTCGCGGCTATTACTAAACACTGAAATGCAACACTTTGCCATTCAACCCTATACGTCGACACATGTCATAATCACAGCTGTCTTTACTTAATCGCGATAAATGCGTAAGTTCGATGACAACGTACTTACCTTATTAACAATGGTGCAATCGATTTTGTTTTCGATGTTACCGCTTTCGCACGTTTTAATTAGAAAGCAGGAAGCATGTATGAGATGGTATTTTCTATAGTTTTTCTTTTTAATAACACATACAACTAAAAACGCCCAACTGCTGGAAGAAGTGTATAGCGCGATGTTAGGCCCCACTTATCATTCCAGCTGCTCACATTTTATCTTGTTCACGTTGCAGCCTTCGACCATAAGCTCGAGAGATAAGGTTCCATGAATCCAAAAAACGGTCCATACATAATGCTACACATTTCTATTTAGCATAATTATACATTCATTCATAATTCCGTCAATTTATAGATTGGAGATATATTTGCGTGTTCCTACCTGCTCTGTTCCGTCAAGTGATGTTCCTGGTTGGCCAACACATTTTTTAAAGCACTTGGTGGTCATTTTTTCTAGTAATTCTTGGGCATTAGCAACTGCTATTTGTTGCTTCACTTGATCCATTAACTCGCCTTTATCAACATTTTGGTGGGCCATGTTTTTGTTTATTTTCGAGCAAAAGCTATTTCACTCTTCCTGTTAGGAACCTTCTGACGCAACCGGCCTAGAATAAACTATCGATACTTCCCCTTGCAACCAATCAGATATTATTGCTTAAAACTTGTAAACCGATAGTATCGATAATGTGCCATTGCTATTTTTTACCGAAAGACGCCGGCAAAAAGAAAAGAAAGGAAAACGTTTCTGCCAATAATTATTAAAATCATAAAAAATTTACGATAAACAGTTAAAATGTCTTTCAAAAGTAACCCAAAAGTGCAAAAGGTAATGGTTCAACCCATTAACCTGATCTTTCGTTACCTGCAAAGTCGTTCACGCGTTCAAGTGTGGCTCTATGAAAACATTTCGCTACGCATTGAGGGCCACATTGTTGGCTTTGATGAGTATATGAACTTAGTGCTGGATGATGCCGAGGAGTTTTATGTGAAAACACGTCAACGCAAAAATCTTGGTCGAATTATGCTTAAGGGAGATAATATAACGCTGATACAGAATGTCAACCCAACCAAGGACTAGACTTAAATCCATAAATCCGTACAAACGCATCATCTAATAATTAAATATATGTGAATTACTTGTAAATGAAAAACTTATCTACCGCAAAATAAAACAAAATTTAAAAGATATTGATGACTTTTTATACTTCCCATGTGAATATTTTGTATAAGATAACCGGTTATTTATTTTGCAAATCCTTTCTTTCAGGTGCTAAGTGTGCAGCTTCGTTTATGGAACGCTGCATCATTTACATTGGAGAAAATGCAGGGGAGTGCGTTAAAACCAACTCATTTCTCACTCTTACCAAGGATGCGCTAATTAAAATTATTTCATCAGATTATGTAGGTTATTTTATTTCTATTCTAAAGCAGCCATTATATTAATATATCTCTTATTGCATATACAGTTTTGCTTGGCGGAGGAGGAAGTCTGGCGCTGTGTGCTGGCTTGGGCCAAGTATCAAGCTGGTGTCACACAACCAACTGCCCACTGGACAGAAGAAGAACGAGCTCGCGTTTGTCAGCATTTGAGTGGCGTAATGGGTCATGTGCGCTTGCTATTAATTGATAGTCAGGTGTTTGCCGAAGAAGTTGAACCCACAGGTGCTGTGCCAATGGAGCTATCGCTGGAACGTTATCGCTATGCTGCATTGCATCCCAACAAAGTCGTCGATGACAAGCGTCTACAACCACGTCTTACGGTAAATATGTTTCCTGGATCGCAAATATTGCGCAGCGATAAACTGGCCTTGCAAGCCGTCCTCAATGGATGGTATGGTGTACCCAAACAAAGCTGGCGTCTGGTGTTTCGAGCCTCCACTCATGGGTATGGTTCGAGCTCATTTCATCGCTATTGTGATGGTGTGGCGCCCTGTATGATCATCGGATTGGGCAAGCATGGCGAGATTAGCGGCGGGTACACGGATGTAGCATGGGCTAAGACCAGCCGTAAAGGTGGCTATATCCACTCGGAGCGTGCTTTTTTGTTTATGCTAAACCCTACAAGTGGTGAACAACCCCTGAAATTTGATATTGTCAAGAAACCATATGCTATTTGCTACCATCTTGAGTAAGTACACACTAATCCATTGAAAATATTAAGAAGGAAATTCATATATTTCATGATTAAGCAGTTGCGGACCCATATTTGGAGCTGGAGCTGATCTACTTATTGCCAGTAACTGTAATGTGAATGAAGATTCATATTCTAATTTACCGCACTCCTACGATGGCCCAACTGCTGCTCATCACACACTATTTGGTGATTACAATTTCTCCATTAGTGACTATGAGGTTTACACAATAGCTGCCAGTAACACTCAAAATCAAAGCCCACCGAGCAATGGCCAAGCTCCTGGTGTGCCCAGCAAAGCAAAGTATGATAGATACTAGGCTTGCATGCAGTCCATTACAACAGAACACTTATTCTTATTTTATAGTTGACAATAAAAAAGTCTATCGTTAAGACTATACGCATTGCAATAGTAGATCAGATGCCCGGCAAGTGGTGGTATTAAAATCAGAGCTTATGACATCGAACAAGGTAAGAACTAGAAATCAGAAATCAGATATGGAAAGGTAATTAATGAATGCTATAAAGGAAAATTTTGGGTATTTTTATTATGAAGTAAAAAATAATTAACTTGTTTTGATTCATCAAAGTGTATTGGGCGGCAGCAACGTCTAACGAGGGTTGTCTCAATAGTTTTCCTTTATTTTAGAAATATACATTTACATCTGTCAATAAAATTAATAAACAATAATAATAAAAATTTAATAAATAGAAAATTTAAAAATAGTTATGATATATTTTATTTGAGCTGAAACAAATACGTAAGCTATTCATAAAGCTGCACTCGCTTAAACTGCTTTATATAGCTGAAAGTGTATATACGATATTGAACAATCAGTGTGCACTTGAACCTGGTGTCGGAGTCCACACCTCGCATAATAGACCATATCTATTCAGCGCAGACAATTGACAAAGAAAAACAAATGCGTAAAAGGCAATTTGAGTTCAGTTTCAGTAACAATAACCATAATAACTCTGACAGTTTGTATAAGCTGGCCAGCTCATGCTTGTACCTAGCCACGCCCCCAACCTCCCCCTATTGATTTGTATATATAGGTATGTATGTGTGTGTGTGCGAACTGGCGCTGAAGTTGATCTCAACTGGTTTTCAACTACTTTTCAAAATGCTTCTGATAAATTGGTCCACGCTCTAAATTGGTTCTAATTAAAGCGATTTTTTTATGCTGATCAAATCGATCAACGACTGTAGCACCTATGAGTACTATATAAGTATTGGCGTATTAGAGCCCCCACATATTTGTCAAAGGTCTAACAATAGAGGGAGTTGGGGAATGGATGTTGGTATCAGAATTGGTATTTGAATAGGAATTGAAATTGAAATTGAATTTGAACAACAAACACTTGATGTTTGGCGTTTTATTTGAAATTTAAAATTTTATTGTGACTGCATAAAAGATTGGCAGTTAAATTTTTGTTAACGACTTAAGGCCAAAGCTTGAGAGCACATTTCGATAAGGCAGCTTTATTATATAGTATATATTATATTGTTGTTAATTTTCATGCTGTTGTTGTTTTTATGTACTTAAATTTAGTTTTGACAGGCGAAGTTTTTGGCCCCGGTCAAAACGATTGGAACGATTTGGTAAAAGCCCCAGGGCGCTTAGTTCAAGCCAGGCGCTAGAAGAATGTCACTTACCCTCATAAGTAGATTTTTAGATCTTTACATTTTTCGGTTGATTGTTGAGTGGATTAGATAATTTTCAGACAATAATCAAGAAGTGTTTCAATGACTGCCACATAAAAAAGGGAAAGGCAAAAAAAAAAAAGAACTGGCGCTCTGTTTGTCACTCTTTATTGTTATTATCGTTAGAGTTAACTATGTGCTCAAGTACTCGTACTCCAAGTAAACTTGTTCTTTATTCAAATTCTTTATACCTACATAAATACGGGTATATAGAAGTATGCATTGACGATCAATATTAGGGCTGGGAAATATCCACTATTGATCATTCATTAACTTTTTATGCCCAAATTTTATTAAATTAACTAGTCTTCAGGCCTTCAATTATAAAAGGAAAATGTTAATTAATAAGTTTCGTCTGATTTTAACGATCCCTACTCTTTATCTAGTATATCTTTCTAGGTTTCATATCCATATGAAGTTATCCCCCTATGGGTTAACAAAACTCAACTGTTATATATTACTTCTAGACCTTTATTTATTGCTGTGTAAAAAAGTATCTGAGATACGATTATCTGTGTCGAAATGGATCATAAAGTAAGTTTTATTTCGAACCAACCCTGGTTGATACAAATATGCGATATTTGTTGGGCTTGGTCAGCGTTGTCCGTCATAAAACAAAGGCCTGATATTTGCCAGGTATCCATGGCCATGGCGTGGTCAGCTCTCGGCCAAATGGACAGCTGGCCAACCCATGTGTTACACTTTAGGTAAACTTATTTACATATAGTTTGAGTGAGTATGAGTTTAATGGAAAAAGGAAAAGTGGTTTGTCTTTAGCTCCCTGTGGTGTCTTAAATACTCATAGAGTATATAAACAATATTTTTATATTATATACACATATTATATATAGAAGTATTTATCTCGAACGGAAAGAACAGACATTCCAAATTGCAGGTACTAATTACAATCATAAATCAATAATTAATTTTCAATTCATAGATTTTCCGACTTGTATAACCTATTGATTGAAGTGATTCACTTTAAATTCGTGCCCAGTGCTCCAACAGGAGCTAGCCTTCATAGGGCTTTTTTCGGATTTCCCTGACACATTCATGTGAAAGATAAGATCATGGCATGTTAGCAATTGCATCCGTTTCCGCAAACGATCGAACACTTGCTAACGAGTTTGCTTTCAATTGCAACTAATTTATGCTAAAGTTGACAGCTCGACGAGTTGAGAGCTGCTCCAGTTAACAAAGGCGCTAATATGCAAAGTATATTCCATTAGCTATACTTTATGACGTAGCTGTCTCCGTTATACGCCCTCTTTCAGCTATCCCTCTAAACAAGCAATTCACTAATCCAAGAATTAATTCAAATGTCGAATGTCTAGTGTCTAGCACCTAGTGTCATCATCAAGATCTTTAGATCATTACCAAATGCACTCGGCATTACAAGCCAACTGCACCCTGCACCCTGATGAACCCAATGTTGTAATGACTAAAGCTTAGTTCTTATTACCAGGTTTCTCAAGAGAGATGAAGAGATCGTAGGATATTCTCTTAAGCTCAGACGAATTGTATTTCAGCTACTCTTCACAACCTGTTTTTTAAGCCCACTTTAAATAAATAAATACTTTTGCTTTTCATTGCCTTCAAGACGACGTCAACAACAACAACAACAACAACAACAACGATGATGATTTTGTTTGGTGATTAATATGCGTTTTTCGAAAATGAAATGAAACAAACAAGTCGCCAAATGGAACAAAAAGGGCAGAGCATCGAGTCGACCCAGGCATTGACCTAGGTCACAAATCATCATCTGACAATTAGTCATATTATGCCTAATGATTTTAACTTCCAAACTTTAAATTATAACTCTTCTTGATACTAAATATGGTATATAACATATAAAGCGAAGCACTTAAGGTTTTTTTTAATTTGTTGCAAATGAACAGATACCCATAATCTATTGAACCTAATATAAAATTAAGTTAAAAGAAGATAATATTATTTATAATAAATATAAATTTTATATTAATGTTAAGAACATTTTGTGTATTAATGTTGATAGTGTATATACTGTGCGTATTTTTACATTTTGATATTTTTCCGGTTTTGTTTTATTTTTCGTTTTGCCATTCAAAAAAAGTTACGTTTTCTGAGTGCCTCTCACTCTTTTTGAGCTCGGAGCTTGGAGCTTGGAGCTCGGAGCACAGAGCAACTGTTTAACTGTTTTAAGTGAGTTTTTTTGAGATACGCTGGGGATTGAGTTGAGGTTGAGGTTGAGGCTTGTTGGAAACATTTTTCCTATTAAGTTTTAAGTTTTTTTTTAAGGCGCACGCCGAGAACGGCTCAGTCTCGATTGTCAGCTTGTCGTGAATGGTTTTTTAGCACAAGAGTCGCGGGTCCGAGTTAATTTCAATCTATCAGCCGCGCATGTTATTAACACAACACACACACAGCACCTAAACACTTAAGCACCTAAACAGTAACAACAACAAAAACATTAGCAACAATAATAATAACAACAGCAACAGCAAAAACAACAACAACATTTGCACATATTTATATACCACATAACTCGCAAGAGTCAGTCGAATTAGTGTGTGTTTGTGTGTGTGTGTGTGTGTGTGTATGTGTATGTGTTGCTAAGTGTGTATTTGTGTGTGTGCGCGCGTGTGTGTGTACTATTCAAATTATTGTGCTATTGTCACAAAGGGGGAGGGGAGGGCAGGCAACTGATTTGCTTTTGCATAAATCAATTAAAGCCACAGCGTGCGCGCGCTCCACAAATCGCATTGGTTCTGGTTTTATTTTATGATCTTTGGTTTTTTTTTTCGGCTGGGCTCTTAAGTTCTCTGACTCGTATTATGGTATTATATGTATGACAGTATGCACAAGATGGTATATGGGTTAGCCAGCACGTTCGTTGCCTAAGTCATTTGTTAAAATGCACTCACAAAAAGTTCAAATCATTTAATTTACGTTGATATTGATTTTGATTATTCGTGTGATCCTTGATTTTACTATAAGGATAATTGAAGTGCGGGCATGGCGCTAGCCAATTTCTCGCTGCCATTTGGAGCACTTGCTCAGCCCTGGGGTGTTACATTAGCTCCACTACATCCTATACATCAGCTGGCTAGCAATACAAATAATTTACTCTACTCACCGGCTGATCATCAGCAGCAACAGTCGCCACCAGATGCATCTGCTGAGTACTACAAAAACAATCCTTATGGCACACCAGCACTGCATCAGCAGCAGGAGACACAGCCACAGCCACAACCGCAGCCTGGCTATCCGTATAGCAATAGACGTAAGCAGGGCAGTGCATATTTGCCTCCCACAGGTGGTGGCGCCTCCCGTAACTCTGTGTACCACATACAACAGCAGCAGCAGCAGCATCAACAGACACAGCAACATATACAGCAAACGCAACTGGAGACCAATGAGAATAGCGTCTCCTTTCAGAGTTCCAGTGCCAGCAGTGCGGGACAGAGCCAGAGCACAATACAGCTAACCCAGTCCGCTGGCAGGGGACCCGCTGAAGGATCCTATAGTCGCTATCCTGGACAGGCTCCCACTGTGAAACAACAAAAACAATACTACAATGCACATGGCACCGCCAGTGCAACATTTACCAAGAATAGCGGCAGTTTTAGTATTACCGGCTATGGAAGCAGGCAGCCTCAGCTCCAGCAGCCACCACCACAACAGCCGCTGCAGCAACAACAGCCACCACCACCACCACCAACTCCATCCTCTCAGTCACAAGCACGTGGCTGGCAGCCAGGTGGCAGTAAGACAGAAATACCTGCTGCTACCTATGGCGTTGCACCGCCAGAAAATTATCCAGAACGTGCACCGGGCTTTACACGTGTCCAGGCTGGTCAGGGGTCAAGGACTCAGGTGCATGCTGTGCTTGATTATGACGTCGAGGAAGGCGAGGAGGAAGACGATGACGAGGGTGATAATGGCGAGTACTACGATGCTGAGGGGCATGACAAAGGTAAGTGCCAGCTATTAGCACTATAATATCAAATTGATATAATTAATCAATAATCAATATTTATTAAGAACACTGAAAGAAAATGTTAGTAAGTATTCTTAAGATGAATGTTATTCGTATAATATTTGTATAGCAAAGGATTAGAATTCAAAATTGCAGTGATGATGCCATCTCAGCAAATACTTTATAATTTTTCTCTTCCCATAATATATACATTATATCGTATATTATATTTTATGATTTCTGATACAGTTTTCAACAGGAATTTCTAGCAAATCTACTTTACCGTTGACTCAAGCTACTAACAGCACTTATGCAAATTGGTTAAATTTAATTTTAAGTTTCAATTTTATTTGGTGTTTGATATTTTAGTGCGATCTGATCTGGTCTGGTCTGGTGTGTGTATAGTGTATGGATAGTTATACGAGCATCACACGTATGCACACGATTCCCCAAGTCATCATGTTAAATATTGTTTTTTTTGTTTTTATTTTTTACTTTGATTTTGGTTTTGGGTTTGCTTTTGCTACTACTTCGGCAGTTTGTTAGTTGTTTGCTTTTTGGTTTTTCTGTGTATCTTTCCAATTGAGAGCAACTTCTGCACATTGCTGTTAGACAACAACAATAACAACAACAATAACTATAACTACAAGTAGACAGAGCAAGGTCAAAGGTCTACAAACCGATTGTGAAGGTCGCCTTGGACAGTAATGGCCAGTGTTTGACTTTTATAGCTGTCTCTAACTAACACGCAACACGATTTATGCATCAATTGTATCTATATACTGTTGCTGTTGTTGTTGCTGTTGTTGTTACCACTGCTGCTCTTCAGGTAACAACAGCAACAGTAACAGCAACATGTACAACAATAGCAACAACAATAATAGTAGTGGTAATAGAGTTAGCGATAGCGACAGTTCCTGCCCTCGTCCAAGACACAAAACTGTCAGCGCATTTGATAATTCACTTTTTTCTTTTATTTTTGAATTTTTTCTTGGTTTTTGTCTTTATTCATTTTGCTGCGTGGCGCCTCCTCTGCGTTTCACTTCAGCTCTCAGCCCATCTTAACGCGTCTCATCTCAATTGTAGCAACCTGCCAGGCCAGACCTTAACTTAAGCTGAAGTGCTAGTGGTACCGGTAGAGGTGCTGGTACTGGTACGGGTAGCGGTTGTGGTAGTGGTAGTGGTAGTAGTAGTGGTACTGGTATTCGTATTGGTATTGGCACTGATACTGGTGTTGGTTCACTGGTACACTGGTACGGGGATATATTATGCAAGAAGTCGGGCCCCATTCAACAGCTCTCGAGTTGTCTTAAATGCTGCCAGAGACGTGCATACTAAGAGCACACGCACATACATACTATATACGCTATCTACACCTACATATGGAAGATCAGGTATATATATATATATATATATATATATCAGGTATATATATATACTCGCATTGTTCAAGATTTGGGTTTCACCTTTGTGGCATGTGAGAAGAAGACTGAAGACTGAAGACATGTGCGAGCATAAAAAACGAGTCCATCATGTAATGTAACGGCAACAGTTGCGAAGTACTTCAAAGTGGAAACTTAACGATGCAACTCAACGATGCTACTCAACGAAGAAACTCAAATTCTATAGTTGCATACAAAAATCCTTTCCCAAATGACATTCCATGTGTATATACCAAATGTTGCACTTAAACACCATATTGTATAAATTCGACTAAGAGTATGAAGCAGGGAGCAAGGAGAAGGGAAAGGGAAAGTTAAGAGATCCGGAATCTGGATTCCATATACCGGATAGAGTAGACCATTACAAATGCCAGGCATGTCGCTCTACTGAATGCATTTCATAAATTTTAAGCTCGTATATGTCAACTGCAGTTCAATTTGTATGCAACATTGCAATTATTTACACTCCGTTTTATTGCTTCTTTATTTTTGTGTTTTTTGTTTTGGGTTTTGAGTTGGGTTTTAACCATATGCCACTGATTAATGCAACTGTTTGACAGTCCAAGTGTTTAACTGCTGCATGGAGTCATCCTGTCCTTGCACAATCCCATATCCATGTCAATGACTCATAGTCACATACAGCTCCAATTTCAATTTCAATTTCAATTTAAATTTTATATTGATTTCAGATAAGTCAAAGCACGGATCAATGCCCACGGTGACACCAATACAGGGTCCAATCTTCTTGAAAAACGGCAGTGTGCCGGTGGTGCCGTTGTTTTCCTATCCAAAATCAAATAATGGATCATTCTTACAGATTCCGGTAAGTATTAGTACTTAATGCTACTTACCCTCTTAACGATCTTAAAAACGGACACGCGCGTGTTTTCCTATACTCATACCAGTATGAGTATAAGTGTAAGTGTTTATGTGTGAGTTTGAGTATTCGAGTAAATAAGTGTATCGATCGAATGATCCATCGATCGAGTTTGCTCATTTGCGGAAATAACTTGACGTTTTCTGTGGTGTTTCTCTCGCACTTTTTTTTCTGTTTTTCTGTTTTTTTTGTTGTTGTTTTTATTGTTGTTTCTTGGCGCACGAAGGTCGTGCGAGTTCGTTTCGTTAAGAGGTGTGATGATGATGTTCATGCACACCGATATACACTCAGCTACTCAGATGCTAAGAGACTAACACGGAGTTGCAAACGGAGATGGAGATGGTGGTGGAGACTCCAAGTTTTGCAAAGTGCGGCAGCAGCGTGTGACGGCCCAAATACTCATACTCATACTCATATTCACACTCATACTCATACTTATACTCATACTCATATTCATACTCACATTCGTACCCGATAATCGTTGACTCCGATGATGCGAAATATATAATTTTTATGTCTTAACTTAAGTCATTTTCACACCCAATTCCAATGCTAATGCCAATCATTGCCCAATCTCTTCTATCTTTAGATTTGGTGGACGGCGCTCTCGGTGGCGCTTGGACTGGACGTACGCGGGGATGTCATTAAGGGGGTGCCGTGCATCAAGCGTTATCATCAGCTATTCTGTCCCACGGCAGGGAATAGCTATCCTATGTGAGTATTCAGCTACTGAGATTAAAATTAGTCTATCAAATATTCTCACATGATTCATGAGTGGGAAATTTAATATTTTAGTGAACTGATTTGAAAGAAACAAAATGAATTGCTAAATATATAAATAAATATATTCTTTGTTCATTCAGTTTTCACATATTTTTTAATTAAATCAAGGATAAATATGCTAAAATTTGATTAGTCATAGATTAATGTGTAATATTTCCAAGCAATTTTAAAAACTGGCTCACGACTTATGCCTATAAATGAAATCTGGTAAAGAATCTTAATCTGTATCTGTACCGGAAATTAGGTCTTACCAGTGAAGATAGGGAGCAACAAAGTTTCTAATTGCAGTTATATACTGTTAATTGATTTGATTTCTTTCCTTTGTTTTGACTTCTTAGCGATAAAATAGAACGTTTTATAGACGACAACAAGGCGCTCATGCGTCGCATGTACGGGGATTTTGAAATGAATATGGAGGGAGCTGGAGGACAGGCGAAAGTGCGTAAACGACGATTCATAGATGAACCGGATATCTTTATACCACCAGGCGCCTTTGCAGCCACAGCGGGTGAAGTAGCCGAGGCGGGTGATAGTTACTTCGGGGAGTTGCGTAAGAAGCGGCAGGCAGCAGCAGGTGGTGCTAGTAGCCGCAATAGAGGCGGCAGCAGTGCTGCAGGAACAGGCGGCAGCAGAACCAACAATGTACCTGGTGGTGGTGGTAATGGGAATTCCGGTACAGGCCGACTCGATGCATGTGAATCGAAAATAGAAATTGTTACACCCTATTGGGCATCGAACTCTGCTGGCAAGATACGAGCAATTGTGAACACACAGCACTTTGAGCAGGCGATTCACCAGGAAGTCTGCAGGTAAGCCACATTCCCTACTATAGATTAAACATGATACTATATGTATTAACTTTATTGATTTACAGCAATACACAGACTCCACGCTGTGTGGGAGAATGTGGATGCGAGCAGAAGTACAAATGGCATCGACTGCTGGCCTATGATCCTGATAACGATTGCAAGGGCATTTTTATGGATTGGTTCCTGTTTCCTTCATGCTGTGTTTGTAGATGTAATCCTTAGGCATATCCATAATGTCCATTATATATATAGCAAATGCGTATGTTTATAGGAAAAGTGAACGAGACAGAGAGTAAAAGTACGTTGAATGCCACTGAATGTATTTTAGTTGTACTTAAGTAGTCTTAACTTAATTAACTTCTAAGTTAAAACTAGCTCGTAGAATAAGTTAAGTGAAATTTATTAAATTTAAAAACCCAAAACTATTATACGAGCCATATCCACATCCATATACAACCATATCGTATTCGTATATTCGTATTCAAATTTCAGCCTTCATTTGTTGTTTTTTATTGTAATTGTAATTATAATTGTAAAGCAATTAAACTGAATAAAAACTTTTTAAAATATCCAAAAGCAAAACAAAAGCAAAATCAAAAGTACCGAAAATTCATTTCAATAAAAACCTTAACGACCCTTACGACTACAGTGAATGCATATTACTTTACTTATATGAGTATTCATGTTAAACTTTTAAATTTTAAAGCCTTAAACCATTAAAATTCTATGAGTAATACAAGATTCCCGAATAAAAAAAAGCCCCAATGACCTTTAGAGATCATCTTTGATCTTAAACCTAGTTATTTTTTATATCCGATATGTTGATTTATTTTGCCTTGCTGTTTGGATATCAATTTTATTTACGATTTGTATGCAAATGTCATAAATTGCTTTTATTATCCTATGCACATATATGTATATATATATATATATATATATAAGTCATAAATTTATATCAGAAAAGCTTCAATCAAAAGCTGTGTCAGAGGTAGCATTTTCTGAAATAAATGAAAAAACTTTGTTATTTTGCATTTTGGCCGGGAAACAAACCAAAAAGCCTGACGAGGCTTTAAGCTAGTTTAACATGAAATATATATGTTAAGCTTCAGCTGCATTTCATAGCAACAAGCTTTGAGTTGTATTTCACACAGCTTCTGTTAACTTTCAGTTTGTTAAGCGAAGCTTTGTATTTGTTTATTTAAAATCTGCAACTGTTGGAGTCGTTCTGGGAGCGTATACTTAATATTTCGTTGTAAATTTATGAGTATATAATTTTGTATGCTGTTTCTGGGGTTTCATAAAGCGTTTATTTGGTTACAATAACATATTTATTCGTACGCATTATCCCACATGTTGTTCGTACGTCGTTGTACATTTTACGTTGTACTCGTTTGGTCATAAAAACCCTTGAATCATACTCAACATTCACATCACGTATTCAATCACAGCAATGGCCACACAAAACTGAGCTATATCAAAAATTTGGGCATAGCATTCGTGCGTGGTATACAAATGGTTCTATTTTTGCAAGCGGCAAACACCCCAGGAACACCAACAGCAACATCAGCAGCAGCAAACAACAACAACAACAACAACCAGCAGCAACAGCAATAACTAGAGAAGAAGAGCTTGTTGGCCAGTTAGTTAGTGAACTGGAGGTATATTATTGACGCCCGGCAATGTCAACAACTTGCAGCCATGACGACGACAGCGGCAACGGCAACGGCAACAATGAGAATGAGAGTGATACCAGCAGCAGCAGCAGCAGCAGCAATAACAGCACCAACAATAACAACACCAGCAACAAGAAACTGAAAGTTAACCATGAAATTTGCTAAGCGAAAACATTACGCCAGATTCTGTTCGGGCGTGCCAGAATGACGCCCACAGCACAGACAATACACACACATATATACAGTATATATATATGTATATATTATATATGTAGAATAAGTACTATGACAATGATATGACCATAGTTGTTGTTGGTGTTGTTGTTGCTGTTGTCGCCTCTGCGCGCGCACATTTGGCCTTTAAACGAGAAGCGAAAAATGTAAAAAGAATTCGGCATTGGTGACTGGTCAGAGCATGTGGCTAACTGAGTCCTTTAACATCCTTTCAAGTGTGTTCAAGTTCGCGTATAAATATGCTCTGCTATTGGGTGTGTAGCGCATGTGTAGGACGTCATATCCTTGCCTGTTCCTGTGCCTCTTAGCTTTGTGTGTCATCATGGCCAAAGTGCCACTAAAATCTCAGCCGCATTCAGGATTTGGCTATAAATACAAATGTCTGCACGCAGCTTCGTTTAAACCAACTTTGTTATCCTAGTTCAGCACATCGCAACAGCAACGGCTCAACTCAACTCAACTGAAGCAAAATAATACCATATAATACCATACAATAATAATAATAAAAAAAAACATATAGAAATAGATTATAATAAACGCTGAGAATCGTGACGCAGTTAACACTTAACAGCTAATCCCAACTACAGCAACTAAATCCGTGGTAGCTTATATCCAGTGAGTCAGCCTTTTAGCCAATTGCAGCAATTGCTGCGCAACAATATTATAAAAGCGCATTTGGTATTTATTTTGATTATGTAAATGCTAAGCATTAATTAAAATACGCGAAGTTAATCTATAAAAATTTAAATAAATTATTTTTATAACTTTTTTCTGTCTCCTGCTGCTGCTCTTTGTAGGTTTTTGCAAAGTGTTTAAATGTTTGTCAAAGTGAATTACAATTTTGTTTTTTTTTTATATAAAATTTTTAATTATATTTTAAGTTAATTAAAGCATTTAAATTGTCTTTTATTTCGAAGTTTTATTGCGCCTTTAAATGCTTTTATTTATGCTTAATGATTACATTAATCACGCAATTCTCTTTGGCCCCAGGATCTCAATGTGCACTTAAAAATTCACACACTTTCCTATAATGTCTGATTGCAGCCAGCAGCGCTGCACCTGTGTTTACAACAACAACAACAACGCCTACAAACAACAACAACAACAACAATGGGAGCCAAAAGGAGTCAGACTGAGTCTGAGACACAGGCTGAGTCGAAGTCAAAGTCGCTTAAGGGGCAAAAGTCGTTGTCGCTGTCGCCATCGCCATCGCCATCTCCATCGCTACCATTGCTGCTGGTGGTGGTTGTGATGTTGCTCCTGGTAGTGCCACTAAAGCCTTGCGAGAGTCGATATCTGCCAACAAGGTCGCATGGCGATGAATTGGATAAGTTGCGTGAGCTGATGCTCCAGGTATGTAGCTCTGCCCGAGTCCACTAAACTAGCTGCGCCCATTCCCAAATCTCTTGTAAATGGATAGCCTGTTGAAAGACCATTATACAAAGCATGTGTGTATAGTATATATATATATGTGTGTGCGTGTGCGTGTGCGTGTGCATGTGTGTGTGCCCTTTCCGT
The DNA here is from genome assembly GCA_037044455.1 of Zygothrica quintamaculata. Classification (NCBI taxonomy): domain Eukaryota; kingdom Metazoa; phylum Arthropoda; class Insecta; order Diptera; family Drosophilidae; genus Zygothrica; species Zygothrica quintamaculata. The sequence continues at coordinate 183,882 of JBAMBS010000275.1, read as the reverse complement.
ATCTTTTTTTTTTATTTTCTTTAGTTCGCTTTTTTGGTGTGTTATTTTTGCGATATAATTAACTAAATGAAAAGAGGCAAAGCGTGGTATTAAGTTGCAATTATGTCGCCAATTATTGAGGTTTTATTTTTCAACGTGTTTTTGTTTTGGTCAGCTTCAGTTAGCCAGTTGCTGTTGCTGCTGTTGCGGGTTACGGGTTACGTCATGTGTCCCATCAATGACAGGCCAATGGGTAGCTATAGGGTTACTTGCCAACAGCTCTCATTCCCCTATCTCCCTCTCACTCTTCAATCTTATCCTATACTATCCTGACCACAGATACCAGTCAGTACATGTAGTGGTTGAGGTTGCATCTGCAACCGTTTCACAAATATTTTTACATATTTCGCAAGAGTTTTATTTTTGGTTGTTGCTGTTGTTGTTGTTGCTTTTGTTATTGTTGCTTTATTTTGGCTCGTCTTAACGGTCACATTGGCGTCATCCGCAGGTCTGCAGAAGCTGTAGAAACCAACTGCAGAATGCAGAGCCTGCCTGGCTACAATCGCCAACCTGCTGAGCTTCAAGCACTCATCTTTGCACACAACCTGCGCAATTTTATATACACACATATATATTTATATATATATATATGTATCTTATATATCTTATGTTTTTTTTTTCTTCTGTTTTTGGTATGTATTATTATTATTTTTTTTTTGTGTAGAGTTTCCTGTTCTTTTTCGCAACCATCGCACAAAAATGCTGTTCAACCGGGGGGCCAATTTAATGGATGTTGAATGTGGATGTGGATGTGGATGTGGATGTGCTGCGTTTAATATCATTTTGCCACTCGATTTTAGATGCAGCTGCAACTGCAATATAGCAACAGTGCAATACAACATCATTGCAATACTGCAACTGCAACTGCAACTGTCTGCTTGAGTTTATTATGACTATATGTAGCATCCACAGTGGCACATAATGCAATTACCACAATCGCGTCTTGAAACCAAGGCTAAATCATTGGGTCAATCTTTACTTTGGCTCTGTCTAGAGCCAGTCTAAGTTCAGTTCTCAGAATGTATCTATCAAATGTATCTTTTGTGTAAACGACGCTCTGAGAATGTATCTGCTGCTGGCTTGCGGTCTGTCTGTGTCTGAGTGGAGGTCTATTTCTATTTTAGAGTTTGCTTCAAGGTCTGCCTTTGAGTCTGGCACTGTAGCTACTTCCATATTCTTGTTACCTAATTGTGGTTTGAGTTTGAAACTGAGTCATATTATTATGGAGTCCTAGCAAATCGATAATCCTCTGACGTGCGTTTTTCTGGCAAAACTTAGTTTTGACCAAGAGAAAGGGCTAAAAGACAACAACAGACGACGCCAGTCACAATGGCAAACATCGAAAGAAAAGTAAAGGAAACCCCAAATAAAATAAAAAAAAAATAAAAATAAAAATAAAATGAAGCAAAGAAAATGAAAGGAAAATGTTGAGGGTAAAAATCAAATGTCAAATAGCAAATACCAAAGCCATGACGATGGAGATGACGATGACGTCGCCTGACGAAGGTTGACTTTGACTTGGAGACGTCACGCGGGAAATAATATATAAAAAATTCCAGTTGTCAGATAACTGTACAAGTAATGCAGTGAAGCTCAGATCATGAGTTGGCAAACAACATAGCTTATTGTTAATTAGTCTCTGTGTATGTCATATGCCACAAAACTTTACCTAGAGATGGCCAAGACATACGCCACTTCCTGCCACACGGAAGCGATATGTAAGCTGAAGGATTTGCCAGGCTATAATTTATGGCAGATATTTTATAGCAGACAACCGATAGTTACAAGCAAATAGTTTCTCTCTTCTGTCAGTAGTTTCTTTTACACATTTTAACATTGAGTTATGAGGTGTTAAACATGCTTTAAACTAATATAAAATATTAATTGGCCCACAAACAGCAACACACAATAAAGTCAAATTAAAGTAACTATTAATAGATATTAATATTAAAAGCATCACATAATATTAATCAAAGGTCACATATGCGAAATACTTCATTAAAGTATTAAAAAAAATATTCGCTTAATTTTCAAAATTGTGCCACGATGATTTGATGGAATTTCTATATAGTTACGATTATATATAACGCATTGAAAAAAGCGAAAACTTCATGGTAAATTTTGATATAAAATTTAAAAAAAAAATAAATAAATTGAACAAATCAATTTAAAATTTATGATAAATTATTTACTGCCATCTGACCTTAGGATTACATGTTTTCTATGACTGACATCTGCTTTATATATAGATAGCCATAATGATGACCATTTTGTCTCTGGCTCTGACTTTGACTCCGACTATGACTCTGACTGTGGCGTTAACTCTGGGTAGATTTAATCGTTTTAGTGCTATATTAAAGAGCATTTATTGAGAAATGTGTTTGGCGTGTTGTAGGGCATTGTTAGTACATGTAGCATATGGGCAGACAACCCTCGTTGCTGGCACATACCCTGAACGACCCCTGATACCCATCACTATATGCAGCAGACAATCCCCAAGACCCTTATACAATCACATAACTTTGCACTTAACGGCAACTCTCAAATTAAACTGTCTAAATGTGTGGAGCATAAGGCGAGAAGGGAGGAAACAGAGACATGGACCTTAAGTCTCCACCTCATTTTACTTCTTCTTTAATACTCCTTCCCCTTCATCCAAGCAGATGCTATGCGATAACAGCAATTGTTGCTTCCTTATACTACGACGAGTAACACAACGTTTTGTGCCAACTGCCAACTGCCAACTGCAATCGTTGCAGTCCAAAGTTATTAATAACTTAACAATCAGACATACAGAGAGAGCGAAGGGGAGAGAGAGAGACTGTGAGAGAAGCTAATGAGCTAAATAGAGAAAGATATATAACAAAATATACACAAAAAAAACAATAAACAAAATAACAAAACCGAAAAAAAAAACAATCTTTTAAATTAGCAATAATATAATTACATGGCGCGAAATTGTTTTAAGTTTTTTTCGTTTTTTATTTTTTCTCTTTTTGAGTGAGCCGCATTATTTTCGTTCACACATCGTTCGCAAAAACAAAAGAGACGAAGTGTTTGGGTGTAGGGTACAATTGCTGGTAAAGTGGTGTAGAGTTGATGAGGGAGGTAGAGGGGGTGTGTTGGTAGATTTTGTGTAGAGCAGCAAGAAAAGAGGTTGCCGTCTGATAATTACACGACAATACCCCCCATTAACACATTTTCAGTAATCATCAACGCCAACACCAACACCAACAGTAACACCAGCAACACCAGCAACACCAGCAACACACAAGGTGCTAGCACTAACAGCCTCAATATAAAATGCGGCTTGCTGTTTGCCAGCAGCCACCTATCTTGACTCCAACTCCAATTCCGAATCTGAATCCGTATCTGTATCTTTAGCCAACTCTAATTCAGCCTCCAAGACACAAGACAAGTCTGAAGCCGTTACAGATATGACTAAAGTTCATTCGATTTAATGAACCGCCAAAAACCTGTGACCAAACTTCCCACGTAGCCCCAAACTGTGTGTGTTTCTGTGTGATTGTGTGTGTGGAAGAGGGAAGGGGTAACATAATGTGGTGCAGCGGGTTGGTGGGTTAGCGGGTGGCTTACTGTATAAATATATGGTTTATTTATACACAAGTAACAGATTTCAACAGATTTTTGAAATAACTAACAAACTCATCTCGAAATCTCAGAGACCCGTTGCGCTTCATGTAAGCAACAATAATAAAAACAAAAACGAAAAAAAAAATGTACGATAATAATAATAACAAGCATATAACAACAACAATAACAATATAATAAAAACAATAACAACAACTGTAAATTTAACTCTTTTTGTTTGCAGATTTTGGAGTTGAGCAATGAGGATTCACAACAACAACAACAACAGCAACTACAACAACCACAACACCAAATGCGTCTGCACAACGAGGCCAACAGTCCATTGAACAGCCAACGTGGAGCTGGTAGCTCGAATGCCGCCTGGCTCCAAAAATTGGGTGCAATGGGCGCACTTGATGCAGAGGCCGGCTATGGTCGTTATTAAACAACCCAAAAAGAATCCAAACGTGACGACAACCCCAGAATGAAAGCAGAAATGAAAAATCATTCAGAAACGCAACAAAAAAAGTAATTTTTAAATTGAAACAAAGAATAGAACAATTTTAATATTTTTAACAAAAAGTTTTTAAATGTTATAAATAGTACGAAAGAGAGAGAGAGAGAGAGAGAGAGAGAGAGTAGGAGAGATTGATAAGAGAGAAAAGAGAGTTGCGTTTTAAATTGGTTTTTTAGTTTCTGTAAGAACTAACTGAAATTACCCAAAGGTTTTAATGATAACTGAAAGAACTAAATAGTTCCTATAAGAGAACAATAATTTTAAACTTATATATAATAATCTGAAACAAAAGAAAAACATGATGAACTTGATATATATACATATATATTTATATATATATATATATATATATTCCTTCCTGTATAGTCAATATATTATTTTGTCCTTGTCTTAAAGCATTTTTAGCCATTTGCGTCTTCTGTTTGCATGGCTTAAAAAACAAGAGAGAAATAAAAACAAAAACAAAAGTCAATTGTAAATATGTAATCCCCGTCCCTGAAAGCATAAAACTGGAGTCACTTAATGGCCCCCAAGGCTGGGCAAATAGTCGTAAATATAAATTACGAGTGTATTACTACTACCAACTACCAACTTCCAACTACCAACTAGCAACCAGCTACCAACTTCAACTCGTACTTCATACTAAAAGAAGCAAAAGTAACTACTATATATAAGTACGGGTATATATGTTGTATTTGTAGTTACCACAAATTAAATTGCCAACTTGCTGCTTCCAAAAAGACACAAAATTTTTTGGGCTCTTTCTGGGCTCTGAATCTGAATCTGACTCCGACTCTGACTCTGCATCTGACTATGACTTTGGCTCTGACTCTGAGTCTGGCTGTAACTCTTTGCTGGCCTCCAAGCGGCACAAGTTACAAGTTCAGCGTTGTCTGTGTTTTTCTTTCATTTAATGGCGCTATATACTTAAATTTATAATATATATTCATATATATATTATTATTATTATTATTATTATATACACTTTATATACTATATATACATATATATATATATATATACATATATGTATGTATATGCGTTGCAGCCCCGTTTATATACGATACGAATACAAAATGTACATTTAATTGTTGTTAACTTACGTTATCTTTATCGTTATTACTTATGATCAAAAACAATAAAAATCATTTTCAATGCAATGCCAGCAACGGTTTATTATTGCGTTTTTCGTTTTCTTCTTCTTTCTTTAATTTTCCCATATTTTTGTTGAGGCCTCTTCTTGTTAATTAGATCTTTAACTGCTGATATCCACTGGGGGTACAAGCTTGTAATCATACAAGTATATAAGTAAATATATGCTTATATATATGTATATATATATATGTATGTTATGCAATTGATTTTTACATCATCCAACGTTGATTGTATCAGATTTGTAGAAGTTACTTTTACGTGAAACATTTCATATGCCGCTGCAAAGATTCAATTTTACTTTCCCATCAACAACTTCACCTTCAAGTGCAACTCTTGACAAATTTAAAAAAAACCTAACAAGTGGTAACTGCCAACGCACCCACCTAGCCACTAACCACTATCCACCATCCACTAGCCAATGTCCAATAGCCAACATTAAGCAGCCTTAAGGGACAGTTGACCAATTCATGCAAAAGCCGAGCCCATTAGCAACCAACAGATACAGAGCTCTAGATACTGCTACAGATACAATTGTAGCTAAAAGATACAATAACAGTTACAGATACAGATTTGGATACAGATACAGATACAGATACAGTTACAGACACATATATAGATACAAATACAGATACAGATTCGATCTGTCAGTGGACCCAATTTTAAGTGCCTGCGCTCTTAAACGGTTCCAAAAAACTCAAAATGTTCCGCTGACTTTGACTGTCTTCGCATTTTAATTGTTTTTTATGTAAACACAATATTTATTATTTAAATGGTTTTTGTTTTTGTTGCTGTCTTATTTCTTTGGTGTTACATAAACTTAACAGCAACAACAACAACAACAACATCCAGCAGAAGAGATACTTAATAATAATTAGTGTGTGAGCATCACAAGGTGTCGATCCAAATGATGATGAAGTTTACGTGTGTCTGTGCAATGGAGAAAGCCAAAGATATAGTTAGTCTTCGGTTGAAATATGGTTTAACAGCTCAGAATCGGTGATGAAAAGTTTGAGTATGGCCCTGAAAGATTAATGAAAAATTATTAATTATGGTTAATGTTCAAGTTGAAATATAGTTATAATTTCCTAATTGATATAATACATGTCGAGCCACATTCATTGTGATGTTTATAGTACATAATTAAATGTTATTTACCCTTCTCTCTCTTTATATATATATAACATATATAACATATATAACATATGCAATTACATACAGTAAATATCTTAAGAAATCTTTACAATCATTTGAGCCTCTCCCATATCATCATAAATTATTACAACGATCCCATCTAAGGAGGCAGAATCTTAACCTGAAATTCGACTCCGCATTCCATGAATTTATGCCCCGAATTGTTGCTGCAACGTTACGAGCCTGCACCTGTTTAAGACACCAACAACTTTAGTTACCATTATATACACATATATTCCTATATTATATATGTATGTATGTAAATGTATATGTATATGTATATGTATATGTTTGTTTGCATATATATATTATTATTATGGTTCACGCGCTTGAAGATGATGAGGGGTTTTTTTGAATTTGAAAGATGGGCGAGTTGGAAATTGAGGAAATGCAATCTGAGTCGCAGATGAAAAGCAAAATCAACAGCTGAAAAACTAAGAAAATAGACATGAAAAACTGAAAAACTAAAAAAACTGTGGCTAAAACTCTTGCCAGTTGGCCAACGGCATTATAAATGATGCTGTTAAAGAAAAGTGACAGTCGTAGCAGTTGACTGTTACCAGTTGCAGTTGCAGTTACAGCTGCTAGTTGCAGGTTCCAGTTGAAGTTGCAGTTGCACATTACACTAGCAGTGTCCTCCATGTTTAACGCCTTCGGCTATAGTGATGCCAATGCATTGATTTCATCAAATTCCGGCACTTAAACACAGAAGCAACATAATTATTGCTACATCTTTAATTTTTTTAGGAGTGCCATCATAAAGCAACTACTGTATGCTTAAACGTTCGATTGTCATTTATCGATTATCGATTATGTTGCACATCAATTTCACCAACACTCTGTGTCATTGGCTGTCCACAAGGTAAGCTAAGTTTCAGCCAACTGATTGTCCAATCGTGACACAAACTACCAAAAAGAAAAACCTTTAACTGGAAGAAAATGAAAATAAAATAATGTAACTTTTGGCTAATCATATTTTTTTTGTATTTGTTTTTTGCATTTGGTTACTTCAAACCTTTCGAAGGGGAATGGAATTGGGGTATAACAGTACGAATAATGTCATTGCCGAGTAACAGCAGACAAGCTCCAAAAGTATTGAATAAGCAAAAGAAAAAAAAAGAAAGAAACAAAATAAAATATGAAAATAAATTAATGAAATTCATAGTCAACTATTGCATTATGGCCAAAAAAAAAATAAAAAAGAAAATCAACTTGGAGATGGTATCCCAACAAGACCGTGAAGCTCATTATTAGCTTTCTGGACAAAACACAGAGACAAGCAGACAGACAGACAGACGGACAGACAGACAGTAAAAGAGAGGGTGAGGGAAAGAGAGAGGTGTACATTGAAAACAAAAGATTTGAATTTCATGAAGAAATTGAAATAAAACCAACACCAGTTCCAGTTCCAGTTGAGTCCAGACCAGATCTGTGTCTTTGTCTGTGTCTGTACCATCGCCCCACTCCGCCTTCTTACAATCCTACCAATCCCCTCTTTCTAGAGTGTGAATCCACATCCCCAAAACATTCATTGAAATTGAAAGTGAATCGTGCCACACGATCCGCACAGGCAACCAGGCAACGATGATGCGATCCTCTAAACCAAAATGACCAAAATAATAATGTAACAAATACAAACACAACAGCAACAGCAACGGCAACAGCAAAAGCAAAAATAACAGCAACCCAATAATAAAATATACCAAGAAGCACGTTTATATCTTATAATTATTATATTGAATTCAAAATACTCTACATTTATTATCTACATTAAAAGTATAACAATAGATTTAACTACAAGATAAGGTTTCAAAGATTCAAAGACTATTTTTAGTTACTTAATGTATGTCCCTTTCATGTAACTATAAATATCTATAATCTGTGAGCATAGTGAAGAAGGGATTAATAAGGGATCTTAATACGCGGAATTCTAAGAATAAAGATTTATAATAGATATAATAACCCATCATTATTCAAGTAAAGTCCTGCAGAGCTGTATGAGATTTAATCCTTTTCTATTATATATATATATATATATCTTCCTATATTTATTTATACGCAACAACTAGTTTGGGAGGGTATTAAATAAGTTAAAAATCGAAAAGGAAAACTAAAAGCTGCGAAACGCTCAGCAGTTACAGCGCTGCCTCTGCTGAACTGGCTTCGCAGTCGCAGCTAGGAGCGACGCAGCAGCAAAAGCCAACGTCGCTGTCGGAACAGTAACAGCAGCACCAGTTTAAGCATCAATTTTCCCCCAGACCCACAGATGACTTGCCAGCTGCTGCTGCTGCTGTTGCTGTTGTTGTTGGTGTTGCTGCTGTTGTTGTTAGTGCGGCTCTTTAGCTGTGTTTGTTATTGTTATTGTTACTGTTACTGTTGCTGCTGTTGATCTTGTTGTTGTTTTTAGCTGTACTTTTGCTATTGTTGTTGCTTTATACACTTCAATTTCTTCATGGTTATACGCTCTTTACCAACTGTTGCTACCACTGTTGCTGATGATGTTGCTGTTGTTGCTGCTGCTGCTGTTGCTGCTTCTGCTGCTGCTCGTAGTTGTGCTGCTGTTTGCGTCGCTGCTGTCGTCGTCTTTAGTTTTACTTAATTTTTATTTCTCGCCACTGAGCGGCGCTATAAAAGAAACTGCAACAATCGTTGTGGCATGCAGTAAGAGTAAGAGGTTCCGCGTCGAACGAACTCCAGCGAACTTCAACGAATTCAACAAGTGACAATTTCACCAAAGCACATATAAATATATATATTAATACATATATATATTTATATATATATTAAACGGATATATACACCGATCTTAGTTCATTATATTCAAGCATTATGCAGTCCAGTTGTGTGGTATGTTCCACTAGTCGCGACTTTTTGTGTTTATGTAACAAGTGTGTGATATGTTCAAAAACAAAAATGAAACTGATTTATATTTTGTATTGTTCTCGTTCTTGTTCTGGATCTGGTTCTCGATCTGGTTCTTGTTCTGGTTATGGTTATGGTGCTTGCCGCATTGCAGTTAGTTATCGTTTTGGCCAGCGCAGCGTTGGTGGCCGCACGCCCAGAACCACCACGTGACACCTATAGCGCACCACCACCGAATAGCTATCAGCCAAGTGGACCCAGTGGTGGTTATGGTGCACCAGCCCCACAATATGGACCACCACAGCAGCCACCAGTGGTGCACAAGCATGTCTACGTGCATGTCCCACCACCAGAGCCAGAGTATCAGGCACCCAGGTGAGTGTTCAAGGATACCTTATAGAAACGCCTCCGAAAGGAGTTAACATTCTACCTAATCCCAGCTAGAAATATAATTCCTGAAACACAATATCCCTATGCATACGATAATTTCCTTCAAAAGTTGTCAGGTTATTGCCACTAACAGTTCATCTTATGGTTTCCATTATTATCTTAAACACTGCGTCACTTTTCCGAGTCGTATTTCAAGTCACATGCATAAAGTAAATAATAATAAACCCAATCTTTATTACAGTTATTCACTGTAATTAAATGTAACTTCAAAGCTGTCTGTTGAATGTTGCATCGGTTATGAGTGGAGTAAAAATGTAAAACAAAAACAAACACAAAACAAAAATAACAAAATCCTCGCCAATTACAAAAATTCTCCCACAATTCATCGGATTTTGCCTCGACACAAATCCAGCTTTGAAAGTCTTCACTTCAAGAGTAATCATGGTACTCACAGTATATATATAAATATATATATATATATATACATATATATGTAATATGTTATATATGTGTGTAAGTACTTAGTACATTGTTAATATCTGACATGACATCTAGTCGCACTTCAACTCACACTCCAACTTCAACTCCAACTCCAACTCTAAAGTTGTGAACAGTTGCAAAACTCCACTTGATTCATCTAATCCAGCTTAGGGAGCCACTTGATGGTTGCCACATTGCATTTTCGCATTATCATTTTGCGACAGACCCACTCAAAATTTAGATGGCACATCGTGGGGTGTGCTGGGAGGTGGTTATTCCCCACAGATATATGGATATTATTTGAGTTAAATTTTAAGTTTAATGTGCGCCAAATTATTTAATACCCTAGTGGCAGGATGTCTAAAGCGTGTCTAGTAATCCTCTAATGGATCTCTAGCGTTCACTCTCCCAAAGCTCAATATGTATATATATTTTTACATTATATATACATATAGATATATATATATTTATATGTATAGGTATAGTTTGTGTAAAGTTGTCTTCTTTCTTTTTTTTCTGGGCAAAGTGCGGGTAATCTTAATTACCAGTGAAAAGATATGATGATGAAGACCGTCAAAGCGTGACTTAAATGTTACCTAAGTTGTGTTTGTTGTTTTCGTATTTATATTTTTTACAAGTATTTGTTGTATTTCAAAGCTAATTATTGCATTCGTCGTGTTCACGAGCAGGGACAGGAACGCAATTACCATAGAGAGCAGGCAGTCAGGTTTATATAAGCCCTGGAGAGTCTCAGCTGGGCACTGGTTATGGTTATGGTAGTGGAAGTGGTAATGGTAGTGGTATAGGTAACACTCATAGTAAAATTGTAACAAATGCTGTGGGCGGTAATTGTGACAGGTCGGTTATTAGCCAGATAAACAAGTTTTTGGGTCATGTTTTCTTGTACTTGAAGCAATCATTTGCATATACTACACTTATGAGTCTATTGTTTCTATCTTTAACTTATATAAAACCCTTCTCCTTTCTCCTTTTTCTTTTTTTTTTGCTGTGTTTCTTTTTCTTTTTACTTTTTTTTGTCATGTATAGAAAACCTCTGTATGTGCCACCACCACAGAAACATTACAAGATTGTTTTCATAAAGGCACCATCAGCACCAGCACCAACTGCACCAATCATTCCACAGTTCCCTCAGAACGAGGAGAAGACTTTGGTCTATGTCCTAGTCAAGAAGCCCGAGGAGCAGCCAGAAATTATTATACCAACACCGGCACCAACGCAGCCCAGCAAACCCGAAGTATATTTCATTCGCTACAAGACCCAAAAGGAAGAGACTGGACCATATCCCAACAGCATTGCTCCACCCTCGGAATATGGTGCGCCCGCCGCTCCACCAGCTCCTTCAGCACCCAGCAGCTCCTATGGTGCGCCATCACACTAAGCGGACTCCTCTACAAGCCCATCTTTTGGTTTTTCCCAGTACAAGCCACTTTATGGTTTTCTTTATTATTCTGATTCAAGCAAATTTTCACGACAAAGAAAAACAAAAGCAAAAGCAACAAAAAAAAACTAAACAAAAACAAAAACAATTTAACGTGTGACAAAGTTTACGAGCAACGAACATCCTAATTATCATCTACCATCCCATCCTCCAGCTTCAGCTCCAGCTCCTGCTACAGCTTTAGCTCCATCAATGTTGTTGTTTCTTATGTAATATTTTACCTCTAAACATTCTCCAATAGGCTGTTTGTTTCAATTTGTTTGTATAATCTTAAGTCTATAGTTCTTTAAGCACATGCGTTATAAACACTGATATTCACATCCGACTAGCCGTATCTATCAGATATATATATATATATATATATCTATATATATATATCATATACGTATGGTAAATGAAACATTCATTTCAAATGCATTTCAACTAGGCAAATACCTAAAAAGGATATACCAGGATATATATTGTTGTTGTTGAGCACAAGGAAAATGTGTAAAAATTTAAACAAAACATAAAAAAAAATTACATCAATGAGAAGAAAAATGATACTCAAATATATATATCGTATATGTTTTTTTTTATAAACAAAATGAATGGATAAAGTGAAATAAATGTTTAACTAATAATCAGTAAACCTGAATCTATTTCTTTTCTAACAGTGCATCCATTTTATATCTTTGTTTCAAGAATACTTTTAATAGCTTTGTACTCGTTTCCATACTAAAACTTAAAATGAAATCAAATATGATTAAGTGTTCTCAGGAACAGTTTTTTTTATTATTTTCCTTTTCTCTGTAATCTATTTTAGAGCCCGCTTCAGCTTACAATTTTAATTGAACATTGTCAGACAGCTCGGCAGCACTTTTAACTGTCCTTTCCTATTTTATTCTATTCCTATGCAATCCTATACTTATGCCGTCCAAATCGGAATCCCAACCCAAATCCACCCATTGATGCTTTTAAATACACACACTCAACAGCTTCTAGTCAAGCTGTCAAATGTAAGCGAACTTAAAACACATCGTTTGCATTTTGGCTACTCCCCTCCCACTCTAAGCCTACGTTGTGCTCTTCTCCCCACCTTTTAGCAACAACATACGGCACTTAAGTGACGCTTCAGCTTTTCAACTATCATTGTGAGTGTTGTCTGTGTGCGTGCTTTTTGCTCCTCTTTCTTTGGCTTTTGTTTTATTTTTTTTTAGCATTTTGATGTCTACTCGTACAATATAAACATCATTTGCGTTGTTCCTTTTGTTGTAGCCTCGCTGATTTTGTTTACCTGAGCCTCCTAACGGCACTTATGTAAGAGAGTCAGTGCCAACAAATGCTCTCTTAACAACACAGTCCAAAAGCGAAAGTCCAACCCCAATGAGTAAGCATTGAATGCATTGTTAAACCAAATGACGCTCTCTGTGCTGTCGCACATGCGCGTATTGACAGATACAAAGAGCGGCAAACTGAAGGCAAACTGTAGGTTAGCTATAGACAAACTGAAGGTAGACTGAAGGCAAAGAGAACTTTAAATAAAACTCCTGCTTCAGTTGCGATTGTAATGCCAACGTTGACGGCACGCAAGTGGCGTTCGCGTCGCGTCGAGTTGTGTGTTCGAAAATGAAAATGTATTTTCGTTAGAGTCAAAAAGCTGAGAATCAAGCTAAAATAAATCATGTATATCAAAATCGAAGAAACCAAAGCGTCTCAGCCAAAGATGAAACCAACAACCATAAATTGCCAGTCATAAAAAAAGGGTTTGTGCTTTTACAAAGTCTCAATATATGTGTGTGTTTGTGAGATTGTGTGCCTGTGTATGTGTATTTGTATGTGTCTGTGTGGTTTTTGTGTTGTGTTAATATTGTTGTCCCATACAATGCCATGGCATTCATTCTATGCCTACCCAGCCTACCCGCCCACTTCCCCTTGCAGTTCCTCTCTATTGTTGCTGTTGCGTACAATTAGAAGGCATTGCCAATCGATTTGTGTGAAAAGCCAAAGCTCAAAAGGTGGACGCCAAACAAGAAAATAAAGAAAGAACCGTTACTGGCAGGTGTGCTATGTCTGAAAAATGAAGTCGCAGTCAACGTTGATGTCGCTGCTCAGGTTGAAGTTGTAGTTGAAGTTGCCTGTCATTCATGGGGAACGTGCCACCAAAAAAAGGGACAATATTAATGAAAAAATGTTGCAAAAATGTCACGTTTCTAACTCCCAAATTATCCGCGAAACATTGTCGTTAATGAAGACGCAAAACTTGAGCTTCAAGACTCAAGCTAACGGTACCATCTTGCTATTCTTATCTAAAAGTATATATGTATTGCAAGATGGGTATACTAATAAGAAAAGTGCTAAAGTGACCCTCTTCATAAATGAATTGAAGTTCTTATAAGAAATTTAAAGAAACTATAAAGAAAACTATATAAAAGTTCTAAGTAAAAGAACCTAAAATAAACTGTTTAACTTTGAAAATTAACACTTGAAATCATTTTGGAAACATTCTTAAAAGTTTCTATAAAAGTTCAGTGAAACGAAAGGAATAAAAGGACATTCTATGTGAAAGATGCTACAAGTGAATAAAAGTACCCAAAATCCAGTTGTGAAATCATGTGATGTGTATGATGTGAGTGTGAGTGTGAGTATGATAGTGTATATAAAACATATGCCAAATAAACAGATGGCTATAACCATAAAGAGAAAGTGTTATGCCCATTACCATAGTTTGGATGGACCCTTCTTAACTCAAAGTCTGTGTGCTACTTTGTCTCTTGTCCCTTTGCCAAAATCACAATTTATGGCACAACGAATGCGACTGTAAACCCAAAACATAAAATATATGATACAATTCACTGTATACAAAGTATACTAAGTATCAAGAATCAAGTATGAACTATCTAAAGCCAGAAAGAAGTTTATGTGTGTCCTTCGCATAGAATGTTACGGATTCATTTGAGTGGCAGCACATCTTTTTATTAACTTGCTGTTTCCCTTTGGCTCTTCATTTTATGTATGCAGAAAAGGAAACCAAAGTGCTTCCAATAAAATACTTCCACAACTATGGAAACTGATAACAGAGGACGACATTCAACAGCAGCCATGACCACTAGAAATGGCGGCTTCTGTGGTGCACTACAGCGAGCACCACCACCAATGCCGGCGGTTCTTACACGACGCCTTTCGAGTCGTGAGTGCTACGGTGTTGGTAAGGTTAAAGTCATGCTACGAGTCTCAGATAAACAAGAACCTTCCGACGAACCACACTATATGGCGCTGGACAAGAAAAAACGCCAAGTGACACTCACCGATCCAAAAACTGTTTGCATACCACAAGCACAAGAAAGAGCACCAATGGTAGCAGCGCCCAAAATGTTTGCATTTGATAACTTATTTACCACGGAGGATAAACAAGTAAGTAATATCTCTATGTTTATATATTAAGCAGAGTTAAGTTACAATCCTAATCATATTTATCATAAGGAGTTACTTGAAGTACTTTGAAACTCATTCAAAATCATGTTATATTATAAAAATTCTTTATTTTCGGTGAGATTTTTCATATTCTTTTTCCGAACTATTCTCCCAGATACAGTAATACATATTTCAGTTAATCTAGGCTTATAAACTTTGCTGAATTGTCAGATTATCGATGGATAAAGTCTTATCGCTATCATTATAATTCATGTTTCCCATGTAGGCGGACATATGTGCAGCAGCCCTGAGCGAAGTAATACCCGCCGTGCTCGAGGGCTCCGACGGCTGTCTGCTGGCCATGGGCTACCCGGGCACAGGTCAACCCCAAACAGTTCTGGGTGAAAATGGAGCAGGGGCCCTAGGTGCGGCTGCCTGTGCCATCTCCTGGCTCTATAGGGGTATACAGGAGCGTAGGCAGAAGAGTGGAGCGAGATTTTCGGTGCGCGTTAGCGCTGTCGGCGTCAATGCGACCAAACCGGATGCTCTCTCTACGGACTTGCTCATCTCGCATGCGGCTGGTAAGTATGGTAAATGCGAAGGATGGAACACCACCTGTTAGCTGCCTGGGGGCGTATGCTGGCTGTCAATGCGGGCATGGTCATGGGCATGAGCATGGGCATGAGCATGGGCGTGGGCATTGTAATGTTGCCCCTGGGTCAGCTGATGATGGTTGTTGTTGGCTGTTTGCTGTTAGCTGTTGGGATGGGGGTCCGTAACTAGGGGCCCCCAATTTGAATAAAGTTAACCTGTGAGGCAACTCCCAACCCCACATGCAACCTTTGGCTTTCATTGCTACTGCTGCTGCTCCAATGAACGCTAACTACATACTCGTAGAGTGGCATTTATTCGCACATAAAACCTAATGCCCTTTTCATTCACTCCATGACTCCGACACAGAATCTGACGACTCCCCGGGGATTTATTTGCGTGACGACTTCCTTGGTGGCCCAACGGAACTACGTGCACCCACCGCCGAACGTGCGGCGCTATTTCTCGACTCTGCTCTGGCCGGACGCTTAAAAAGTTCCGCCGGCACTGGCAATTCCTCCCACTCCTCAAACACAAGCACGAACTCACCAACGACGCTGGAGTCCGCCCTCATCTTTACACTGCACGTCTACCAGTATAGTCTATCCCGCAAGGGAGGTGGTAAGTTATGGTCCTACTCCTTCTCCAACTCATTCTATACAATTGTAGCTGGTGTAGTTGTTCTTGTAACTGTTTTTGTTGTAGTCATCTTCATTGTTCGTTGTTGCCACTCAAGTGGCCCGCTAAATGTTTCACTAGACGCTAGACCATTAAAGTGTCGCATTTCACTTCCTTTGCTTTCTTCCACTCCCCCTCGCCAACCTTCCGCTCCCACAAATCCCACACTACTCACTCCATTGCTCATATCGTCACTCTTTTCATACAGTTGCCGGCGGTCGAAGTCGTTTACATATCATCGACTTGGGCGGTTGTGCCAATCGCAGCGGGGGTCTGCCTCTCTCGGGAATTGGCAACATACTGTTGGCCATATTGAGCGGCCAGAGACATCCGCCACATAAGGACCACCCGTTGACACCACTGCTTAAGGACTGCCTGGCACCCATTACCTGCCATGTGGCAATTGTCGCACATATCCTACACGACCAAAGCTATCAGGATGCACTCTCAACCATTCAGATTGCTTCCCGTATCCATCGCCTGCGGCGACGCAAACACCGTCTGCCGATGCCTCTGGCTGTAGGTCTTGCCCAGGGCCTAAACCCTGGTGGAGGCTCCTCAGCAGGCTCCGGTGCTGATCCATCCAGTTCAGAGATCTCCGCCGACACTGTCATCTACATGGGACCCCATGACGACGCCACAGATGGTGAACATCCACCCGTGTATCTGCCCTCGCTCAATACCAGCGACAATCGTGGTGTCCTTAACAAGGCCCTAAAGAGCAGCAGTCCTGCAGAGAAGCCACAAGCACAACCCAAATCGAACTGTGCTAGTCCATTGATGAAGAAAGCCGCCATCGAAAAGGGTAAGTCAATCTCCAACCACCATTTACGCTCGTAAAGACAAAAAAAAAGGGAAATTGCTTAAGGGATTTTAATTGAAATTCCAAAAGTCATTAGGATTATGGACTCCAGGGTATACTGTCATCCAGTGTTCAAAATTTGTCCGTTGGACTCGGTTACTAGACTGTTTATTAAGTTATCGCTTCAATGTGTGAATCCAACCTACATGATAACAGATTAAAGCCTGAATAATAATAAGAGCTGAAATCCTTGTGATAGGAAGGCAGCTTCTTTGAACTGGGGGAATATAAAAGTGTATTCAATGTTTACATTTCCTTTAAATTTTTTTTAAAGACTATTTAATCATCAAGGACTATATATAATCCACAGTTTTAAGTTAAAGTTAAAGACTTCATGTAGACTGTTATTTCCTTAACCTTACCTTTTGTTTACTTTTACTAATAAACTTTAATCCTTTGTAATTGATAGCTAAAAAGCAACAGCCTTCGGTGAGTTCCACTGGTAGCTTAAAGCGACATAATGGAGTTGCAGCAGTATCTTGCTCATCTCCCATTCCGGCGCATACAGGATTGGCTCATGAGTTGGTAACGCCTGGCTCACCCATACCAAGGCATATGTGCTCCAAGGCATCAAATGTGCCAACGCCGAAGGGTTCACCGCTGCGTCGTCCACATGGCCCCGCGCCAGGTGCTGCTTTGGAGCAGCTGGAGGCTGGCATGCGGAAAATTACTGAGGAACAGTGGATCGATGGCCCACGTGTATCCAGAGCGAAGGTGGCCGAAGCACGACACTTGATGCGCGAGGTAAATCACATAAAGCAATGCGAGACTTGGGTTGACGGGCCCAAGTCACAGTCGTGTCGTTCTTTGACTGCGGGAAATCTGCCAACTGCTGCACAAACGCAAGGATATGGATTTATGGATGCACATAAGAAGACCATGATACGGCAATGGGTTGAGAATCAGACATCGCAAGTCTTCCAGAGTTCAACCACAGTCTCTGCCAGCAGTTCTCCCACAGCGCTGCACTTAAAGCTATCGCAGTTGAAACAGAAATCGTTAGATTTGCCTGATCGGCCTACTTATCAGTCGGAGGAACTATCATTGGATCTTCCACCGGGCTATGATACATTGCCACTATTGGGCAGTTTCCAGGATGTTCTAGCAGATGGCGATGATCAGGACAGTGGACCGTCTGAAGTGCCGCCAGCGCTGCCGCTACTCGATGATCCTCTGGGTTCCAGAGATATCTCTCACGACAGCCTGCATCGTATGCTCTCGAGGCATGTGTCTCGCGAGCACCTACATGACGCTGAACTAGCTGCAAGTCGAGCCTCATCACAGCATCCCTCACAACGGAGCATCGACTGTGGTCTCCAGGTAACGGAAGAGGAGATAGCACGTACTATGTCTCGGGAACGGGAACATAAACAGTTAACCCATCCACTAGCTGCGCTCAGTCACTGCGACAACTTGTCCTTTGTTTCTAGTTTCAACATGGCTTGTGAATCATTCAGCGAATGTGGGGAACGTGCCAGGTAAACATGAAGTTAGTCTGTTCTGCAACCAGCCCGATGTTGAATTGTGCTTTTTTTCTGTGCTCACTATTTTTTAGACACCAGTTTGATCAGCTTGCACGCCTACATGAGATCTTTACGTCCCAACTGGCCATGGCAGAGGTAACGCCCCCAGCAGCGCTCTTCCGCACGGATGTAGGCAGCGTTTTCAGTGAGCCTGCTTTCCGGTTCAACGTTGGCCAGAGTAGTGTGTGCAGTGAACCCGCCTATCGCCTGACACCAAGTCCTCCGAAGTTGCTGTCGCATAGTCCCAGTCAGGGATCTCTGCCTAGTCTAAATGGCATTATGGAAATAGCTGGTATGGATGACTATGCGCTGCTAAGACAACCCGATGGCGCCTCAGATCCTAGTCTGCCAAAGAGTGAGAAACGTTTTGCACCACAGCACGATGATATTAGCGAGTTGGAGGAAAAGTCGATGGCAGCTGCAGTAGGCAGGCGTAGCTCCCTAGAGGATGCACAGCATAAGCTCAATGAGATCACAAATATTCTACCACTGGCAGCACAATCACGTCTGCCATTGTTGCCGCTCAACACTAGCTCCGAGGCATATGACAGTGGACATGACTCCTCTACACCGCGCACTTCAAAGCATTCCGGTATATCGCGGCGTGCAGAGAGTGGCTATCATAGTGTAGCCACAGTGCGGGATTCAGATGAAAGTAGCTTTGCATCGGGAATGTCAAAGAATCAGCGGCATCGCATAACCATATCAGGAGGCAATTATCAGCGACATGGCAAGAAGCGACAACGCCAGGAACCCAACAAGGGACTGTGCAATTGGTTAATGACTCCATTCACCTGCACCTATCCAGAGACTGAGGGCGAGATAAGCGACTTTTAGCTAATCCTCTAGCCAAATACTCATAGCTGTCCATTTGTCCAAAAGACCCACCAAGAGAATAATAAGGAGAGAGCTAGAGTCCCGCAGCAAACAAATGGCCAAAAAGAACACATTAACGCAAACACATCATTAGGACATATTTCAGATTCAAATTCAGATTCAGTTAAGGATCAGAAAGGATCTTTAAAAGAAAAATATGAAACATATAAACAGCGACTGATTAAATTTTACTAGGCGTCGTCAGCCATACACAATGAAGATAAAGATAAAAATTAAGAAGATAAAAAAGAATATTACTAATCTATGCTAAACCCAACTACCTAATTAATACCTATGCTATAAAAGAAAGAAAGAAATCAGCAGGAAATGCCAGACACTCACTCAAACACTCACTCAATCACTCACTAATACATACGCATAAGTTCAAACGGGGCTTTAAATATTTTTTAAGTTGCCAGCTAGCATAATAATAATAACAAAAATAATATTAAAATATAATTCTAAAAATAATATATAGATTCGCATTAGGGGTATTGCAAATATAGATAGACTTACGGATAACAGTAAAGAAATTTCTTTCTATCAATTTTATATATAGCGCTGACTACCCCTAATTTATATGTATATATACATATATATAAAAACATATACATTTCATATATGAATAACAAAATATATTGTACTTAATCAGGCCACAATCACTATGACTATATACAAAACAAGAGAGAAATCGCGAGATAAATATGTGAAGAAATATTTCAAGGATATACATTTATATATATTAATATATACATATTTTTATCATATATATATATATATATATATATATATATACAAAAATATATATATATGTATATATTAAAGCTATTTATTGTTTATTTTTGGGTTATTTGTCTGGAATGAAAGCTGAGAGAAGAAAGTGAAGAAATTGTATGCTAAATGTTAAATGTTTGCTTATTCAAACGAATTTTATTGCCAATTATAAGTTACGAAATGTTTAAATTAATTGTTAGTTAGCTAAAGTTATAAATCTACTTAAATCTATATATATATAGTACGGGTTACAACTTGATGAACAACCCTAGAACAACAACAACAAATGGAAAAAAACAAAGAAACAAAAACCAACTAGAAACCAAGAACCACTGACTATATAAGGTTTATTCCAAGTAGAAAAATGTTAAACATACAATTTTGTTGCCATTTTTGCCTAAATCAACTATGTTACAAAAACAAAAAAAAAACAAAAGAATTCAACAAATATAAAATAAAGATATATATATATATATATATATATAGATAGATATATATTATATATATTTATCAGAGATATATATGTATAAGAAATTGCAAGCAAATTTTAAAGAAGCTAAAATAACATAAAAAGAAAATATATATATATACATATATCACATATACATATACATATACATAACATTGCATGCGCACGCCAGAAGCGAGAAGAGTTGAAAGGAGTATTCAGAGCTTGACGTTATAAAGGACGCCACAAAGTATGCAACACTTTTGTGCGCTTTTAGCAGCTCAACTTTGGCTTTACTCCTTTAAATATGAATAGCTAAATTTTTGCATCAATCAGCCAGTTATTAACATTGCATTAAATTTATATATATATATATATATATATATATATATATATATATATTATATATTATAAATATATTAAAAAATATTTTTGATTTTTGATTAAACATTGAACATTCCTCCATTGCCTTTTTAGTCGCATTCATCCAATATAATATAAAGCGAACAAACCTATTCAATTAAATGTTTAAAAGATCGAAATGAAAACTAAAAATCATAATAATTATATTAATAATAATACCACTAATTGCATTATTATCTATTTCGTATTATTACATTATTATTCCAATTATCAAGCGTATTTATCACCATGGCTATATTTTAATCAACTCCTACTCAAAATCCTTGTAACACCTGCCCCATCCCCAATTGCACCACCCAACCGAAACCCACATTCATTTATAATTTATTTATATATATATATATATATGTATTTATATATATAATATCATATCCGTATATGATGATTCGTCGACTTCGACACTGAAATACAGACTAATTATTTTTTATAATATAAACAAATTGACAGCTGGTTTTATTGCAACTGAATGAAGGTTCTTGTGGTTGTATCGAGGGAGGGGAAAAGGGGAAAGTTAACGGCTCTGCCGGCATCAGTTGGCCAAATAAAGTTGACGTTTTTATAGATACACGGAGTAAGTATGGGAATGAGTGAGACATGTGCGCTGCCAGGACGAATATATCACAAAGTGACTGCCACCCCATTGACTACTACTCACTCGTTAGTGTAAGGGGAATGGGGAAGTTGATGGTGAAGGAGGAGGGGGTGTTCGAGTAGACGAAAGTTCAACAATAAAAATGGGAAGGATACGTTTTTTTATATATATTTAACCCCGAAACTTTAATACTCTCAATTTAAGTTTTAATCGAGTTGCTTTTTTATGAGCGGTAAAATAAGGATACTATAGATGAAGTATACAATCCTTGGGAAAGTAAATATAAATGCAAATGAGCTAACGAATTTAGTTTTTATGTACGAATCCTTTAGTTTACTTGCCAAGCTATTTGAGACTTGAAACTTTTGTACACAATATAGAAAATTATCCTAGAAAACCCTTAAGCATAATCAACGTGTGTTTAAACATTATTAGCTAAGGTTATAAAACGGAACTAGAAGGATTACTTTTACAATGATTGGGTATAGGAATGTTATCCTTTACGTGCTATGCACTGTATACTATAATTATTATATAAACTTATATTTAAAATTTGATGTTGTCTACTTTGTTGCATAGCGAAGTTACCCTTTGTAAGGATATTAGCAATAAAATGTGTTGGCACCTTCTGGCAAATGCCGCTTTCGTTACAATAGGAATAAGTAGAGTAACACCCCTCCTTGAAGTATTTTAGAGATGGAGGGTTAGTGGGTTGACTGCATCCCTGCATGCCACTACCCCGCAGCGATTTTTCTTGTTTTGCTGCCTTGGTTGGCTTTTGTCTGCCGCCCTTTTCGTGTCGTGTGGCGCTTTTCTCTCTCTTTGGGAAAACGTCGCCATTTCTTTTTGTACTTTTACAACCCTCGTTTCTTATCACAAAAACTTTAAATTTTTCGCATTTTCGCAATTCACAGTTACAAATGCAAATGCTGCCCCGCCCCACATTGGAAGCAGTCAACTGCCACAACGCCAGCTCCTTCAGAGTCTGTATGCCATATGTTGCCAATTGAGGCGAAAATCGGGAAAAAAACGCGTCTAAGCGAATTGTTTATGACCCTTTAGCAGCTTGACGGAAGGACTAGAGAGTTTAACAGTAGTGTAGGGGAATGTTGAGGATAGGTTGACTTTCTAACTATGTTTATATGCAAGTTGGGAGCAGTTGCTGTTGCTATTTTAATTATGGCTTGCAAATTATTTTCGAATTTTTCATCAAGTTGCGGAAATAAATGTTGACTGCAATTTCCTACTGGTAACTGGATGCAAAGGATTCGAACCGTATTTCTACTGCTCAATCCCTTTATATTCTCTCTCTCTCTCTGTCTTTCTCTGTTCATTTTAATTTTTCTTTTTATTTTTATTTTCCTTTTTTTATATATATAATATAACAGGTACAGGTCCAGTGTGTTGGCTTTGGCATGACCTAAAAAAAATATTCACACTCACTTCACTTGTCAAGTTGTGTACAGCGACGGGAGGCAGCAGGACTAACAGGGACTAGGAGCAATACTGAAACTCAAATATGCATCAAATATATATAGTATATATATATTGTATGTTTGTGTCTGTATATATATATATGTGTGTGTGTGTGTGTGTGTTAAAACACAGTACAAACTCATTAAAACATGTTCCACTTGCAATTAGAGTTTGTCATTTGTCAGCAGCAGCGGTAAATTCAAGCAGATATTGTTAACAAGCCCACATCATCATTCATATAGTATACGGGTATATTATATAATACACATATATATATATTTATATATACATACACACAATATATGTACATTTTGAATGCTTTAATTAGAGTAACAAAAAAAAATTATAACAAATCTGGTGACTATCCAATTACTTCCCCCATTCAACAATTTCCAATTATTTTTTGGGTTTTTTTTTAACAAATAAAAAAATATTTCATTTTTGTTTTTTGGTTTTTTTGCGTTGAAGCTTTAATATTACCATTATAAAATAAATAAAATAATTTATCTATGGTTAGTTAATTTATAGTTCAAATTGTTTTGTTAATATAGCACCGATCTACATATCGTTCAACATTATTAAAGTCGGGAAGCTTTATCACTTTTCTTTTTCTTTTTCTTTCTTTTTCACTCTTTAAGTCATCTATTGTTTAGAATAAAAATATCCATTGTTTGCCTAATGTAGTATGACACACACCAGGGGAAGCCCTATAAATAGAAAGCGTTCAATATGAAATTGGGGGAGGGATTAAAAGCGGAGTTGGAGTTGCGATTATGAGAGACAGACAATTAGAAAAACATGAACAGCAATTGAAAAAGCGCTTAAGGAAATTTAATATGAAACCAGCAAATTCTGGGAACTTGAATTTGAACTGACAAGTGAAACCTTAAAGGGAGATATTTGGGAGAAAGGAAACTAACGAAAGGTGTGGAATTGGTTGATGTATACACATGGTACATGAGCATTACCTAAGAATATTATGTTGACCAAGTCCTTAAGTTACCCAACTGATAGAAGAACAAAGCAAACCCACATACTATGATATCTTCACTCGCCTCCTCCTGTATGCTATCGAACAGCAAAGGAAAATATTTGACGATGAACATATTTATGGTAATGCGTAGCAATTGCGAATTATGTCGCTTGATGGCTAGGAAGCCCATCGATATAATGTTGGCTAGCACTGTAAGATCTCGCATTCCCTCATTTAGGTCACAATCCTTACGTTCCTGTATAATGGAACAGCTTAGATCGAATATCAGTGGGAACACAAATATGCTATGCGCCAGGGACATGTACATTAGATCATTTTGCATGTATAATTCCATGTTGACCAAGGGCAGTGGCACCAGCTCCAGCACACCATGGGTTACATCACGCAATTTACCAAAATCACTTGGGGTCTCATGACTACCCAAAACCACACGTATCAGCCCCAGCACAGCAACGACTCCACCTACTATGCAAGCAACTAATGCAAAAGGCTGTTTCTCGGATATCATTTTTCTGGCGGTATATCCTGAACTGGCCAGTAAGAGTCCATTATATATAGTACGCAATCTACGGCCAGAAATGGGATCACTCATCTCGAGAGGAATAAATTTTGAAAAACTGATTACAAACCAAAATGTATTCTGACTGTTTTTTCCAACTTTAAGAACTGAAATCGAATAAAGTATATTCTGTTAAAGGACTTCAATTTATTTTGCGCTTTTAAAGTGCAGGATGTTATTGGTAATCTTAAAGTTTTAGAGTCTTATACTTTACCCACTTTCGGCTTACATTTGTACTTCAATATGGCATAGTACCCGAGAAAGTTTTCTAGGAAAAGAAGGAAAATCAATTGGAATTCCTATCAACAAAAAATGACTTTTTGCAACGAATGCAAAAGTAATATTTGAAATACTTAAAAAAGGGATGTGCATACCTTAAAAAATTCAACTGAAATAGAAAGAATATTACATATATATTAGCAAGGCCTCCAGTATACCCACAGCAATATATATATACATACAAACACTGAATAGACACAATCACATAGTTCCTAATAGATATATTTAGGAGAATTTAAGGAGAAAAAAAATTTGATCGCCTTTTTTCTTTTGTATTGGCATTTAGCGAGGAAAAGCATTTAATCGAAATCCTCGATTCCTAAAGAGCTTTTCGTGTCATTCCAGTGGCTGTTGGTTTCATCTATAACGATGCGGATGAGGTTGTGTGAGAACGATGCGTATATGGCAATGGTAACACTTGAGGATGCCAAGCACGCACCACGCCCCCACTGCTACGCATAAAGAAAAATAATAATTCAACTTTATTTGTGCCACATACCTAGGCATATGTGGGTCTTAGTAGTATGAGGTTGTAGATAGAAATGGGTGGAAGCAAGAGAATGGGAATGCGAATGGGAATGAGAGGGAGTTGACTTTCTGGCACACAGTGCCACAACATTGCTGTAGATGCCACTTTGGGCAGCTGTTCCATGTCAACACCCAACAGCGACAGAAACAACAACAGCAACAGCAGCAGCAACAACAACAACAACAACAACAACAACAACATTAAGAAGAAACAGCAACAGCCATGGCAAATTTAATCGAAAGCGTGTAATTGACCTCAGCAAATGGCGTTGTGAAAGGAAGACAGCGGGTAGAGATTCGGGTGTAGATGAGAGAGTGGGTGGCGCCATGGCTTTGTCGCAGGCTTAGCCAGCTGCCATCAAATCATTATCAGTTAAATAAACGACAGCGCCAAGTTAAAAAGATAACGAAGTCGTCCTCGTTGCCAGCATTGGCATCGTTGGTGTCGCCACACGGCTGCAACAACAACAACAGCAAAGAAAAGCTGAGCAATAGCAGCAACAGATGATATCTGGCCAGCAATGCGGCATTCAACTCCATGCTCAATCCCACGCTCAGTCGCTCTTCTTTGGTAACCCTCCCACCTCCCACCTCCCTTATCCTCTATCCGCTATCCCCTCTCCCTTATCCCATATCCCTTCTCCAGTGCACAATAGACAGACGTAAGCCGCCTCGTTTTATGCTAATTCAAATGGAAATGGAGCCAGTCAGCAGCTGCCACAGGAGTTCCTATGGTATGGATGAGCAGATGGTGGATGGGGTGGTAACGTTGTCAACGGCATTTGCTGTATACAGCTCTATGTATTCGTATTCATTATGCGACTGGGCGTATGGGGCGTTTTTGAGGCGTGGCAATGGCGCCTTGATCGGCCCGCACAGATAGCAGCAGTCAGTCTGACATACACTCGTACGTAGCATAGTAGTATGCAGATATCAAAATAAAAAAAGGACCAGCAGGAAGGGCAGCGGGGCAACAGGATTGGTCTCAGAACTCGCAACTGGCAACTCGCATTCCTTGTAAGAGGCAAATTCGCCATGATTTTCATATAATTTCCGCATCATAAAGCTGCGAAAGTAATTTTCCACTTGAAAGCACAGCCACAGTCACAGTCACACACAAACACACACATACACATATACATATAGAGTATGAGTACTTCAACCAAAAGTGTGAAACGAGGCTGCCTATGGAATTGGAGCTGGTACTGGAGCTGTAAAGCTACTTTTGGTTGGGGGTCAGACGATGTGGTAGTGGTCCATGCATTCAGCCAAAGTCTCAAGTTTTACACGGATTTGTTAGTGCTGCTGTTTTGGTATGTTTTTATGTATGTGTATGTGTTTTTGTGTGTATGTGTGTCTGTGTTAACTGTATTTGGAAGCTTGTTTTTGTTGCCACATTGAACACATTTTGTGTTGTCACCTTCTTTGGGCGCCATCACATGCAAATAGTATGAAAAGTTGGAGCTAAAAAGCGAGAGCTGAGATTTGCTTCTCTCTGCACATTAAATCGACAAGCATCATCATCATCTCTTTAAGACTTTTGTACATAAGATTAGGCTAAGCAGCTGGGCTATAACACACACATACACACAAACACAATAGGGAGTGGCCGTCAAAGCAAATTTCATTATGCCGCTCACGTGCGAGACAACCAAATTCACTGGGAAATAAAGAAAAAAGAACAGGAGAAAAAAATAAAGAATAGAAAGAAAGTAGAGGAGAGTGGAAAAAATAAAAATACAAAATGAAATATAAAAGAAGAAAACGAAGAAAAATATATATAAATATGTACAACAAAAGAGACAGATAGAATGAAACAGAGATTGAGTGGGACGGAATATAGGAAGGAAGCGGCAATAGAAAACGTACAAAAGCGAAACACGCACAAAAAAGTGCTCTAGGGCAACAAGGCTACCAAGGAGGCTACCAAGGAGGCGCCAAGTCCACGTTCAAGTCCACATTCACGTTCTCATCCACAACCACGTTCTCATCCACATCCACAGCGGAAGGAAGTCAGTCAATGCCCGCAGCAAAAAGGCCAACAACAAACGACAAAGTAAACACAAAAACAAAACAAGCCAAAAACTTCCACCTCCTTTCCTACACAATTCACCCCATTCCCTACCACAACCCACACTCCTTCCCAATGAGGAGCATAGAAGAAGACTATAGAAATGCCCTGCACAAAAGTCCAGGATAATTGTGTACCAGTGTTAACAGTTTTAACAAAGCCTTAACTAACTTTTATATGGATCACATTCTGATGGGATTTTCAAATAATAAAGCTAAAATTGGTCTAAGTAGTCTAATTAGATGTTAAACATCTAGTTCATCTATCACCATATACATTGAGGAAATATATATTGGATAATTAAACACTTTACCTAGAAGATAAAAAGATGAGTTTAACTAGAGCCAACTTAGAAATGTAGAAATGATGGCAACTACGTGAAGCTCTTTCTAAGATGCAACCAACTCAGTGACTAAATTATACAATCCTAAGTAAAGTTTTTTTTTTTAATTATACTTAAGTACTACCTGCTTATGTTGCAACTCCACTCCTCCAGGACATTTCTTAAAGAATTCCTCTCCATAACAGAAAGTGTGAGTTTTGTCGGAAAGAAGATGGAAACCAAATGAAATTTAAAAACAAAGAAAACTTCTAAAAGAAGAAATAACAAATTATATCTAAGAATCTTTTGGTGGCAAAGCTAATGTAACCTTTAGTAGCTACAGGGTATAGAGTAAAAAATTTAAATATATCAGAGATAGAAGTAAAAGTCCCTGAGACTCTGCGCAAATCGTTGGGGATTTACGGGAAAAGACAAGAAAACACAGAGAAACAGAAAGAGCAAAGTAAACCAAAAAAAACACGAAGAAAATAAATAAAAAATACAAAGAACAAAAACGAAAACAAAAATAAAAAAAGGAAATCCCGAAAAAAAAACTTTCTATATGCCAAGTTGAGTTAACTGCTGAAGTAACTTGGGTATTTAGCTGCAATCGATTTTTGTTGATTTGGCAGCATCAACTTCCAGCCTCGAACCCCAACCCCTAACCCAATCCCCAAACCAAGTAGTCATCCAAACAGCTAACCATTCTATAGCAAACCCAATCCAAATCCCAAAACTAAACCCTATTTCAGTAGCCAAGCCTCTGTGCCTGACCTTTCAACCTTTTGCACAAGCGGCACGTGGCGTGCAGGCTTTCACTCAGGCAACATCATCAACAACAACCGGAGCTGGAGTTGGAGCAGGAACTGTAGAAACATCAGCAACAGCAGCAGCAACAACAGCAACAGTAGCATCAACTCGAGCAACTCATCATCATCATCATTGTAGTCTGCAAAGTTTATTTAGGCTGTGTACATGCTCCAGCTTCAGTTTTAGCTACAGCTACACATTCAGCTACGGCTGGAGCCACTCTTCAATTTTATAGCAACAAATTTGCATCGTAAAAGATACTTTCAGGCGGTCCAAATGTTCCCATACTGATATACTTACTAATACTGGACCCCAACCCATGGCCATATGCATAGGGCTCACTCTCTTCCCCTCTCTCTCTCGCTTACTGTTTCGTTCTACATTTCTACTGTGTCACTCCCTCCGGAACCTCCCTGCAAAAACCAGACGATAAAAATACAAAACGTTTGTTTAGGCAGCCCAAATGATGCCTCCCCTCACTGCACATCAACTCTCACCCACATCCTGTATATCTTTCTGCCCATCCATCCACATGCCAGAGTCATAAACTAAGGACAAAATCGTAAAAACTGAGCAGTTCATTTAAATTTTTAATATTTCAGCTCCCCGGAAGCATCGTCTCACTTTTGTTTTTATGCCCATGCTCATGTTCAACCTTATCCTTATACCCATACCATAGGTCGAGCGTTTCAATTTATGCCTTTAATTAAATACAATCTACCTAGAAACTTGGATCATGCACTTACTAATAATGGCCATCAAATAGAGTTTCATTTCTTAGGCGTCTATAAGTATCATTCCTATTCCTTTTCCTGTTGTTGTTGCTCTTCCAGCGATGCTCCCCATTCAGCATCCAAACACGCACTCAGGATTTATTTTCACAATAATATATATATATATATATTTATATGTATATGTAAACTTGGGTAGAAGGAGGAACGCAGCACGCGGGTATGTAAATTTTTCAGTAAAAATTCACTTCGTGATAATGGATTTTCCATGTCGCATACAACGCCATAGCTGTCGCAGTCACAGTTAACGTTGCTGCCAGCATGACAAACACCCAAAATCAGCTCACCTCACCTCTTCAACCTTCATTTCCCATTTCCAAAAATAACAACAACAACAGCAAAAAATGAAAAACACAGCAGCCCCATCCGCACCCGCACGACAACGACAATTACCTACCTTACCC
Organism: Zygothrica quintamaculata; assembly: GCA_037044455.1. Lineage (NCBI taxonomy): Eukaryota > Metazoa > Arthropoda > Insecta > Diptera > Drosophilidae > Zygothrica > Zygothrica quintamaculata. The sequence continues at coordinate 153,804 of JBAMBS010000275.1, read as the reverse complement.
CAACCAACTACTTCTTCTACCCCCCACTGCACATTGGAGCATGATAGATGGCAAGTCTCTGTTGGTAGGTAACTCGAAGTATTTGGGTACTTCAAAAATGTTTTCAAATCTAAAGCTATATCCATATGTGCTAATGTATGTGTGTGTCTCACTGTGTATGTGTGCTCAAGTGTCAAAAATTTTGACTAATACTTGTGCTCAGATTTTAGATTTCTTTTGACTTGAAATATTGTTGTTGTTATTGCCCAGGTTTTGACTTTTGGCCCATTGGCGTGGCTGGCAGCCAACATGTCCTAGGTCTCAATTAAGGAGGCAAACCTTAATGTGAACGCCTGCCGTCGCAGCACCTTGCGCTTTTCATGCTTGTTTTCGCTCTCACGTTCGCATATACACTGACAATAATTCTCTCTTATTTGGTCAATTCTCCCAGCAATTGACTCAGTTCTCTCACTCTCTCTCTCACTTACCGTTAAATGCATTGTCGAAATCAAAATTTTTAACTCTTACTAAACAATAAAATTGTAAGAGTTTATTTTGTACCAATTACAAAATGAAATGTACCAAAAGCATATATATACATATATAAATTATATATATATATAAATTATTGCATACTAAGAATTTAAAGATATTTTTAAATGTTATATTTAACTGAAACATAAGGATTTCAAAGCCCTACATAATGTGTGGGATAATCGAAAAGAACATTGCTTAATGGGAAAACTTCTTTAATTAAATTCTAATAACTCTTCTCTGCGATTCTCAAATTATGTACTTAAGCAATGTAAAATTTCATACAATTCTCTAGTTTTTGCAAGTGCATAACAAAATTTTTGTGTGTGTAGGTGACTAACACAGTATGTATGTGTTATGTATATGTCACTTGTTGTCCAGACTCTGGGCACTAAGAAAATGTACCAAATTTGCTTTAATAAATAATTCAACGTACCAATGCGTAATAAATAAAGTTAGGTACCAAAATATGGAAATGTACTCTTAAAATACAAAATGCCAGTAGCAAACATTCTCTTAACTGCCCTTGCCACTAGCTCATGCTCTTCGGTTCCACTCTCTTCGGCTGTCACACTATAGCTCTTACGCCTTACTCTTCGTCTGCTAGTGTATTTTTTTTTGCTGTAGTTTATCGTTTTTAGTTGTTGCTATCGCTGACAGTTTCCTGTTTACTTGCATTCAATTTGAGTTTGTTTTTGTTTTTTGTTTATTCTTTTTATTATTATTAAAGTTACATATGAACTTAATTTATAATCAGGGCTGCGTCTGTATTCACTTTCACTTCGAAATTTAAAAAATATGCGAACTTGGGATTTATGATTTATCGGTGATATATTTTATTAGTTTGCAATAAGCAATATATGAAACTTAATGATTGTAAGAAATGAAAGTGAGAACAGCAACAGATTCGCTGAAAAGAATTTTATTTTGTTTTTGTTTTTCTTTTGTATAATTTTTTTTAAATAATTTGTTTTTCTTTTGTTTTTAATTTTAATCAGTAATATTAATTTTATTTTTACTTTTTATTTATTTTTTTTTTGTAATCCTTATTCATTTGAATCGCTGAAGCCCTCCTGCTGTTCTCTAGCTCTCTAATCTGCTTGGCTTTGCATTGACACCCCCCTTGCATTTAACTGTTGTTTATCGTCCTGCTTAGTCGTGTCCTGTCCATAGTACGTAGATGTCAAAACCCAACCCACATTCAGTTCGATTCCACATTTCATCCATCATATCTGGCTGCTCCTGTTATTTTATTCCACACTTCTCTGCTCATACTGCTGCTCCTTGCGGCGCTTAGTTCGTTATTTTATAAATTAACAAATTTAGCTAAGTAGTTGTAGTTGTTGTTGTTGTTGGTTGGTTGGTTGGTTGGTTGGTTTGTTGGTTGTTAGGGTTGATTGGATTGTATTTATCCGCTACTCCTTGCTGCGTGATATATCAACTCGTCCGGCGTTACTGCCCTTACCCCCCTATCTCACTGTTTAGTCCTTAAACTTCTTAACATTCAATGCAGCTGCTGCTCTATTGTACAACACAAAATGCATCGAAATTATGTTAATTATTATAGTTTATGTTTGTTGTTGTTTTCTTATCTTTTGTTTTGTTTTGTTTTAACGGCATGCCATTTTTTTAATTTTTTTCTTTTTTTGTATTTACTTTTGCAATTGTTTATTATGTTGTTGCTGTTGAGTTTGTTTTTGTTTTTTTTTTTGTTATAATGCGACGTAATATGTGTGTAAGTGTAAGCTGCGTATTGGTGCCGGTAGCAAACAGCTTAAAGGAAATAATCTGGTGTTCTTCGCGTGACATGGGGCTCTCCGCGCCGCGGTGCTGGGTCAAATTGTAGGCTGCACACGGAGAAGAATATTTATTTTAGTTTACAGAAAAGGTTAAACATTTGTATATTGAGAATAGGACTTACAATGAAAATTTAAGTGAATCATCCAATTCCATAAGAGCCGCTTGATTACCACACCTGTAGCAATAGTTTGGCGCTGAGAATATTGTGACGACATTGCGATCATGACACCAATTATAGCCCTCCATTACAAGCTGATGTGCACGCGAGACCAATGTCAAGCCATTTGTGTGGTTAAACGTTTCAGATATATCCTGTTGATTAAATGTAAGTTTATTAATATCTTTATGGTTGATGTAAGTTTTTTATTAGAATACCTGTCCAAAGGTGTAGCCAGCTCCACGAGGCGAAATTCCCCAGCCACCTCTATCGTCAGGATCGGACCATAACAAATCACACATAGGACCTTCATGGGGTACTTCCTGCAAGCGATCCAAAGCGCGTATATGATCCAAACTATCGATCGATGGACTGAGGCCGCCGTGAAGGCAAAAGATTTGCCCATCTACCAACGCCGTCAGTGGCAAATAGTCGAATAAATCGGTAAAATACTTCCAAACATTTGCATTTCCATATTTTCTAAGACATTCATCGTAGAATCCATACACCTGTGTAATTTGGCGCGATTCATGGTTGCCACGCAGGATGGTAATGCGCTCCCGATAACGAACTTTGAGTGAAACCAACAGAGTGACAGTCTCTACGGAATAATAACCACGGTCTACATAGTCACCCATGAACAAATAATTTGTATCGGGCGATTTGCCGCCTATCCGGAACAGTTCCATTAGATCGTGAAACTGACCGTGCACATCTCCGCACACTGTGACCGGGCATTTTACCTCTTGCACATTGGATTCCTTAGATAGGATTTCCTTTGCCTATAAATGGTAAAAAAAAAAATTATAATACAATTAGAGATAAAATTATAAACATTGTATATTATTATATATAAATGTTAATCTCTTATTAGTATTAATCAATTTCGATAAATTAAACTGAAAATTCGTATTGTGTGTGTGGTACAATTTAAATAAATTTATTATTAGACTTCAGTGTGTAGCATAATTTTGTTTGATACTGATGAATGAGAAAATATGTGAGAGAAACAAGTTTCCGGGTTCGCCCGAAACACTGAGAGACAAGAGATTTATATGCGCCATTTCAACTTTTTGCCATGTTGTTACCTTGTCTGGGGCATATGTGTCCGCTTCCGCCAAACAAACCTATAACTAAACCAATGCGAATCACTTTTGGCATCATGATCATCAAGTCCCTCGAACCCCGAACCGTATTCTACTACAGGGCATAACAAAATATTTGGGTGACGCAAACATAACCCCACTTCTAAATGCCTAATCAATGGAGCAAGTGTTGGTAGTAACGGTGAAATCAGCAAATTGAAAATAGTTGATATCGATGGGCATTGGTGTGAATATCTATACTCATGAGCTTTCCGTTAATTTGTTTAATTGAATTCAATATTGATGGAAAAACACAAACACACGCACACCCACACAATCGCACAGCTCTTGTCAGACAAACACATGCATACACTGCAGCAAGTTAGTGTTTGTGGGCATGTATATTGCATACATAGATACATATTCTGAGCACACACTTGCACGCAAAACATTAAGTAATATTTACTTAGCGTAAGAAGCAGTTGTGTGACGCAGTATCGGTCAGAGATACATAACAAGGTTGTTGTGTTTTTTTTTCCTTTTTTGCCCAAGAACAATTACGCACGTTTGCTATTATCATTAACTAAACAAACGCTAAATAATGAAATTTACAAAAAAAAGAAAAAAAAATATCTCTTGTCTAGGCATCGTAGAACGATTTGTCTCAGTCGCTCACACACGCAACGCTTATTGGCGTCCTGCTCTCTTGCACGCTGGGCATAGCGGCGCTTGGCCGTTGGAATTTACCAATATTCCAATATGGCGACGCCGCAGCCGCTACCGCGAGCAGAAGCAGCGCATCATGATTCATGAGCTAGAGCTGAGGCCTAATGAGTGTGAGCGAGAAAAGCACGCACACCATTTGCAAAATTACTAAACCAAGCAGAGTTAAGAAGCGCAAACGATGATGATGAAAATTATTTTTAAAACTTTTTTATGGGAATAAGGGCGGGCTGACGACTCCTTACCTTATCGCAGAGAATGCGAACTTGTGTTTCTGTCAATTGATTGCATTCATTTAACTGCTCAATCCATTGATCTAGATCTTTTGTTGTTGCTTTATCCTCCATAGCAGTTGTGGAAGGAAAAGTCTCGTCAATCTTTGTCGACTCAATTTTGACGGCTTTTTTTAACGACGGGGGAAGAAAAAAATATGTGCAGTGAGTTGCTAGCTATGTGTTGCACTTGTTCCTTGAAATTTTGCTCAAAATACTGAAGCAAAACTTCGGTGCTTTTAACAACTTTTCTCGTATTTTTTTCACAAAAGCGACGACGACACGAACTAAAATACGATGGAAAGACTAAAATGTAGAGATGGGAGCGCAATGGTTTCCAGCATTATCGATACCAAGCGTGCGTTATTGAAATGTTAACCCTTCTCGATAGATTACTCAATTAATCGATAAACGTAGCTAAAACAATCACCTTGACCACAACAATATATAATACCAGCTGTGCAGCGGTTTGTGTTGGTTGGTCAATAATTTTTTTTGTCTATAAACACCAATTAAATAAAATTAACAGAATACTAATTTTTTATAATAACGAACTGAGGGTTCTTAAATTTTGTACATGTATTGTAAAATTTAAACAAAATTAGGTTCACTTAAACAATAAAATACGAAGTTTATATCAATGCCTGTTATATTTCTTTTAAGACTATGTATTTATGTTACATATTATGGCACTCTATTTTCCTGAAATTTGTTTATATGAGCTTACTTGTGAAAGCAGACATTGCTTCTACATCTGTTTTAACAATTAACCAGATTCCTTTATTTAAATATGGCTAATCTAGTAACAGCGCTAAGCAACATAATGGTATTAGCAGAGCTCTATAGCTTTAGTAATTACATTTAGTAAAAGTGTAATTAACAGTATCAAAAGTTATGTATCGATATATTACCATACGATATGTGCCCACAGAGTCACTTTGACACAATATATCGTAAACCTATCGCCGTACCTCCACTATACGCTGCTACAGCATAAAATTTAATCAAGTCATCCTAACAAGCAAGTTAAAAAAAAAATAAATAGCTCGACTGCAAAATGGAGACACTTTTGGGTATCAAAGGGCCTGATTTTGTTATGCTAGCAGCAGACACAACTCATGCTCATTCTGTAATTGTAATGAAGGAAGGTAAAAATTTGTTTCAACAGCGTGTCTCAACATGTTCACTTCACCCGGTTTGGCTTTATTAATGTGTTTTTTGTTTTAGATGAAAACAAGATTCATAAAGTTGCGGATAACTTGTTGATTTCAACAGTCGGCGAGTCTGGCGATACCGAACAGTTTACTGAATTCATTGCGAAAAATATTGCTCTGTACAAGATGCGCAATGGGTATGACTTAAGTCCTCGGTCCGCAGCTCATTTCACGCGTAAGAATCTTGCCGAAAGTTTGCGTAGCCGGACCCGTTATCAAGTATTCATGTTTGTCGCTGGGTAAGTTGGCTAAAGTTAATTTTACAGTAGTTGTTGAATACTATTTTTCTAATTTAGTTACGACCCAACTGAAGGCCCAGAACTTACCTTTATTGACTATCTGGCGTCCTCACAGTCGTTAAATTATGCCGGCCATGGATACGGTAGCATGTTCTGCGCCAGCATTTTTGATCGATACTGGCATCCCAATATTACTCAGGAGGAGGCCTATGATGTGTTAAAGAAATGTGTGCTGGAAATTCAAAAGCGTCTCATTATTAACTTGAAAAACTTTAATGTAGCAGTTGTGGATAAGGACGGCGTACGCAACTTGGAACAAATAAGTGCCAAGAGCTTGGTCGATTATAATGCTAGATAAGTGTCAATTTGATAAAAAAAAATGTTTGCATTGAAAATGCTTAGGTTTGAAAAGATAAAACAAATAAAACATTGGAGTTTTGGTATAATAGAAAGTCTTATATAATTTATTATTTATCATAGTTCGAATTTAGTGTATTATCCTTAGACTATCCGAAAATTGGATAAATTATTTTGCCTCACAATTATACCGAAAGTAATCGATCGATTTATTTGTATATCGGCATTCACTGAAAACGCCGACTTATATCGTATCAGTCTTCTTATCAGCTGGAATCAATTTACATTTATTTTTGCCATTTCACAACGCGATTTTTAGTGAATATTTTACAAAATGCAAGCGCCACCACCAGAGCATTGTCCTGGAGTGGAAAGCGAACAGGCTGGCCGCGGTAGTGCCTGTGCCGGTTGCCCCAATCAAAGCATTTGCAGTGATCCCAATAAAAAAATGGAAGATCCTGGCAAAGCGTTAGTAGCTGCCGCAATGAAGGATGTAAAGCATAAATTACTTATACTTTCTGGAAAGGGAGGTGTAGGAAAGAGTACAGTGACAACGCTTCTTACACGGTACTTGGCGCGGAGTTGCCCGGACAATAACTTTGGCGTACTAGACATTGACATTTGTGGTCCATCACAGCCACGCTTATTAGGCGCACTTGGCGAAAATGTACATCAATCCGGTTCCGGCTGGTCGCCGGTGGGCATAGATGACAATGTGTGCCTTATGTCAATTGGTTTTCTACTCGGCTCTGTAGATGATGCCATTATTTGGCGTGGTCCTAAAAAGAACGGAATGATTCGTCAGTTTCTCAGCGAAGTTGATTGGGGAACTCTTGACCTATTGCTGTTAGATACACCTCCAGGCACTTCAGATGAGCATTTGTCCGTTGTATCCTATTTACGAGACGACAACGCACCTGACTCACTGCGTGCTATTATTGTAACAACGCCGCAAGAGGTCGCTCTATTAGATGTACGAAAGGAAATAAACTTTTGCAAAAAACAAAACATTCCCATTATGGGTGTGATAGAAAATATGAGCAGTTTCCGCTGTGGTCACTGCGGTAATAGCTCTGACATCTTTCCAGCTAAAACTGGAGGCGCAGCGGCCATGTGCGCCGAAATGGATGTACCTTTGCTTGGATCCTTGCCACTGGATCCACTTGTAACAAAGGCATGCGATGCGGGCGAGGATATAACCGCTATACGCAACGAAACAACGGAAGCCCTAGCTTCCATATGCACAAAGATCATGAGCAATTTTTAGTTTCTTATAAAGTTATATCTATTTTTTGTACTCATAATTAAAAATGTAGAATTAACGTATTATATTATTGTAGACCTGTTATATAAATATATATATATATTTATATATATATATATACATATAGGATGGCTGAACATAATTCCTAGGCTGAACTTTGTATGGTCAAATCATTCGACGCAGCAACACCATCAGTTACGTTTGCATCTGCCATCAGTTGTGTTAGGGCTGTGCTCTCCAATGGCGGCGCAAATGTTGTTTCTCTACCAAATACTTCGCGGACAGCAGTTTGATGTGGCTCTAAAGTATCTTCGTTATCATTAATAGAATTTCGCAATGTTTCATCCTCTACTTGTGTACATGTCATACGTGGTTGTGTTGGTGGTGGCGGCAGCTCTGGCGGATAATTTTTCATTGTAACCGAATCCGTGCAATCGTTTACTTTGTAGATGCCTACCAAATAGTTCGAGAGCTCAAACATGTTCACACGTAGCGATACTATAATGAATTGTGCATTCTTGGTGCGTTCCTAAAGTAAAAAGTATTTTATTAAATATTCATTAACGCTGTTTTGCTGTGTGGTTACTAACTCACCTTAATATAATGGCCAACAATTGACACATTCTTAAAATCCAAAGCTGCATCAATTTCATCCATAAAGTATAAAGGGGATGGTTTATAGTAGTGGAGAGCAAAGACCAGAGCTAGGGAAGAGAGTGTTTTCTCGCCACCTGAGAGATTTGAGATGTACTTCCAGCTTTTCTTTGGAGGACGTACAGTGAACTGGACACCTTCAGTAAAAGGATCCATGGAGTCGACCAGTTCCAGATCGGCATCTCCGCCTAAAGTGATCATTCGGTACATTTCCTTCAATTTACGTGTGATTATATTAAATCCTTCGACAAACTCAGTGTACCGACGCTTGCGCACCTCTTCGTATTTGTCACGCATTTCATTACGCTTTGACGTGATGTCCTCCAGAACACGCACACGATCTAAGTAAACGAGCCGCTTATCGGTAAACTCTTTGATAAAGCCCAAGTTGGGCTTTTTTTTGAGGCTTTCCTCAATTAATGTTTGCTTAAACTGCATGGCATCAATACTCTCTGCCTCCAATTCTTCATCCGTGAGTGTCTTCAACTCTTCCTGCGGCTCTGTCTCACCTGGAATCTCATTTAACTTAAGCGGTTTCAGCTGTGCTTTCCACCGTGGTAATTCCGCCTTGAGCTCGTTCATTTTTGCTGTAGCCGCCTGAAATTTCGTCTCTAATTCGACTCGCTCCAAATTACGTTGATTTTCCTTTTTATTCAGTTCATCAATTTCCTTTTTAATGTCTGAAAATTGTGATTTAGCAGTGTTGATTGCCTCCTCCATTTCAGTAGCCTGCTTTTCTAGTTCTTCCTTGCGTTCCTGGAACTGCTGACGATCGCCATTGAGTGTACGTAGTTTGTCCTCTTCATTTTTCATATTCTCTCGCTGAGCGATTGTATCGGCCTTTAGTCGTTCAATGCTGCGTTCAGCAGTGCTCAACTCCAACGTTAGGGTACGCACATGGCCAGATAGTTTCTGAATTTGAGTAGTCACTTTCTTAAGCTTCGCCTCCACTGGCTTTACTGTATTTATACGCATTGTATCGTACTCGGCCTGCAATGCCTCAACCTTACTATTGATGACCTGCTCCTTTTCTTGTCGCTCCTTCAGCTGTTCTTGCGCCTTTATAATTTGTGCTTCAAGCTTTTTAACTGCAGCTTCATCCGTAGCGGTGGACATCATAAGTTTACGCTGATTTTCGCACTGCTTACGGCTACTAGCCATTTGTTTCTCTTGAGATCCGATACTGATAGTAAGACGATTCTGCTCTGCCTCGCTTTGATGTAATGTGTTTTGAAGCATTTTAATCTCGACTTCTAAGCGTCCTTGTTGCTCCTGACAGTAGTTAATGCGGTTCTGCAGTTCATCCGATTGCATTTGCATATCCTCTAAAGCCTTTGCTGATACAAGCGAACTGTCTGCAGACTCAGCGGTCTTGGTGCGCACTTGCGTACCCATTTTGCCACGTATTGGGCGATTACCGCCGCCTGACATGGTACCTGCCTGCTCAATAATTTCACCACGCAGCGTCACCACTCGGAATCGCTCCCTGCCAAAAGCAATACGCGAACCCTGCTCCAGATCATTCGCCACCAACGTATTATGCAATGCCATATAAAATGCAGTTTTCACACGCTCATCCTCCACCTGCACCAAATCATATAAACGTGGCACGTTCTCTGGACTAGTATTAAAATATTACGATAACTGAGCTGCATCCAATAATAAAGTATTCCGACTTACGTATTAATGGGATAGGACTTGCTGCGCCAATGCTCCATTCTGTTCAATGGTATAAAGTTGGCACGGCCAACATTATGATCCTTAAGACATTTGATAGCTGCCATTGCCGTATCATATGAATCCGTCACGATGTTATCCAGGCGACCACAAGCTGTTGATATGGCAATATCGTATTTGGCATCAATGCCACCCAAATCTCCCAGACGTCCCAATATGCCTGGAAGTTTGCCCTCTGCCTTCATGCGCATCAGAAAGTCCAGAACTTTATTATTGGATCGTTGAGCTTGCATATTCGACGAGCGTTCGTTAATCTATGGAAGAAATAAACCATAAGAAGGCACATTTTAGATGTCTGTAATAGTTGCTTACCTCAGCACGCATCTTGGTGTTCTTTATCTTTAGATTATGCTCCTCTTTGGATAATTGTTCCACCTCAGCTGATTTAGTGGTTATATCCATCTTCAGTTCCGGTATCTTTGCTGCTAGTTCCTCCAATTTATTGCGATTGTTTTGTAGACTTTTCTCTGCTTCCTCGTAGGAGGATTTGAGGGATTCATACTTGCGTGCCTCTGTTGTCTCTGCCTGCTTAAGCACCTTCAGCTGCGATTCATGCATTTGCAATTCGTCCTTAGCCGTGTTCACAGTCTCTTTAAGACCAACCAGTTCATCCGTGTACTTGAAACGTTTCTCATTCAAAGGCTCCGATTTCTCTGTCAACTCCCTTAATAATGTGTCCAGCTCCTCGCTTAGCGCTACTTTATCCTTCTCCAATCGTTCCAATTTATGTTCAGACTCCTTTATTTCTTTTTCATTTTTTTCTGGCAATTTATGCAGATCCTCCAGCTCCTTTTCGTTTTTTTCAATTAACGCCTTAAATTTTTTACGCCTTTTATTCACAGATTCCATGCCTTTCTGTGTTTCCATATAATCGCGTTCTGCTTCATGCGTCTTTTTCTTGATATCCTCCTGCTGCTTAACCAAGGCTTGATAAGCTCTGTAAGGATTAGAGTATATATAGTGTAAGCACATTTTTCATTTTAATTTGATTTCAAGTGAGCCTCACTCAATGTCTTTTCGATTTATTTTCTCCTTCTCAGCAAGCTCCTTTTTAAGCGCTTTGGTGCCTTCGTCATGTGTGTTGAGCTCCTCTGCACATTCTTCGTGATGCTTTGTGCACTGTTCCAGATTCTGTTTGTTAATGCTGATGTACTTTTGTATAACCCAGTTCTTGATGCGCATAAACTCATTTTCCTTGCGCAAGTATTCGACAGCCTCATTGTAGGGCTGCTCCAGATCCTTCATCTCGCGTTCAGCAAGTTTGCAGCGATTATGCTTCTCAGTACGATCATCAGTGAGCTGATCGACGCGCTGATTGATCTGCTGCAATGGCCGTATGTAACGTTGGGTACCAATGATATCCTCCAAATATTCCAACATGCCAGTTTCATTTTCATTTTGACCCTTGGTCTTCATCATGGCAATCGACTCGACTTCACCTTGTAATATAAGAAAACGATTGTGCTCCAAATCGACATGATGTTTCTTTAGCAGCTTAGCTACTTCCTTGAGTTGGACACGTTGTTTATCAATTTGGTAATAAGAGGAGTTATCTGACATGGCTGTGCGCTGTACCACAAATTGTGTGTTGGGCACCACCTCACATTGCCCATCACCCGTATCTAATACTTGTTCAAAGTGCACAGCCACGGAGCAACTGGTCAAATTGGGAAAAGCCTTAGAATTGTGTATAAGCGTTGATAGTTTCTTGCAACGAATGCGATTGGCGCGACAACCAAATACGAACATCATGGAGTCGATTACATTGCTTTTGCCACTACCATTGGGTCCAATTATAGCAGTGAACGAGTGATGGAAAGGCCCCAAGTCCACTTCTCCGGCATAGCTCTTGAAATTATAGTTTACAATTCGTTTAATAATCAGACGTGGACCAACACTCTCCATGGAACAGTGTGGTGGCACTGGCGGCGGTATATAGATATCTCCAATGCGCGTACCACCTTCCTCATCGTCAAAGATTAGCGCCTCATCAAGCGCATCCAGTGCAGCGGCATCGGCAGCTTCTTGCTGTGCCTTTAACATTTGCTGCTGCGTCATGCGTACAGGTCCATTTGTGCGAAAGCCTCCACGTCCTTGTGGCGTACCCATACTGGGTCGCATTTTTAAAATATATTGGGAACACAATAACGCGAAAATATATTTAAAATCCTTAAAACAGTTCGCGTCTCCTGGCGCTAAAATAAAATATGACGCTATTTCACGGTTGCATTAGCTACAAAGCGTCTCTAGCGTCAATATTATGTACTAAAACTGATAGCATTTTAAACGAGTTAGCAGTGCCAGGTGCGCATAAACCGTTTCTTTCTGTTAATTTAAATGAACAATTTAAATTAAATGTCAAATGTTTTTTTTTTAAAATTCTCTCGCCTGCAAACGATTAATATTTTTGCAAATAAATTAACATTTTCTTTTTTTAAATTTAAAATAATATATTTTTTTTTTTGTATTTTTATGTTAAAACTACTATTGACATATTTTAGGTACACAATAAAAGTTATAATGAAAACTTTCTCATTAAATTAATGAATCTTTATAATTTAAATAAAAAACTTGAATATCTGGTGCAGTGTTTTGTTTTGAGATAAGGAAAAAAAGTATATAAACAGTTTTTTGTGTTAAATTTCCATCTTCAACCAGGTGCACTTCTCATTGGGAGAGCTTTCTCCCTAGTTGGCGGCAACAATGCTTATATATATGGCCTGGTCTACAGTTCCAACAGTTTCAGTGTATTTTTGTCTTCAGCAACGATCGCTGCTTTCGTGCCAAATTATCCAAACAGCATTTGTGCCGGTCGCGTTTAGTTTTTATTTTACTTAAAACCAATTTTTGGACATGCAAACTGGAAATTAACTGAAAATGTTGTGCCCCAAGGAAAATTTAAATAGTCAAACTGGTTTCACAGTCAAGGTCGTCGCTTCCGCTGATTATAAACAAAGCAATAGCTCGTTATCAATGCAAAAATCTATGGATAAACGCCCATTGGCCCTATTTCTGGCTGCAATTGTTGTTATTACAATGTTTGTGATTATGTCGGCGGATGCTACCAGCATTGGTAATTTCTCTTCTCTTTCTTTCTATAGCCAAATTTATTACCTAAATTTTAGTTGGGTGCGTGCGTGTTTTGTTGTTATTGTTGTTGCGTTTGTCATGCGCATGCGCACACATTGGGTGTGAAAGTTGTTGCTCTGTTTTGTTATATAATGAAGAGTCAATGGGTTGGGTGGGTGAAGAAAGAGTTAGGAGAAGGTCGACAACAAGCCGCAGACTGTGCATTGAACTCCAATGACAGTTGCTGAAAAGTTTTCCTGACCCCCTCCACTTTAGGCTAACCAAAAGTAAAATGATCAAAGTGATACTTTCTAAATGTTGCAGCAGCAAGATACATATATATACACACACACACACAAATCTACAATTGTACAAATACAGAAATCTCGAGATCGCATCTTGCATTTAACTCAAACGCGCCGCTTGCCCAATCGTTCAAGTTACGATTTGCGATCTACTACATTCAATTCGAGATCCAAGTCTGCCAAATCGTGTTGCAAACGCAACAGACATGCTGCCACCTATGTGACTTACCACAGAGGCGTAGTTGATGCCAAATTTATTAAAAATTTGGGTACAATTACCCAAAAAAAAAAAAAAAAATGAAAGTAAAGTCATTTTAGGACATTAGATTGTTTGAATCATTCAGGAGTATTTTTAAACATATCTCAATCATAGTCCCCTGTCACCCTGGTTGTCATGTCACTGGTGGTTTAGGTGGTAGTCAACATTATTGCAGCAACACCCTCTCAGCGCTGTGCAACCGAGTCCGGTGGCTGCCAACAACGTTGGACGTGAGCAGCTGTTTTTTTGGGTCAACGTATTAATTAGTTGCGCCAGTAATTATACAAGCTATCTCACATACGACCTGCTTTACAGACAATGCCACCAAATCGGAGCGGGCGGAGGGCGGTGGCAATCACAGTCGTCAGAGGCGCTCCAGTTCGACAACAACTTGCATGCATGACGCACGTTTCTATCGAAATCCTAATCGACCAGTGCATAAAATTTGGACGAATAGCGAATGCGGCAAATATTTTTTGTGTTTGGACCATGAGGTGTTTGAATTTAAATGCTCGGAAGGATTGCTGTTCGATGTGGTACGCCAAATTTGTGATTTTAAAGCAAATGTTGATAATTGTGATATTACTGCTGAGACACCGGCACCTAAGCCATTGCTAGAGATGGCTGATTGTGCGGATGAAACGCAGCTGGGCTGTGCCGATGGCACCTGTCTGCCACAAGATTATTTTTGTGATGGCTCTGTGGACTGTCCAGATGGCTCCGACGAAGGCTGGTGTGATATGGAACATGATCCCAATGCTGCTGGCTCATGCGATCCACGAAATTGTCAGTTACCTCACTGTTTCTGCTCCAAGGATGGCACACAAATACCCGGCAATCATATGGCACAAACCGTGCCTCAGATGATACTCCTAACTTTTGATGATGCTATCAATCACGACAATTGGGAACTCTTCTCAAAAGTTTTGTTCACGCCTAATCGACGCAATCCCAATGGCTGCCCAATTAGAAGCACTTTCTATGTCTCCCATCCGTACACCAATTACCAGTATGTTCAAAAACTGTGGAATGATGGCCATGAGATTGCTGTGCATTCGGTGACGTATGTTGCAATGTAAAGTCTTTAAAAGCTTTTTTGTATTCCAATTTGCATGTTTTTAGACATCGCGGACCTGAGCTTTGGTGGTCAAAAAATGCAACCATTGAGGATTGGTTTGATGAGATGGTGGGTCAGGCAAATATCATAAACAAGTTTGCAAGCGTACGTATGGAAGAGATCCGTGGTATGCGTGTTCCATTTTTACGTGTTGGGTGGAATCGTCAGTTTCTTATGATGAAGGAATTTGGTTTTGTTTATGATGCTTCAATGGTAGCACCACACTCGAATCCACCACTTTGGCCATATACACTGGACTTTAAGATGCCACACAGTTGTTTGGGTGCCAATCAAAATTGCCCAACACGCAGTTATCCAGGAATTTGGGAGTTGGTAATGAATCAACTTGAAGCAGGATCAGGCGAATATACTTGCGGCATGGTTGACAGTTGTCCGCCACATTTAACAGGGGAAGATATCTACCGCATGCTGACATATAATTTCAAACGTCATTATTTAAGCAATCGTGCACCATATGGTCTCTATTTCCATTCCACGTGGTTCAAAAAGATTGACTACCTAAATGCGTTTTTGGTAAGTCTTCTCAGATTTAAATATATGAAAAGGCGTTTAAATTTTTTTTTTCGTTATAGAAATTCCTTGATGATATACAAAAGCTGCCCGATGTATACTTTGTAACTAACCAGCAAGCAATACAATGGATGCGTCATCCCACACCAAGCAATCGGTTACACCAATTTGCAGCGTGGAACTGTCAGCCCAAGCAGCTGGAGCCACATGAGCAGGTCTGTCAAAATCCAAACGTTTGTAAGGTGCGCAGTCGAGTATTGCAGGAAGATCGATTTTTTTACACGTGTATGGAATGCCCAAAACAGTATCCCTGGATACGCAACGAATTTGGTCTAGAATAACTCTTTGTATAGTTTTAATTTGTATTTATATGAAAGATATAATCATTAATTTAAATGTATGCAAATCGAGTTTAAAAACTTTTTGTACGCGTATGTTACCTTAATCTAGAGCACAATATTAATCTCTACTACTGCGTTATAAATGGATTGGCAATGCTTTCGACACCGTCTTGAGGACAGATAAGCACCAACGCCGTGCCTCGGCATACAACCAAACCCAGGCTTCGTGTTGAATCATCTGACATTTTAAAATTTTCATCAGAGTCCCTCAAGTATTCCACTGTGTTATCTAGTACCAGATTTAGTAATGCATCGTAGCCTTTTAGTATACCGGATGCCTCGCGGCCTCCAGCAAACTTTACGCGTATCTGCTTTTCTAGGTATTTGGATAAATCCAAAATAGATTCCTTCCGACGCTTCTCTTTGCCGTCATTATTTCCGCTTGTCTAATGGGTAATCTACGTTAAAATATATTTTTATAAATACAAGTGTTTTCATTTTTACCTTTTTATCTGCCATTTTCCTTAAATCGTTTTGCCGGTTTTATAAATCAACATACCACAAAATCTGTATATCGATATAAGAACTAAGGGCGCTGCAATTCATCGCTAAAGATTTATTCCACGATATATTCACTCAATAAAATAGAACGATAATAGAAAAAAAAACAGTATCAATTCCAGCATGAAAGTAGTTTAAAATTAATTATTAATATCATACAATAAAATATTTAAAGTTATGTTAAATAAATGTTTAGTTTTGCTTAACATTACTTTTACATAAATCATCGAGTATGATATTCTTTCGATATTTAACATTGCTGAATATCGATATGATACCATCGCTAGAGCACACTCCATTTTGTTTTCTCACGATACTGACACGACGCTTGACAATAGTTTTTACTAATAAAAAAAAGTTGTAATTTAATCGCTTTAAAGCGGACTATTGTCATATTTAAGTGAATAAAAGAAAGTTAATAAAATGGGTCGTAAAAAGAAGAAGGCTTCTAAACCCTGGTGCTGGTATCCTTTTTAAAAAAAAATTATTCAGCCGCCATCGCCTATAAGTGTGTGTTCGAGCCTCGTTAAAATTTGTATCTACTCTCGTGTAGCCACACACACATACTTGCACACAAACAACTACACACTCATTCTTTAGTGCATTTATATAATGTCAAATAATATTCTTGTTTGTGCATGTTGGGGAGGCCGTCAATCCAAATACAAGACTTTGTTGTTTTCCTTAACTCTAATTAATATCTTAGGTACTGCAATCGGGAGTTTGACGATGAGAAAATTTTAGTACAGCATCAAAAGGCAAAACACTTTAAGTGTCATATATGCCACAAAAAGCTGTATACTGGACCGGGCCTCTCAATACATTGTATGCAGGTGCATAAGGAAACGGTGGATAAGGTGCCAAACTCGCTGCCTAATCGATCCAACATCGAGATTGAGATCTTTGGCATGGATGGCATTCCAGCGGAAGATATTCGTGATCATGAACGTCAAAAGAATGGTGGCAAGTCTGACTCTGATGATGATGAGCCAGTTGCCAAGAAAAGAGTTGAATGTGAGAAGAAAAAACTAGAAATGAACTAAAATCAATACCTTAAATCTCTCTGTGCCTTCTTTAAATTTCAATACAAGACATATCTTTGTTTAATATATAATATTAAACAAACATACAAAAAATGTCTACAAGAGTTGTGTTTACCTAATAACTTTCAATCCATTAGGTTGACTAAAGTGGCAACAAAGAGTGATAAATACATATAAAAAGTTGAAGTTTTTAAAAAATATATTTTCTTGCAGATTCAATGTCCGTGCCGCCTCCAATGTTAATGCCGCACAATATGCTACCGCCACACATGCTCGGTCAGTACGGAATGGGCATAATGCAGCACATGCCCCCATTGCCTCCCTACCCGATGCCAATGATGGCGCACATGATGCCGCCACGACCTATTTTTCCGGCAGCAATGGCAACAACATCAGCGGCGGCAGCAGCAGCTGCTGTGCATCATCAGCAACAACAGCAGCAGCAGCAACATGCCGCTGCTATGGCACAACAGAAACCCACGTTTCCGGCTTACAGGTTGGTGTATTAATACATTTATCGTAATAAATAACTAAAATTGAACAAATATTGGTTACAGCAACGCTACTATAAGTGCACCACCTACTACCAATAATGCTGGTATAGGCAGTGCAGCGTCAAACGCTGTACCAGCTGTTGCCGCAGAATCACACAATCAAGGACGACCGTCTATAGCGGCAAATGCCAGTGGCAATGCAGCCAGCGCCAGTACTACCTCCGTTGCGGTTACCACAAAGATTATGCATCCACCTGAGGATGCGAGCTTAGAGGAATTACGTGCACGAAAACCCAAGTATCAAGCGCAACTTACTGCAGCGCTAATCGCAAACGCAGCAGCGCCTAAAAACATCAGTCCGAGCACTAGCAACGGAGGTATTGCCGGTAGCGGTGGCAGTGGAAGTGGTAACTCATCGATGCCTTCAACGCCTCCACCGCCTTCGCTGTCTGGCATCTCACCAACTGGCAGCTCCGCCGCCAACGCAATCGCTGTAAGCACGGCCATCTCAAAGGCACAGGAAGTGAGTTCTTATAATAGTTATAGAAACCATAGTCAATATCAATGAGCAGACGCGACATACACACACCGACACGGACTTGTACAAAGACAGCACTAAAACAATTATATACTACAACAAACAATACAGATACATATATATACAGTTATACAGTTATATATATACAGATACAGGTCTACAATTTTACAAAGACTGTGTCGTGGTTGTTAACGCGTTCGTTTCGCATTTGAAAAAATTCCATTTTATCCACGCAACTTTACGCTGGAAATTTTAGTTTTATTTCTTAATTATTTCTTTGCACCGAACCCAAGTTTTGGTTTAATTATTTTTGCAATTTCGAAGAATGCGTGCAAGACCACTGAAACGGCCTATTATGGAACAAGGAGAATTATTACATACACAAGATTTAACAAAAATAACAAAAAACAAAAAAAAAAAAAAAAAAAAGGAAACATAAACATAATAACAAAAGTTGAAAAAAATATTTTAGCATATAGTATGATATATGTCTGTACAATTTTTTAATTAAACAAACAAATTAATGGCAACAAAACTGAACGGCGGCTTTCAATTTACCAGAAAATAAGTTAAAAAGATTTTAAATTTAAAAGCAGCAGCAAACACACACCCAAAAATTACACTTAAAAAAAAAAGAGTAAATGTGAACAACATTTGCACGGCTGACTGTAATCAGTATCCGTTGCCACTTGCTCCGTTTTGAGCACGTATTTCGAATTTGCAAAAAAAAAAAAAAAAAAAAATAATAATAGAAACATTGTAAACTGTTAATCAGTTGTCTATTATGAATAAATACTCATAACATTCAATCATTCATTATAAATGATTGTGTGAACTTTAATTTCGTTGGTATAAAGAAGACTTCACAAATCTATTTACAGACCGCCGCACTGGTAGCCGTGGCGCAGGCACATGCACAGGCACAGGCTACACAGATGGCTCAGGTTCAGGCGGCGCACGCACAGCATATTCAGGCTCAGGTGCAGGCGGCTCAGGCACAGGTGGCACATGCGGTTGCTGCACAGCAACAACAGCAGGCGGTGCAACAACATGTGGCTCACCAGCAGCAGCAGCAACAACAACAGCAGCAACAACAACAGCAGCAGCAACAACAACAACAAGTTAAACAACTGGAAGAGCTTAATGCTCGTGCCGTTATGTTGCAACGTCTACAAGCGGTGCGTCAACCTACAAATCCTGGCGCAGCTGCAGCGGCAGCCGCTGCCGCTGCTGCAGGTATGGGCATGGTAAGTGTCTTAACTGGTATAAAAATACTTAACACCGCTTTCTGGCAACAACGACATTTTCTTCCAAAGTTGACTAAAATCCTGTATGCTGATTTACTCAATCTGAAACTGAATGGTTTATCAATAAAACACCCGCCCCTCACCTTAATATAACGTTATATAACTGTTGAACCTATACATTCAGAATGTTTGGGTTAACCTCTGACTACGGTCACTTGCTATAGGCGCTAGTAGCTATTCAAGTGATTATATTATATTTAGTATAGTGCTTCATCAATCATTTAATTCCATATTTAAATTCATGCATTTTAGTGCGCTGCAAATACCCTTCCACTTCAGTTCTAAACAAAATTGGAAACTCATCCAGAAACGCTGTATACAAAAAAAAGCTGGTCGACTACATATAGTAAAGGGTATACAAATGGGCATACTTTTAAATAAAAAAACAATCGGTTTATAACAAATTTTGAGTGGATAACAAAACAGTCCGGCTTACCGATGAGTTCTTTCACATCTTCACACCTAACTTTAACGCATCTCAAAGGATTTACTTACCTTGGGAATTGTTTTCGTTCATATTTTGTTGATCCTATGTAATTTTGTTTTTTATATTTTTTGTCTGAATTCAGATCATTTTCTATATTCTCCATAGTGTCGATCAGCTTTGGTTTTATATATAAGCCGAAGCTACTAGGTTTTCTTACTTACTCTCATTAATCTTAAAGTATTTCAGTTCATTTTAACCTAATCCCTATTATTACTAGCTAAATAAACTCTAGCACAGTGATCATCATCTATATGCAATTTAAAGTATATATAAGTTAAGATAAATAAACAAAAAGAAAAATAAAACCAAAAACAAAAACAAAAAAAAAGTAACAAATAAAAGTTAACATTACAATTGCAGTTCAGTACAGTTGAGTGTTGATAAACAATTGCCAGTTGTGCAGGGTCGACAAACAGTTATATACTACAGTATGTATTTTTATACATTTCACTTTCACCTTCTCTCTCTCTCTATATTTATATATACATAAATATATTAGTAGACCATATATGCAAAAGCGAATTGCAAAAGATAAGTAAATACAACAAATAATAACAAAACAATTTCAATTAAATATATTCAATATGATAATACTCGTATATGTATACAATACTCTCGTAATCTCGTACATTCGTACTGTACTTATGCAAGTATTATTCGTAGTAGTCTAAGCAAGCTCCACATCCTCTGCATACTATCTAACTATATACAAAAAAAAATATATATATATCCATAAATAACCAATTTAACCAAGAATTTACTAAATAATAACAAAAAAAAAAAACTCAACCTAATCCTTGTCACAACCAAATTAATCCAAATCCAAAACACATTCCATCGATATAATGATTGATTATGATAATATATACATATATATATATATATATATATATATATATATATATAGTGATAATGGTAATGCAAATATATAAGTTCCATAGTACGTACTGCCTTGCAAAGAGAACATTAACGTTACGTTACCTTACGTTACGTTTACGTAAAGTTCTTTCCATATGTATATATATATATATATATATATATATATATAATGTTTTTTTTTTATATATTGTTGATTATGCAAGTCATGTAAGTACATTTTGTATAATTAATTCTATTAAAATTACTTTGAAACTTGTCGTAATGGTTGCTGCGTTGGTTGGTTAATGATTGATTGATTGATTCATTCATTGATTGATTGAATTATTGATTGATTGGTTGGTTAATTGATTAATTCATATATATTCACATACACATACATACACACAAACACATACACTCACCCAGAAATCTACATACACACACAGCCTTGAACATAATATTTAAATACAATAATTTATATATATTATTATTTATATGACTATTGATAAGCTACACCCACACTCACACCCACACATACACATTTACATTCACAAATAAAAACTATACCAAAACTTTATTATCTAAGTGTTTTTTTTTTTATCTGTAAAGTATCTGTATTCATAACAAACTATAACTCACACAACTCTACATCATATCAAAAAAAATGCCAACGTCTTCATTGCTCGTGCTGCTTCTTTGATGCGCTTTAGATGCCATTACCCCTATAATAGTCTATCATACTCCATCATACCCATATTATACTCTACATTCAACTAATTTAACACACTTTTGTTTATTTCAATATAACAAAAAGGTTTTCAACTTTTTATTGGGTGGTTTGTTTTAAGTCATTTTTCGGAATAATTGGACTGATCATTAGCCTATTTCTAATCTGTCTGTATATTTCTATTCTATATACTATTTTATAAAGAGTTGAAAAATTTTCGATATCATAAAATTTTTGTTTTGTTTATATGTTAGAGCCTTAAATATATAACGAATGTTTTTCAACTCTATTCTATAAGCACTAATAATACATATTACACAGCTATAAATATGTTGTCAAGCCTCTTGGCTACCACGCCCAATCATCCACGTCCAATAGCTAAGTATGCAAAAAATGAATTTCTGAAATAAAATATATACGAAAAATTAGAATTGGAACTTGCAAATTGTGCCTGCGCCTTGCGGTTAGTAAACATAATTATTTTATTTGAATATTGCAAATATTTTCCAAACTCAAGACCAAAACTAATAAGTATGTATTCAATGCAATCTTTTTATTATATTTAATTTGTTAATTTTAAGTTGCTTTATTTAAAAACAAACAAAACAAAAATAATAATTAAAATACAAACAAATATTGAGAATTAAATATGATATATGGGCGGCAAAGTCTCTCTTTTTTTCTCTCTGTCACTTTAACTCTCTGACTCTATTAAGAATTATTTGTGAATACGTTTTGAGGTCGAGTTCGTATCGTTAAGTAACGATCCTCTGACCCACCGACCCTCATCGCCATCAGTTCAGTTTCCGAATTGTAAGTACGTTTCCTTTTTTTTAACAACAAACAAAAAATAAAACAATTAAATTTTTTTTTTTTTTTCAATATAAACTTAATTTACGTTGAATATATATATTTAATTATTTTTTTATTAAACTTTTTTTGCGATAGTTTTTATTAAATTAAAAAAACAAAAAACAAATGCAATTTTTTTTTGCTACAAAGAGAAATAGTTTTTCTCCTCATCTATCTCTCTACCTCTTTCTCAATCTCTCTATAAATATATATATATATACTTCCTCGATGTAACATTGTAATGCGATGCAAAAGTTTCGACAAAACTACCAATCACACTCATATATACACATATTTAAACAGACACAGACACAGTCAGAGACAAGAGTATAAAACATTTATTTATCCATTTTTAATGAATAAGTACTCAAAAAAAAAAAAAAACAATTTATTATTAACTTATTCTTAATACCAATAAGAAAAAAAGAAACAAAAACAATTAACAACTTAGCTAATTTTGTGTACAATGGCTTCGATATATACAGCCCCTCGACTACTAGAATTCAACTAAGAAGTTGCAATTTTCCTCTCTTCCATGCTCTACTGTATCTTAACACTACGCCACGTATAAACTTACAACTGTCTATAGATGCCATTACCCGGTCATATGCCATTGTTACAGCCTATGCTGCGACCCGGCACAGTTGCCATTGGACCTCATGGTGCGCTAATAGGCGGTAATATGCTGCGTCCTGGTCCACTGCCTGGCATGCCAGCAGGTAAGTAATATAAAAATACATCGTTGTAAATCCATGATTAATATCGTTTTGAATATCGTATATAGGTTTGCTGCCCATGCAGGCGATTGGTTTGCCAGGTTTACCTGCAGGAGCATTGCCCATGCCGGGTATGGGAGTTATTATGCCCGGACATCCCAATATGTTGCAGATGATGCCACGGTTCAGATGATGCCTGCCTACCGCGCCGGCGGGTCTATTGCAGGCGCCAACCCAAACGCATCATCAAGAACAACCGCGTTCAATTTTAAGAACAACGCTGCAGGCTACATTACAACCACAGCCGCAGCAATCGCTAGTGGGTCTGCCATTGCCGTTACTCTTTCATGAATAAGTTGAACGGTTCTATCGTGATAGTTGATCGCATCGTGGATATATCCTTCGCTAATGATTGAATCAACCACAAGTGCAAACCAAACAATCACAACTGCAAGCAAGTTCATACTCAAGCTACGCAATTCCAAAGCTAAATATATACTTTTTTTCAATGTATAACAGTTTTGAGATACTCATACACACACACGCATACACATTTACACTTACACTAACAGCGATATGCGAGTAGTACAGCAATCGAATGTGTAATTTACATACATTTTTTTGTATACTAATCGAGTATCTCGAACTTAGTTTATATGCATCTGATCTATGCTTTGTGTTGATTTTTGAAATTTGATCTTTGTCCTTAAATGTTCTCTTTCTAAATTTCTCTTTTCTTTAGTTTTTATTATTATATAGCTATTATTTTCTTCTTCACTGTTCTAACCTAATGGTAATTTGGTATATATATATATATATATATATATATATTTATATATATATATCTATATTGCACAGAACTATTGCTTTCTGCAAGACATATTATGTATAACATTATACAACACTGTTTTCTAACACATTTTAACATTACTATGCTCTATCGCTGTGTGTGTGTGTGAGCGTTTAATGCTCGCAACGCTTTTACTACATTTCTTTCTTTCTCTCTCTCTCTATATATATATATATATATATATATATATATATTTATATTTATATAAATATCTTTGCTGTAGCATTTAGATCTCTAACTTCCTTTATACAGCCTTTCCCTATCCTTAGTTATATATATATACATATATTTGAAATAACTCTACATGTACATATAATATATGTACAATACTATATAAAAACTATTTTTTTAAAAACTTACTATCTACTAATATATATATATATATCTATATATTGTATTTTTGTTTAAATTTCCATTATTTTCTTATAACTTTTTTGTTTTAGTTTCATTTAGAGCTCTGGGGCTCAGCTTATTGTATGCCCTGTCTATATTTCTAACCTCAAAAAGCAAAGAAAAACAAAAAAAAAACAATATGTATGTACGAACGTTGCAATACTCTATTTATATCTACGTTCTTTTGCTATTTATTTACATTCTCAGCAGAGAAAAACGTATGAAATGAAATGAAACGAAAAAATTGAAATGAAGTGAAATGAAACACTAAAAATGAAAACGCTCTCTGGGTAAGAATTGAGCAAAATATTTACTTAAATATATATAAATATAACATATATATATATATATATATATATGTCATATATATATATCATTGTGCGAATTCTTTTAAAAACTGTGTGTAGCTTTTAGTTTGTCCTTGTGCAATGCTCCCATAATTGTTATACTGTTATATACAAACTATAAACTATCAATATCAATATGAATATGAATATATATGTAGCTTTATTACTGCATTTATGTTCCAATTTATGTCCTTATAGAAACACACCTACACAACACTATCTATTATCATCACAAAGTATCCAGATAAAAACATTGTCTATCACTTACACTTTACTCGTTATCCGTTTTCTGTTATACGTTAATCGGTTATATGTATACGAAAATCTGTTATACATTATACGCTTATTCGGTTATCCGCTATAATCGTTTATCGTAACACGTTAATAAGCAACTGTGAAGATCACCCGTAAGTTATTAAAACCAACAACAAAAATTAGCAAAATTATAATGCAAATATAACTGGTACGGCATCATTTTGATGCGCGCAACCCCGCAAGCAGCAGGTATCTAAATCATTTTCCTTTTATTATATATCAATATACATATATATATATATATATATATTGTCTTTCGGTTATGGTATCATACTAAATACAATATAATATATATATATATATAAATATAAGTTTATTATTAATATAACAAATAAAATCGCACATTCTAGTAAATATCTATTAAAATAGTTGATCCATTTTTACTCGTATAAATCTCTATATGTAAAGTAGTTCCTCCGTTTATATGGTAGCGCTCTTCCATTGGTATATAGTTCACTCTGTAAGCTTCCTAGCATCAATCAGGGTCTCGCCCATAAAACCCATAGTTAAATATATATTAACTATATCCTTAGCTAGGTTAAGCTCTTTTCTAAAAAATAATTTTATATTCTGTTTTTTTTTTGCTTAACTTTATTTTGATAAACGGTTTTGTACAGAGTTGAATTGAACTCTCTGATATACTCGTACCCAGTGTTGCTTAGGCTAGTCAATCTTTGTAGTACATCTAACTATACACCCACATTAACACACACACACTCTTAACCATGCAAAACTGTAGCTGTAACTATATATATATATATATATATATATATATATATATATATATGTATATCTCATTAACCCAATTTTCAATTTAATTCTTTATATATAAATAAATATATATATATATATATATATATATATATATATCATATATGTACTATTATATAATAGTGTAATTATAAGCAATGACAAGTGAAAAACTTACAGGTGAGAGGAGTATTCTCTCTCTCTCAGACTCTGCTCACCTGGGAAGTTTAGCGCAAAATTGATGTTGGACTCTCGGATCTGGCAATTTCGCCGCATTGCTTAACGATGCTGGGGTAATCCTTGATTGCTTTTGGCGTTGTGCGATGTTAGAACGGCGTGCTTCAGATGGGAGTACCTCAATGCAGGACAGACAATATTTCTAATTTTTTTGATGGCCATATCAATATATATATACACACACACACACATACTCGAACAATAATTATAAGTCTTTTTCCAAAAAATATTAATTTTTGCGTAATTTTGTTGAATCATTTTGTAGTTATATTATTATATATATATGTATATATATATATATATATATATAAATATTATATATGTATATAAATATTATTTACATATTTTATTTTCATTAAATTATCAGTAGATTGTAGATATTTTTATTTATACTTTTGGTGACAGTCCTTTTTCCATACTATATTACATAATATCTGTATTAGTTTGATATATTTTTTTATTTTTCAACTTTAAAACTGTATATTATACATTGTGAATTGCACGTGTTGTTTGCAGAAAGATATAATTATATTTTTAGATTTTTGGTGGGATTATAGGTGTGTCTTTTTTTAATATATATATTCAGTATATATACATTAAATTTCTACGATTTGTAAATGGCCATCAATGTCTGTCCTTGCGCTGGGCGACACGCGAGTAGCTGAACAATGTGCAGATCTAAACTTTCAATAAATACACAAACACATACACACACTATACTACTACACACTATATACTATATACTCACACACAAACATATACTTAACACATTTGGTTTATGGCCTGTTGCAACTTGTAAATATCTGCTAGGTTCAGTTGAAAACGTGTCACATTAATTTTGCTGAGCGAAAAGTTCCCTGCGTCCTACACAAACTCTTAACCTTCAATATATATGTAAATTAGTTGAATCTATTTGCATGACACCCACCCTACCCAACCAACACACACACATACACACATTTATCCACTTAACACATGCATACACATACCCCTTTACCTTTCATATACTATCAAACACGACGCAGGCGATGTGCTGTTTAGGCCAAAAAGCCAAACACAATTTCCAAAAAAAAACTCCCCAATACAAAGCACATCACAGTTGCAAAAACAACTGTTGGATTTTTCGGTCCTTGTCTTGCAGCCCTATGTAACTCTCTACTCACTCTCTCTCTATTTATATATATATATATCTTAACTATCTGTATATATATATGTATATAAACATACCAACACTCAAGCACTAGCGCAGTACATACGAAGGAGGCAAAACAGAAGACAACGCTCTACGTTCGTTTCTTTTTTTTGTATTTAAGTGCTAACTGTGACTATATATATATATATATATATATATATTTATATATATGTATAGTATAGACTATATAGTGTTATTGATAACGCTTACAATAATTATATAAATATTCTTTACGTGGGTTTTGTTACATTGACCTACAACAATCAAAATAACTTTAGTTATGTTTTTTTTTTCATTCTATGCCAAAGATGATTATTGTATGTCCTTGTACAAACCCAAAAAAAAAGGATTGCTTTCTTTAATAGAGGTTTAACTATAATTATAACTAGTAATCCCTTTTGAAAGCCTTGAAATTGTTATATAATTTTTTTGTAAAGTTAATTTAATTTATTATTTTGTTGCATTTAATAACTGAAGCTTAATAAGTTATAAGACAGTTCTTTCTATTGTTTCTAACGTTTTTGCTAAACGAACATTTTAATCACACAAATTTCTTAGCTAATGCAATTATAACTTAGTGCAAATGCAAATTAAAATCAAAACAAAAAAAAAAACAAAAAAATAATAATAATTATAATATAATTGAAATGCGTATGTTAAAAGTTTTTAATGTTATAAATGGAGTTAAGCAACAAAAACACAAAAAAAAAAATAATATTTTATATATATATATAACGTTTGTACAAGAAATGTTTCTACTGAATACACAATACACATTAAGCATAATTACAATCAAGTTACTTAAGCAATTGTTTAAAATTCTTTTAAACGTAAAAAAAAACAAAAAAATTACAAAAATCGCATACTGATATATATTACTAGTTTAATGTTTTGATTGTTCTCTTTATTTTGAAATTAATTTATTGAACTTTAATAAAACAAATAAAAAAACTTCTAGAAAAAATAAAAGCAAATAATTATTCTTTTATAGCTGATGATTCAATAAGAACGAATCACGTAAGTCGCATATTTCACTCATTTATGATTAAAAAATAATTCCCAAAATAAAATAGCAAGCGTTGACTAATGGGTTTAGCCCCAAGCCATAATTGATAAGCTTAATGAGTGGCACAAACTCTTGCAAGAAAGCGGCCTATCAAGGACGTTTACTTATCCCACAGCCCACTGAAGTTACATTATAAAGCCTACTTTATAGACATGTGGGTGTACTTGTAGAAATGACATTAATATATGAAATATTATAATTAGAAAGAGTAAGACTCAGAGAGAATGAGAGTCGCTGGGTACTGATTAATAATCAAGTTCATTGGAATTCAAAGACTACGCTCTGCGGCAGCTGCTTCATCTCAATAATTGTGGCTCAGCTCGTGGATTTCATTGGCTCTTGTTTTGGTTTGTTGGTGAGCAAATGTCGCGTTTGGGTTTCAGTTACGTTTTAAGCTTCGTTTGCGTCGGTTGTGTTTTTTTGGGCTTTGCGCTACAAGGTCTGTTCGCATGTCTATTGTATATGTGTGCATAAATTATTGTACTTGTATTGAGTTTTAAAAGTGTTAGCAAAACAAGTTAGGCCATAGTTCAATATATCAATAGATAAAACCAATTTGAAAAGTTATTTTGCCAAACAAAAGACTTAGGACACAAACTTGCCAGCAATTACTTAACGACTTTTGAATAGCTACCCTGCCACGCCTCATATTATGCCGCAATAATTGACGCCTTCACTTTCAATTGTCGCCATAGTTTTGCACTGTTGATTTTGTCTTAACTTAAAAAAAACCATAAATTAGCGAAAATTGGAGCAGGCCAAAAAGGCCAGCAAACTTGTTAAGTAATGGTTTAAATAAATCAAAAATTAAAGCCGCTTACAACTTATTAAAATTGTTATTAAAGTTGCTGCAAGTGAACAAAAATATAATTATTGCTTAGAAACTTGAAAGATCACAGAAAAGTGTTCCAAAAGAAACCACTTGTAAATCTGAGATGTGCCTTAAGCGCACCGAAAAGAGTTTAAAAATGCCCAAATACGAATACCAATTAAAGCATAAATCAGAAAACAAACCTGACCAGAACGTGCACATCATGTATAAAAACAAATATTAGAGGTTTTAGTGTTTTTTTTTTAACTACAGGTATACGAGTTTATAGCAAATAACTGCCTTAAGTGCCGCAACTCAGTGAGCTGGCCTTGATGTGAGACGTGACACATAAGTTGAGATCTCAATGATATTTCAGGCTTACCTACATATAATATATAAATATGTGAACAGCTTCTTTGGAAACCTTTGAACATACAATACTTAACCATCTATAAGCTGAAAGGTTTTCTACCCGTTTGAAATACTTATGACTCACTTCCTTAACCGCCTAGTAGACAGTTTAAGTTATTGCAGCTAAAGACCTGTCTAAACGTTCCCAAGACAAACATTCCATTTGAAAAAAAAAATGATTTTCGTACTGCTTAGGTGCGGTTTTGGTACAAGCTTTTGACTATAGCTTTTGGTACTGCTTTTGTTCTGTCTCTATTTGACTCTTGTGTCTTTGTTATGTGCTAAGAGTTATTTGTTGTGAACTTATTTTTATGGTTTTGTCAAGGTTGTTTTTGCTTTAATGCTTAATGAAAACTATTCAATCTTCAACTCATATGGTAAACACTTTTATTTTTATTATTTTGCAGTTAACCAAAAGATTCAACATGGTTACCCAATGGGCTGTGTATGTAGCATTAATGCTCTGCGTGGGTCTAGCTACCGGTAAAGATAATCTGCGTGTCGCCTATGAATGGCGCGAAATGGATTTCAAATATCCAAGTGCTGAGCATCGTTGGACGGCCATAGAAAGTGGCGCCTTTAAGCCGGCTAATGTTATACCATTTGGCCTGGAGGTATATCGCCATCGATTGTTTGTAACGCTGCCCAGATGGCGAGCCGGGGTTCCAGCATCATTGGCCTACCTTGATCTTAATGGTAAGTGAACGAGTGGAGTTGCAGTTGTACAACCATTGTATGTCTAAGGTGGGGCAGTGGTGCTTTTGCTGCTCTGTTGAAGCTACATTTGAATAAAATTGCCATTTCAGTTTAGAAGTCAACAACAAGAATTGCTCCGACCTAGCAAATCTTAACAGTTGCATTGTTTTCAGTGTATCACGTGGGATATACACAATAAATTGTTTCAATACATCATATGAATAGTTTGAATTTTGGATTTGTTTTGCTGCTTGTTGCAGTTTTCTATCATTCGCACTTGGTTTAGTTAATTACCTTTGAGGCAACTGCTCAGCGCCCACATTTCCATTCATTAACTAGCTGAGAAATAAACAAAAGAAAAACAACAACAAAACAACTTGAATAATAATCAACTTAAGGTATTATTTGAATAGTCATGGTAGTATATATAAATCAAGTTTGGATATATAGTATAGCAGATATAGATAGTATCTATTATTGTATAAATAATATACAATAATATATTCTATCTTCATCTACTTACTCAGAACTCATTATTTAGTATTTATACGTAAAATTTTCTGTGTGTACAGATAAATATAGGGATGGGTAGACCCTATAAAAACTTTTATATTAATCATTTAAATTGGTTAACCGTTTTCTTTCCGTATGTTTGTGTAGGTTTCTGTGCTGCATAAAAAAAAGTCCCTAATGTAATTATCACATTATTACTTTAGCAGAGTATCAAACCTTTTACGATTCATTTTCGATTGAGTTGATGCACTCAGTTTGATGCACAAATACTCTTTATAGTATTTTAAACAATAGGATAATTTTTAGAATGTAAATTGCACTGGGAATGTACACAGCTGTGGGTTTTTATTGTATATAAATATTGTGAGCAAATCAATAAAATATTTTGGTGTTGTTTAGGAAAGGAAATATATAATTTTTATAGCACCCATTGTGGCAGTATTTTTCGGTCAGAGTTAATAAAAATCAAATGTGAAAAGTTCGTGTAAATGCGCTTTGTGTTAATCAGAGTTGTTTACTCGGTAAACTTGTACTCAGAATTATCCAAAAACAGCAACATTCAGTCATTGACACATACATATATATATATATATATATATAAATATATATATGTTTGCCAATTAGCAACGATGCAAATGACCAAATTAAAATTGGTTGCACATTCAATTTGAAGCACATTCACCTTGATGGCATATATAAATTTGGTAACTAATTTGTTTACTCTTTGTTCCAGATACTTCGTCGAAAATGCCGGCACTGACACCATATCCAAGTTGGTTTGCTCATAGCTTGGATGAAACGGATCCTGAACTGGTATCACCATTTAGAGTGCGGGCGGATCGTTGTGGACGCCTTTGGGTGCTGGATGCACGCATCTCCGGAGTATTGGAACAGACAAAGCTTTATGGACCTGCACAGCTATTGATTTATGATTTGCATAGTGATGATCTGTTGCGTCGTTATGTTATACCAGAGGGCCAATCCAAGCACAGTTCATTCTTTGCTAACCTGGCAGTGGAGGATAATGATTGTGAGAATACTTATGCCTATGTAGCCGATCTGGGTAGTCCAGGCTTGGTTGTATACTCATGGAAGGAAAAGGAGTCGTGGCGTGTGCAACATCACTTTTTCCATCCAGATCCTCTGTCTGGTAACTTTAGCATTAATGGCATTGAGTTCCAATGGGATGATGGTCTATATGGTTTGGCTTTATCCAAGCCACAGCCAGAGGGCTTCTCCACACTCTACTTCCATCCGCTTAGCTCCACCATGGAATTCTCTGTGAGCACCTCCGTGCTGCGCAACAGAACATTGGCCACATCCAATGAAATCTATCGTCAGTTTAAGGTCTTGGGCTCCCGTGGAATGAATGCTCAGGCGGGGGCACAGTGCTTGGATTCAGAGAGTGGTGTTCTATTCTATGCACTACCCAATCAGAATGCTGTTGCCTGTTGGCAAACGTCAAACAACTACAACTTACAGGATCGCATCTACGCAAGCAACTCTAATATGATCTTCCCAAGCGACATAAAGGTGGACTACGATCGACGCCTTTGGGTGTTATCCAATCAACTGCAAAGCTACATTTATGATGAATTATATCCAGGTAGCATCAATTTCCGCATATTCACATCCAGTGTGCAGGATGCGATTGCCAAAACAACTTGTGATAAACCAAAGCAATTGCCGGAAGTCTTCACCAGGATTGGAGAGGTTATCAAGACGAATTTAAATGACATTAAAACAAAGAGTGCTGGTTCAGGTACAAAAGCATTGACACTGAGTCTGGGAGCATTGCTACTTACCTGCTCCTCGCTGCTATAAGACCCAATCCCTTGTGTATTATATACAATATCATTCCAATTATTCTTTGTATCAAAAGAAATGTATTTTGATAGTTTTTAGTTTTTGAATAAATGTAAGAAAATTTATTTAATTTATCATAAATGCCAATCCAGCTGGCTTTCAGTACTTCTCCAATGTATCCTTCTCCACAATATATATACTATTTACGTCCACTGTTTCCTCACTACCCTGTGACTGCACATCCTCCGGCGTATCCGTCTGCTTGCGTTGTTCATTCTTCAACTGCAGACGCTTAATGCAATCACCGCAAAAGAACAGCGTCAACTGCAGTGAAAAAAGGGAGTTGAAAGAGAAGGATAATAGCTTAGTGCTGACTATACTTACATGCTCCAGTATGCCTATAAGACCCAATACGGATAGTCCCAGCAGAAAACCTAAAGAACCACCAACATCTGCTATAAACTGTGTTGTATCATAACTGGGTCGCTCCTCTATCATCTATGGAAAAACAACGATAAGGTCTGTATATTGTATATATGTTGTCCTACCGATATCAACTTTGTCGTATAATAGATATAGACAAGCGTACGTGGTTCCGGCTGTATAAACTTTTTACGATTTTGTATGTATGTGGTATAAATACGTGATTCACATGGCTGCGGGCAATTGCAGAAGATATCTTCCTCGCTATCGTGAACTCTGGAGAAGACTAGGTTTATATTTATATTGCTATATATCTTCATTGTAAGTATTACTGCTTGTAGTCCGAAATGAGGTTTCGCATAGAATCCGAATCATTGCAGGGTTCGTGATCAACATCAGGCATCCAGGGACCAGAGCAATAATTTTCATCCGCTAGATCCTTCCAGATGCAAACCTCACCGCACTAAGGATTTAGTCGAGTCTTGTTTACTTGATAACAATGTGCTACATCTTACCTTAAGATCACTGTAACCTTCTTGCTTGGAACAGGTTTGCTCACGTGTTGCCACATTGGAGAAGTATTGACTCTGCAGTTTGATTTCGATTTCCTCGGCAACATTTACAAAGATGTACTCAACGCGACCCGACCCTTTCATATTGATTTCTGTCACAAAGGAGATTAAGGACCTTTCTGTATTTGTAAGCACTTAACCTACCTGTAAAGTTCTCTTTTTTGTCATGTATGAAAATATGCCAGCCCACGCCAGAGATGGTGTCAACATCGCTCGTCCATTTTAATATCTCATGGTCTAGTGTCAGAGAGTAACCCACATCTTTGGATACACGTTTCATGGCCATCTTTGGACGTATCGTATAACATTTACCCCTATATAAGTGTAGACTGCTATCGATTTCCACATCTGTTGGAAATCAGTATAAAAATCTTTCATCTGTTATGTACTGGGATACACTTACTGTCTGGATCACCGTTTAGACCATAGAAAGGCAATATCTCGCTTAGATCATATGTGGCATTCGCAAAAAACTCCTCAAGTGGCACCTGGCCAAAGGGATAATCAAACCAGCAGGTGGCATATTTCGGATGCGGACATGTACCCCTTGATATATTCTACAAATAACACATTAACTAACTAAGATTACACTAATTTTTTTGGAATAGATCACTTCACTCACTGAGAGAACTTCCTCATTATAGGGTGGCTCTCGGCACAGCGTTATGGCTGGCATCTCAATAGTTTGATTGACATTATAATAGGAATGTGTGGATATGGGTGGATGTGTTAATTTGGAGAAGCATTCATATAGCTGAACAACAACCACAATACAACAAACGAATAGCACAAGGTATCTTATAAGCTTCGCAGGATCACGTAGTAACCAGGCTCTTAATTCGAACCAGTAGCCCATGGTCGGAGATCAGCCAACACGCACGTAAAAGTGAAAACCAATTGAGTAGCCCATTTGACATATTCGCAATATTATTGTACGGCCTGTTTATATTCACACAGTTTGTCATTGATAACCTAATATTGATTTATATCCCACTGATAAGAGTCAAGGCAGCTGAGGGGATGTTACTACCAAGAACACAACCAGTTAACACAGCAACTGCAACGGTAACAGTAATCATACAAATCGGCGTATCACAAAACATGTTGTTAGGGGTTAGTCTCTTTATATGGATTATAGCCCTGCTTGCGATAGGTTCAAGCGTTAAATTACCAAAACATATTGTTTATAATTCTTTATGAGCCATATAGAGATATATACAGATAGACATAACATACAAATAAGTATATAGACTTTATTTAGGGGAAATCAGCGTTTTATTTGTTTATTTTGTGTCTACATATAAAACAATAGCTTCCATGAGGGGGTAACCATTGGCCATTTAGGGGTATAGAACTACGCCTTTAATCAGGATAGAATACGTAGAAATATTTATGAATATAACTCCTTTTATCATTTCTCTTTATTTTACTTTCCCAGTCAAATATATCCATATTGATTGCTTTTGACTTATTCGTTGCCCATTTAAGTTAATCTATTAGAACTCCTAGAAAAATATTTACTTGTCAAGTGTTTTATCATTATCCCAACTTAAGTAATTTGTCTGGCACTTCTATACCATCTCTTATATATAAGGTGATGTATAAGGGAGCGTCTCTAGATATAAGGCTTACGTAAAAACGGAAAAACAAATAAGTTATGACACCTTTGTCTACATTAATGTTTTGACCTTATGTCAGCTAAATTGGTCGAATTTCTATGGCAGATAATGGATAAGTATGTTTTATATATATATGCAGAGAGAGAAATACTATGTACTTTAAGATTGTATGAGTATATATATATACCTTGAGCTTTGCAATAATAACAAGTAGAAAAATAGTGGCAAAAACAAATGAAAGGCAATCTAAACAATAGAAACGTGCGTATCCAGTAGAATATCCCCACAGCTAAAGCATTCCTCAGTTGTGACGTTAAATCAGAGCAGAGAATGGAAACTGAGAGAGAGAGAGAGAGTGAAGTGGAGTAGAGCAAAAACGCAGAAAATCAGTCGAAATTACGACGGCGACCCACTACTATACATATGTTTATATATGTGTATTGACTATATACTGCACACATACATAAAGAAAAGTCAGAAAACCTAATAAACAAAAAGAAACTTGCAACTAAAAATAGACAAATTGAAACATTTTCGAGATGAAAAATCCAACAGAAGACAACACACAAATCGGGACGTGGTGGATATGTGAATGTGGACATGATTGTAGTTGTGCTGACTATCACGACAACAGAGCAGTCCGCGGGCACAGAAGAGAGTTTTTTTCTTTACTTTTAACATACAGTATATACATATGTATTTGTGAGATACATTGATGGACTTGCTTGTACCACACGGCGTATGCGTTGCTCAGGACACACAGCCAGCTACGAAATTTTGCTGCCCGGTTGTGTCTATCTTAATGTATCTGTGATTGTGTATGTGCCTGTATATATGTATGTGAATGTCTGTATGTATCTAGTAAATTTTAGATATATATATATGTATGTATATATGTATATATATTGAAATAGCCACAGGCACAATAGAAAAACAAGAAAAACAACGACGAACAGAATTTCATTTGTGTGAAGAAGTTTTTCAATTCTTTGCTTCTTCGCAACTAAATAGCTTTTGTTTTAAATTTAGACCAAAGCAGCGGCTATATTAAACGCATATGAATGTTTTTTAGATTTAGTAGGTATGCTCTTTCCATACATATAAATATATATATATATATATGTATGTATAAAAGTTATATATACAGTCAAAGCATATTAGTTGTATATAGCCACTTTATATGGCCTCAGTATATACAACTAGCTGATGTTGTTTACTTATTATGCGACTGGGCAGCCTTTACACATGGCCAGGCTCTATTCTATACTATCCTATACTGTGTCTGTTTCTGCTCGTACTATGTTATGGATCGATTTGGCCACAGAATCTGCCAATCGATTATGACCCATATAGCTGTTATACACACCTGACCGTATTGGGTCTGTCTTTTACCTGGTTTCCCTTGCCAGCCGTCTGCTCCACAAACAAAAACCACACAATGTCTTTTGGAGTAGGATATGATATATGTTTTAAAAATACATTTTGCTTGTCGCTAATAAATTAAAAAAAAAATATTTGTACAATCTTTATACGAAAATATGAATTTTTCCTGTACACATACTCATACATATTTAGATATACATATATATGTATGTGTATATGCTGTACTGACTCATTGCTTAGGGCTGTCTATAGCTTTGCGCATATGATTAATCAATTGTGCACAGAGACGTCGTCCAAGGGGGTAGGACTGGGGGTACTTAATGATAAATCCTATGAGGGTTATCCCAGCGCCATGCCAGCCTCTGAGGTACGTTTAAAAACATTTTCATTTCGCATTTTCACTCATCATTAATAAAAGTCTGGCGGTCTATATAAAGTCTGTATACATTGATTATTGCATTTCGATGCACTTGAGTTGTATAGCATACATATACATATGTTTTGAAAAGTACATTAGCATATATAAACGTATATATATATATAAATATATATATTCTGTAAACAATTTAAATGTATCTATAGGACTATGCGAATCATTTTGGATGAGTTACAGCGGCTGGGACGAGTGCGGTCAATTTAATTAGGTGACAAATGCTTACCAAAATAATTTTAATGCTCCACACATCAATGACTAATTCCAAATGATTCGATTTTTTTGGCTAATTAAGAATTAATATATATATACATTCCTATAAAGTTATTATATAGTTGCATATTTATATGAAAATTATGCGCGTGTAATTTTTAATTAACCTCAGACGATTAATCAATACTATAATCAATATTGAATCAGTATTCAGAATGATATTTTCATAAATTCTTATCAAATAAATATTATAACTGATGAATCAGTTAATTTCACTATCCATCACAAAGGCTATATATA
This sequence comes from Zygothrica quintamaculata, assembly GCA_037044455.1. NCBI lineage: Eukaryota > Metazoa > Arthropoda > Insecta > Diptera > Drosophilidae > Zygothrica > Zygothrica quintamaculata. The sequence continues at coordinate 116,254 of JBAMBS010000275.1, read as the reverse complement.
TATATATGTAGATATCATATCACATGTAAGCATCGGGAAAAAACTTTTTTTTTGTATTTTCGAAACTTTCTTTGTCTATAACTGTGGTGAATATGAACCGATGTGAAAAGAATATACTTTCTTGGAATCCTGGTGCATAGTGCTGTCGAATGTGTATGTTCTTTTTTCAAATTTGACACATTGACTATTTTCGTTAACTTTTATACTGTTACCCCTTTGCAAAATTGCTACAAATGAAAAAAAAATTATTTTTGTTTTTTTGTTGTTTTTTGATGCCAATCGTTAGTACTGATCCTTACGAGTCCTACAAGCTATAAAACATTATAATCGGACAAGAACTAGCAGTTTTAAAGCGAATTCAAGCAAAAAATAGCAATTTTTACGACTAAAGTCCTTATATCTTCTGCATATCCTTGCATATCCATGTGAGTCCAAACTGAAAATAAGGACCTAATTATAAGCTTTCGATTGACACCAAGCACACCCCGCTACGTCCCTTAGTTTACGAGTTATTCGCAATTTTCTATAGTTTCCACCTACTTCTGCATTCTGTTCGCCTGTTACTTTGAAATGAAAAGTGCTGAAATTTGCCTAAGCAAAAATTTCAAAAATTCGTGGTGCACATATCCACACACACAAAGTTAAAATTGTTAATAACTCGTAAACTACAAAATGTAACGCAGTGTTCTCGGTGTCGATCGAAAGCTTATAAAAAGGTCCTTATTTTGTACTTGGACTTCGCAAGGATATGCAAGCATATATAGGATATAATAGGACATTTTTGGTAAAATTGACTATTTATTTACTTAAATTAGATCTAGTTCTGCCAATTTTGGTCCGATTATAAAAAGAAATCCTTTTTAGAAGTCCTGGGGCATGGTCCTGTCGAATTCAATTGACTTTATTTAAATCTGAGTCCTTGAAAATTTTTGTAATTTTTGCAGTGTTACCCCTTCACAAAATTGCGAAAAATGAAAAAAAAATATATTTTTGTTTCTTTGTTAATTTTTGATGCCAAACATTAGTAGTCCGATTTTAAAGGAGTCCTGGGGTTTAGCCCTGTCGAACTTAATTTATTTCAGTTCTTTGTTGTTTTTTTTTTCATGCTATACGGTAGAAATGATCCTTACGAGTACTGCAAGGTATAAAAAGTTATAATCGGTGCAAAATTCTTAAAGATATAGCTTATAATATACTTATTATCTGTAAAAAAATAAAAAATAATTATTTTAGAATATTAAACACAACTTATATTATAGAATATAAGTATAGAAAATATAGAGTAGATCAAACGATAATAAAATGCTAAGACTTTAAAACGGGATTTTAAAATTAAATAATAAAAGAATATCTAATTTTGTTAACCAAAGTATGGTTTAGCTTTTTCGTCTTGGAATCTAAAAGAAATAATTAAAATCCGATTGAATCTTAAAGTATAGTCGGTTCTACATGATTTTCTCCATTCGAAATTAGTTCAATGCCAAATCTTTTCATCCAAAAAAAACAAAAAAACAAAATACAAAAAATAGCAAACAAATATGATTGACAGTTGCAAGTGCACATGGGGGTATTCATAATAAGGTGTTATTGTTACTGACCAAATTTTGGGTACATAAAAGATAATAGTATATATGGATATGGATAGATATGTATACCTGTCAAACATGTGAGCAATATCAAATATTATATAACATGGCATGCCGTAATTCAGGAAGTATTCATTCATTTGTCATTTCTATCGAGGAATACGCGCAACGAAACCCCAAATTGTGATGATGGGTTGGCGCTGTGTATTTGTGTGTTTGGTGGCTTGAGGGACTTTTGGGGGCTTGAGAATTGGGAATGGGATTCGTTGGTTGTTAGTTTGTTGGTGCACATGGGAGGCGCACGAGAGATGCAGATGCGGCCGAGTGCCCGACGTTGACCGACGACAACGACGCCTTGCCTGACGATAGATATTTTTATAACGACAATTTGGATAGGTTCCAATGCATTTAGACGAGAGTTATCTATAGAATATGTATGTATTTTGGTCACGGTTGCCGTTTCACAAATATTTTCTGCACCAATTGCTGAAATAACTTTATAGATGAATGTTAAAAAGGATACACCAATTTTTGATAAAACTGATAAACTGCCCTTTTATACATTCTTATTCTTTAACTAAATTATTCATAATACTATACAATCTGATAAAGTCATTTATAATCCCCTGTCTATGCGTATTCATTGTTGTTTTTCTTTCATTGTGTTTTCTTTTGTTATTTTGGCATGTGCTGCAGGTGCGGGCATTTGATGGACGGATGCTCATTCGTTGGATCAGTCGTCGTTGCCTCTGAAATAGCCCATTTGATGCAATAATTGTTGCTGCCTGTTGTACTCGCATGTACCGTTGCCTGCTCCCCTCCCCATTAGTCGCAACCCTCTTTTTTGTGATGCCCATGCCAAATATCTTGACACTAAAATGCAAAAAATTGCTTTGCGTCAATGAGTCAAAACCGTTGAATAGTCCCAAAAAATGTTCTTTCTCTTTCTAACGCAAACTTACAATTCCTGTCTCTCTCTCTCTATCCTTTTTATCTTTATTTTCTCTTGCTGTGCAAAACAACAATAATAATTTGGGACAAGCATATCCATTTGGCTTTGGGATCTACTTTCCTTTAGATTGCTTGATTATCATACAATAAATTTCTGAGTCAAGTTTTTAAAGAACACAAAGGAGAAGACTCATAATTCATGTCAACACAAAATATATAATAACATAATATATAGACAGTTGTTAAGTATATAGATGTTTAATTTATACCCTTATACTAAGTATAGAATAGCATTAAATAGTATGGGTAAATGATTATCTTGTGTCAAATCATACAACAAAATATTCTCTTCTCTTCTCTTGTATAGAAGAAAGATTATCGTTTCGATTTTCAGAGCTGTGCAAAATTTTTATTTCAAATTGTGTTGATGTTCTCAATATACAACTAAATTTTGTAGATATTTATTTTCTAATTCTTATTTCTTTGTTGTTGTGATTGTGTTTGTTGTTTTGACTGTTGTTGTTGTCATTGCTGTGCTGTTTGATTTGTTTTTGGGAAAATTGCGTAAAATTATTTCTGACAATGTCGCAGATTGTGTTTCAACAACAGCTACAAACCAAACACACGCAAACAGACAGAGAGCACAACTTATTTCTAAGAAATGCTAAAGGAAGCAAAAAGATAAATAAAACAAAAAGAATAAGAAAGAAAAGTATAGAAAATTATGATCATCAGCTCATCATCATGTGCGAATAGCCATACGATAGAACATTATATGGATTGCTGATATGTTGGGCCTTTTGCTTTATAAGATTTCATAAATAAGATTCCATTCAAAAGCGTTGGCGGTCTCCGCAGTGGCGTACTACACCAAAAGGGGTACATTACAAATATTAAGCTAAAACTATACCCCTTCTTATGTTATAAAACGCAACAAATAAGTGCGAGCAGAAGGCTTTTTGAGGCACGACGAATCGCAGCGAAAGCGAATCAAAATTTTTATAACTATAAATAAGCTAGAAAATTTTAAAATTGTTTGTGTTGGCATTTTATTTTTTTCACTGGGAAAATTTCATATATATATAAATACATATATATATATATATATATATATATATAAATATACTTATACATTATATTTATATATTTTTATTTCATTTCTTTTGCATTTTAATTTTTAAATCATTTATGAAAAGTATTTTGAGTCTTTATGTTATCTGACTCAAGAATTTCTCACATTTTGAGGTGGAGCGTTGAAAGGACCCGCATTCTTATGAACAATGTCGAGTAGGGCAAGTCCACAACATCTACCAAACAGTCGTATCTTATAGATATGTAGATACATTTAGCATTTAGCATTGAAAAAAATTCATTGCATAGCGCTGAAGGACGCCGACAACATTTATTTGATTTGGCACTTCTCAGTATATCTATGTGGACATCTGTATCTATTAGTATCTAGATTTCTATCTGTATCTGTAAATGTATCTGTATTTGTATCATTGATTTTCATTTTGCTGGCGTCTGCGGCCATTTTACATCTCATACGACTATGTGTGTGCCAGGGCGATCAATGTTTTTGAAGTTCACAAGAATTTTCGATTTTTATTTTCACGAATTGTAAAAATGCCAGCATCAACCTGGCGCGAAAGCGACAAACAATGTGTACACTTACAATCTTATGATCCATTATTATTCTATTAGATATTGGTTAAATCTCTACAGTTTAGATATAAAATGAAGTTTGATATGTTTGATATATCTCAGCTGATATCTGATCTGTTATTGGTTATCAGCTGTTTGTGTCAGGCTCGCTTAAGATCTATTAAAACCTCATTACTTCTCCCCTCTTGCAGAGCATAGGAACTCCCAACGAACTTAATAAGTACGCCCCCGTAACGGTGGCAGATCAAATTGGCATTGAGGTGACCAGAAAGGAATAGAATTAAATAAATAGCGAAAAATGATCACTGGCTAAAATACAAAAAAGAAAAGAATAGAAGAAATACAAAAACAAAACAACAAATCAAATTAAATCGCATGTGTACAGAAAATTTTGTGTGTGAAATAAGTAAAAGCTCGAAATGTGAGCAGCTAAGGGGGAACTGAAGAAAGTACACCCTAAAAGAGCGTAAAATTTTTTAGAGAGGGTAAGAATATTCTTTGAGAGAGAGAGAGAGAGAGAGAGAGAACAAGAGCGTGTCAATACAAGGATTGTTACCGTTGCAAAATTTGTCATTGAAATGAATTTTACTCATACAAACACACTCACTACACCTGCATGCATGTGAGTGTTACCATAAAGAACACGGAGAGAGAGAGAGAGAGAGCGTGAAAATGGAAGAGCGTTAGATTGTTGCTCACGCAATCGTGGAAAGCTTTTGAGTGCTCGCTCTCTTCATAATATCCTGATGCTGCGATTGCATCATAGCTTGCTCACTCACTAATACATAAGCACATGCACATATACGCAAGCGTTGCCCACTTGCTGTGGACGCGACAATACACTGTACAATAGCAACAACATCAGCAGCAACACGAAGCAATGGACCAACCCCAACCGCTGATAGACCGAAAAAGGGAGCAAGAAAATACCGAGACGCAGCAATAGCCACCCAGCGCCTCACGCATACACACAAACACACACATAGACAGGCACAGATATGTCGATCGGTTTTTGGGAAGCTTTTTCACGATTGTGCGGCACAGATTATGGGTATCAAATTGCCACGTATAAAAGGCAAGTTTACCGGTTGTACGGTTCAGAACGGCTTTCGAGCGCGTAAGTGCAACACCTTTGATGTGTGATCTAATTTTTGGATATATTCAAGCAACAGCAACAATAGCAGCAGCAGCAGCAGCAATCACCAAACAGCATACCATCAGTGTAAAAGAGACAGCAACAATTTGACCTTTCATTTCGAGAATTTCATTTTAAAGAATTAACTATAACTATATAAAATCGATCGGTAAAATATATTACGTGTGTGTTAAAAATTTGTGTGGTGTTGAATTTGGTACATATCCTGCCAAAGGATCTTAACCCAAAACTATAAAACTATACGTAACTACTTATACTACCTATATCTATAGATTTATATATCTATATATATAAGTAAAGAAAAGTGACAATATAAAAAGTGAAACGGAATACGCTTGTCTAACTTTGGATTAAAGACAGCTGATATGAAACGCCTTTAACTGGATTATCTATATTATAATTAACTCATTTTAATACCACATAACTCTAAATCTTTTCAATACTTTCTCTATATCCAACCTAATCGGTAACTGATTTCGATTTTGAATTTAATTTACGCATAATCAGCAGTGTCTTGTGTAATACTTTAAAGTTCTTACCCACCCACCCCTACCACTCACAGCCACATGATCAGTGACCATAACCATGTCAATATCAATTGAAGGATGAAAACCTGATATGCAAACTAATAGAAAAATTTCAATATGTTTCCAACTGCTTCAAATAACTGAACCAAAAAATCAGTTAAATTTTTAATTCAACAAATATTTAAAAAAGAATATTTTTTAATAATATTTCTAATACAATTTTTTCCTTTCAACATATTTTAATTACATTTACATTATTTACTTTAATAAAAATATTTAAAAGAAATATTTTAAATTTACAATTTTTCTATTAAAAATTAAATAAAATTGAATATTTTATTGTTTCTTCGCAAAATGTTAAATTTTCATTACAAATAATATTATCAATTGATATCTTACATAAAAAGAGATGGCAATATGTTAATGCTAAGGTTTCAATTACTTAAACAAATTTAAAAACCATAAACGGTAAATTTTGAAAAACTTTTCTAATTACTGATTAATTTCATTTGATGACTTCATACATAAATACCTGTGATTCAAATATGCGTGCAGAAACACTAATCACAACGAATGCTACTCAGACATATAAATATTTAAATATATATATATATTTATATATATATATATATATAGTTATATATCTCAATATATATATATATATTTGAATGTATAGCGAAATATTTCGAATATGTTTTAAAAATAGTCATAGACGTTAAAATGAGATAGAGAGTTAAAGAGCGAGAGCGATGTATGTATTAGAAACGGCATGCGGTAGTCAGTATATATAGTATTATGTAGGAACACGAAAAGCTCCTCAACTACCCAATGCCCAATGCCCAATACATATATACATATACATAAACATATACATATGCTTAATATATATATATATATATATATATATATATATATAAGTATATACGTGTGTTTAATTTCGAAATAATTTCGAGAATTTTAAAAATAACGCATTCGTTCGAAAGTTCGTCTAGTGTCCGTTGTTGTTTTTATATCGCACGATTCCCTAGCCGATTTTCGAATTTTATATAGCAGCAACGATATTTTTTTAGAATCGTGTCAAATGCGATCATTGCAATCTCGCAACTCGTGTGTCTTAGAACACTGAATCGAAATCTAGTTTTGAGATCGTGTTAACTCTTTAAGCCGATATTGAAACTCAAGTGTTACAATAGTGAGTGCTATATATATGTACATATATATAAATAAATAATAATAGATTTAAAATAAATTAAAACCAATTTTAATTTAATTCAAAATCAATTGAAAATATATATTTCCATGTTTATGTAACAAGTTTTTGAATTCCAAGAAACGAGAAAAATTTAAAAAAAAATTAAAAGAAAAATTAATTGTGAAAATGAAAATGATTAAAAAATTAAAAATTACGTAATAATACCAACGCCCCACATTGAATATATATACATATATATATATATATATATATGTATAGAGGCGACGCGGACACGCAAGATATCTGTCTATATGTATGGTGTATCTGGCACTGATCTATATTTAGGCGACAACCCACACAAGTCACTTGTTGTTGTTGTTGTTGTGTTCGGACTCTGTTTATATGAAGAAACAACAACAGCAACAATAATACGGCCAACAGATTTTAACGAGGCCTAATTAGTTAACTGAAACGTGGAAGGTGCTAGAAAGCGTAACGCGAACGTGTAAATATATTCCGGCGTATTATTCGAATATCCGGTTACTTATTTATTTTCGAAGTTCGCATGGATATGAAACTTATGCATGTTCATATTTGGAAAGAAAATATAAAACACACACACACTCACACATTACTATATATATAAATATATATATACATACACATATGGTGCTGTCTCGCGATTGCTGTTGCTGCTGTCCAAAAAAAAAAACAGAAAAATAATAATAAAAAAATGGGTCAAAAGCATAAAAACAAAACGCTAAAAACAAAAATAAAAAGCAAATGCATATCCAAAAATTAACGACAAAGTGAAAAATTTATGAAAAAAAATGTTTTATTGATCAATGAATTTTTTTTATCTTTTCAATTTTTACAGGGAAGTTTTGGGCTCACGACGCGACTAACACAAGAATTAAAAAAAAAAGTCCCAAATTTATTTCTCGAGTTTTTAAGTTTAAAAGCGAAATTTATTCAAGATGCCGAAGCCAATAGCAAGCCAGGAGGATGAGGATCCCACCCCATACCTGTTCGTGTCTTTGGAACAAAGACGTATCGATCAATCGAAACCTTATGATTCGAAGAAGAGTTGTTGGGTTCCCGATGAGAAGGAGGGTTATCTCCTTGGTGAGATCAAGGCTACCAAGGGTGATATCGTCTCCGTTGGCCTGCCCGGTGGAGAGGTAATGCATTCCGGCATCAGCAATCAAACAATCAATCAATCAACATAAATCAATCAGTCAAACAATCTTTTAGCAATTCTTTTAAAAGGAAACTCATATATTTCTAGCAAAGTTTTTATTTTCTTTTACCAATTGCTAATTGAACTTTTGGTACTACAAAATGTCTTTTAACAAATGGCTAATTGATGATAAAACTTTGATAGAGTTTAAAGGTTACCTTAAAAAAGTTGTTAAGAAAAAACTTTTGAAAAAAAAATTATAAATGACATCATATAGCCATAATCCATATATACATACATATATATATATAGGTAAAAGATTTCAAATCCGAGAAGGTGGAAAAAGTTAATCCACCAAAATTCGAAAAAATTGAAGATATGGCTGACATGACCGTGCTGAACACACCATGCGTGCTGCACAATCTGCGCCAGCGTTATTATCATAAACTCATCTACGTAAGTGTTAACTGTCAGAAACTAACTAATATGTGGGTTCTCTTCTTTTCGGTCTCTTTTCTCTCTCAAAAAAAAAAACAACCAAAACCTAAACATATATAAACAAACCAACTGCTAACAACGCCTAACCAACGACTATAAAAAAAATGAAAAACAAAATGATAAAAATGATGTAAAAAAAATGGGTAAAAATATGAAAAAAATGGGTCGATATAATGAACGGTTAAATGACAATACAGACGAAAGACTTCAAGAAAGATATGCTCCAGCAGGTGAACCCTCCAAAATACGAAAAAGCTGAGGATATGTCTAACTTGACATACCTTAACGATGCCTCTGTGCTCCATAACTTGAGGCAGAGATACTACACCAAGCTCATCTATGTAAGTAATTGCCGTACCGGTATGGCAATAGCACCCACTCCACTTAACTCAACGTTCAATGTTTCTAAACTGCTTACACAAAAAAAAATTATCATCATCACTTAACCTTAACCCTTAAAAGCAAAAAAAAAAAAAAAAAAAAAAATCTCAAAATTTATAGCTAATTAGAAAATTTGAAATTTGCTTTTATAAACTAATGCAAATTTTAGTAGTTTTAGCTAAAACCTTAACATTATTTGGTATAAATTATTACTAAATAAATATCCTCATACCAATCAGCTAAAGGTACAATGGTTTATAACCATGGCTAACACATCCAAACACATATTGTATCTTGTACGCACTTACTTGGCTTTTATTAACAACACCTACAAAAACCAACAATCATATTTAGCCGTCCAGTCAGATGAACTTTACACTGGAAAGATAGCAGTTTATACAACACACACTCAATACACGTACACAAAAACACTCTCAAACACATACATACACTATGCACACTCGGCACAACCAAAACCACAACAGGAAGCTGAGCTGAAACTTTAAAGATATCATCATATACCCCCAACTCCAAAGCAACAAAAACAAAACTTTAAACAAGTTACAATAAATAAAACATAAAAACAAAAACATAAGTAGTTAGTTGCATATATAATACACTTAGAGGAAACACCAAGAAACTGGTTGACCCAAATAAATAAAAAATACACTCAAAAAAAACAAAAAAAAAATATGAAAACAGACAAAAAAACTTTTACTTAATTGTCTAAATAAGATCACTCTAAAACATTACCCATTGCCGTTGGAAAACCTATTGAAAAACTATTGGAAAACAGCGCTTTGGGTAGAAAAATTTTACAAAAAATGAAATGTTTTAGAGTTGAATCTTAATCAATTGTAAATCTACTAACAAAATCTATAATACTTTTTGTAAATTATATATTTTTACTAATTAATGATATATTTTTTATTATCTTTGATAATTATGGCACAAAAATAGACCTACTCCGGTCTTTTCTGCGTTGCCATCAATCCCTACAAGCGTTACCCCGTCTATACCAACCGTTGCGCTAAGATGTACCGTGGTAAGCGCCGTAATGAAGTGCCACCCCATATTTTTGCCATTTCTGACGGTGCCTACGTCGACATGTTGACCAACCACGTGAATCAATCTATGTTGATTACCGGTGAGTCTGGTGCTGGTAAGACTGAGAACACGAAGAAGGTCATTGCCTACTTCGCCACTGTTGGCGCTTCCACCAAGAAGGACGAATCCCAAAAGAACAAGGGCTCCCTGGAAGATCAGGTTGTGCAAACTAACCCTGTGCTTGAAGCTTTCGGTAACGCCAAGACCGTGCGTAATGATAACTCTTCCCGTTTCGTAAGTATAAACTTATATTATTTAACTAACCTATACTAATTAAAATCCATTTGAACTCTTCTACTTGAATAGGGTAAATTCATCCGTATTCACTTCGGTCCCACTGGTAAACTGGCTGGTGCTGATATTGAGACCTGTAAGTTATCTCTTATTAACTACAGCAGAACTTTCATGTTTTACTAAATTATTCTTTTCTCTTTCTGCTACAGATCTGTTGGAGAAGGCTCGTGTCATCTCTCAGCAATCTCTGGAGCGTTCCTACCACATCTTCTACCAGATCATGTCTGGTGCCGTTCCCGGTGTTAAAGGTATACACACATGCAACCATCCTTCATTTATTCATTTCATAAATCACCTCTGTCCATCTCTACAGTCTCTCTCCCAGAGCAAGTTATTATTTTGCTCTAATTTAAAACAAAAAAAAAAAATAGAAAAATACTTGTACTTTTTCTAGCATTGGTTTAGATTCAATATATGAATACAAATACCAACACAAAAACACATCAACTCACACTTACACCAGAAACCCATATAAACACAAACCTACACAATTTTTATTTAAATTTATTTTTAATACTATTTCCCCCAAAAAACAAACAAAAATTTGTCTAGAATTTTGTGGTTTGACCGATAACATCTACGATTACCACATTGTCTCCCAGGGCAAGATTACTGTGGCCAGTATCGACGATGCTGAGGAATTTTCCCTCACAGATGTAATTGTCTCAATTGATACAAAATTATTATTATTGTTGATTATTATTGGTTACATAATTATTAATTATTTTGAGTATTAATTTGGTTTTAACTCTTGCTAGCTTAATAGCGTAAAAGCGTAAAAAGTAATTGTTATAGTTATCGCTAAAGTAATCGTTTATTGTATATTCGTATATCGTAGCGTATACGTAGGCAATGAAAACAATATCAAATGCTTTCAATGGCTAGCCTGTAGCTGACAATTATTCCAAATTTGCCAAAAACATCCTAGAAAACGGATTATTGGAATATTTTGAAGGCTTCATTAGTATCTGCCCCCATAATCTATGTATTTATTATTGTCATCTTATCATAAACCAATTCAATACATTATTATATATTTATTGTTTTGGAAATTCATTAAACATATTTTTTTTTACAACATATTACATTTATTATGCCAAAAAATTTATACAACTTTTTCCTTTCAACCCTTTTCCATTTATGTACCTTCCACACACACACAAACACACATACATATACCTTCAATTTATATGATTTATCGTAAACTGTTGTTCCTATTCATTATTGTATATGTATATATCGTAGACTACTGTCTACTTTCGAACAACATTTACGATTATCGTATCGTATCACAAGGCAAAACGACAATTCCAAGTGTTAACGATGCCGAAGAATGGGTCGCAGTGGATGTAAGGCCATACAGAACATGGTTACTTATATGTACTACATGTGCTCATAATACCTATCTATATCTATAACTGAAACATCTGTGTTCTAACCTAAACACACAAACAACTACTTAACGTTAACTTTATTTTTCTCTCACTTTCTCTCACATCAATTTTGTCCAGTCGGATTATATATATTCTCAATGTTGTAGATACACTTACTTATATCGTAACTCGTATATCGTAAATCAAATGTCCATTATCTATATACATCCAAAATTCATAACGCTTATTATATGCCAAAGCCAAATCTTTATGCTATATACAAACCTAATCCTTAACCCTAAATCAGATATTAATAACTAAAATAAAAACTAAAATTTAGTTAGGTTTTTTTTCCTATATTAGGTAGTGAGCTATATTAGGTTAGCTTATTCATTATTATCTATATATATGTATTTGTAATAGTATAATTTGAAATTAACCAAATGCTACTATATATTAGAGATGGTATTTCTTACCCAACATATTGGTGATTATCCTGGCATTTGCCAGGGTAAAACAAGGATACCCGGTGTCAACGATGGTGAAGAATTTGAATTAACCGATGTAAGTTGTGTGTTGCAGGCCTTCAAATACCAATAAATTAAATCAACAAAAAAAAATCCCCATAATAAAAGAAAGATAAACCCTTCCAACCGATCTCTATTGTAAATTAATTTTATAAAAAAATTCTCTCTTTTTATATATATTTATTTTTTTTTTTTCAATTTTTATCTACACGAATTATTTGAAGTTTATTTTATATATTGAACCGATCACGTCCTGAAACTTCCGATCTGTAGTCTTTGATTTAAAATCTCTTCTGTATATATACTATACTCGTAACTATTATTATATATTTTACAGTGTGTTAATTTTCAAATGTTATTCCGGAATTATCTATTTGAGTTACACAATGCTTTCTCTCTTTCTCTATATATATATATATCACACATTCTATCTCTATCTTTCTCTCTCTGTAATTCTTAGTATATTACGCGCTCTATTGTAGTGTTTATTATACGCACCTTTCACCTAGTTATAATTATTGTAACCATACCCTTAAATAATCCCAATCCGCTAGGAGCAGGAAGTCTCCATAGAATTATCATACTTGACACCGGGTAGCAACTACGGATATGTTTTGAGTATTGAAATGCTTTAGGTTCTTGTGAGAAGCCCGCTCCTGGCTTAACCACTTTTAGGGAGCCACTCTATACAAACAGATACTGTGCACACACATACACATATACACGTACATATATGCACAACATACTACAGCACAAAGCACACACACGACAACATATATACACACACACACACACCAAAAAAGAAACTATATTTCCCCCACTTCAATTCCATATTTTGACCATAGCCCATATATTCTATTCAACTGTGTGTGTGTTATTTCTTAAACCTTTTTGAAAATTTTTTTTTGCTAAATCAAAAATCAAAATCAAAAAATCCTTCTCTCCGACTATGTAGACATGTGCTTCCTCTCTGATAACATTTACGACTACTTTAACGTATCCCAGGGCAAGGTCACTGTGCCCAGTATTGATGACTCTGAGGAATTCACGCTTGCAGATGTAAGTGACAGCTGTTTGAAGATGTTATAGTATATAGTATCCTATATACATATACTATTCGTCGTCATATATATTATTATATGTATTAACGGTACTGTCTGAACGACATTTGTACCTTCAAACGAACACCGCTGTATGACACCAACACGCCAACAACAGATATTTTTTTATATGTGTGTTTTTAATTTCTTTACTTTTTGATTACCCAGTTTCCAATTTCCAGTTACCAGATTATGTACTATATCTATTATATTCCCCAGTACTTTTTCTGGTATCTCTCTCTGTGTTAATCGGAATGCCCATAATCTAAGATTGTATGATTGATGAATGATATGAATCCTTTTGCCCGATTCTATTTCTATTTCTTTTCACAAAAGCATCCCAAAAAAAAAAACACAGATATATATATATATATAAATACTATATATATATATTTATTACTTGTATTTAATATGAATGCCCACACGACTTGTATGACTTATTCTATGGAATGTGTATGCTATTAGTATATATATATAAATATAATATATATACTTGTATAGTTATAGCTGTAACTACGATTATTATGTGTGTCTTGTGTATCCCGAGTTTAAATTCGATTTGTACCAAAAAAATCCAATTACATGAGAATTTAGTACAAATCATTTTATATAAATATATATATATACACCTATATATAGCTAGATTTTAAGTCCTTTGTATCTAGCACCTCCTTAACGGCCCCTTACTGACTTGAGTGCCGTTCAGTTTAAGTGAAAAAAACCAAAAAAGAAAAATTAAATAAAATAGCACGAATGATTTACTATCTTAAGTCTATATAGTTTGGTCTTGTTAGTTAATAAGTAATAAATCACCGCTGTCTATCGATTCCGGAATATTTAAGCTACCCGTACCCAGAACTGGTAAAACCTGATGTTCTATAATTAGTAGTAGTATTTTATAGGTTTACTAATTAAATGCTTCTGTTAAAAATTTGCCGCAAATATTTCGAAACTATTTTTATATATATATTTATTATATTTTTGTAGCATGTTGCATGTTTTGTTTAGTCTATAAGCTACACTCAACAAACGCTATAATATTATACCCAAACAAAACTAAGAAACAAAAATAATGCTGTATGCAAAAACTTCCACTAATTATTTAATTTAGTTTAATTTGTATACTAATTTCATAATTATTTCCTTCAAAAATTACCATTTTCTTGGTAAATACAGCAAGCCTTCGATATCTTGGGTTTCACCAAGCAAGAGAAGGAGGATGTCTACAGGATCACCGCCGCTGTCATGCATATGGGTGGCATGAAGTTCAAGCAACGTGGTCGCGAAGAGCAGGCTGAACAGGATGGTGAAGAGGAAGGTGGTCGTGTATCCAAACTGTTCGGTTGTGATACCGCTGAGCTGTACAAGAACTTGCTTAAGCCACGTATCAAGGTCGGTAACGAGTTCGTTACCCAGGGTCGTAACGTCCAACAGGTCACCAACTCCATTGGTGCTCTCTGCAAGGGTGTCTTCGATCGTCTCTTCAAATGGCTGGTCAAGAAGTGTAACGAGACTCTGGATACCAAGCAGAAGCGTCAGCATTTCATTGGTGTACTGGATATTGCTGGTTTTGAAATCTTCGACGTGAGTATTTGAACTGACAACGGACAGAACTTAGGAATTAACAACAATTACTATGCAATATGATTGGATATATATATCTTAACCATATGATACATAGCTGTTGTTGTTATTCCAAGATTAGATCAACAATGAACTCCTTGGTACTACATTGATGTACCAATGCTGAATTATTGTGGAACTCGACTAGCTGACATGTCTCTCTACAGTTAGGAATGGGTTTACCATGGGTATTATAAACTTCGCACTCAATGCACTCAATTAATCCATTCACATAAATATATATAATACATATATAACAGAGATCTGTTCAAGTATATAATGTAAATATTCCCAATGTAGTACAATGGCTTCGAGCAGTTGTGTATTAACTTCACCAATGAGAAATTGCAACAGTTCTTTAACCATGTTATGTTCGTCTTGGAACAAGAGGAATACACCAAGGAGGGTATTCATTGGGACTTTATTGATTTTGGTATGGATTTGCTGGCTTGTATCGAACTGATTGAAAAGGTGCTTCTATATCTATAAAAACAACCTCAATATACATATATATGTTATATGTAATTTTTGCACCAATTGTTTGTTGTATGTTCTAGCACCGATCTATATATATATATATGAATACATTGATATATATATATATATAATTATATTCTAGGCAAAGCCAACTTATAGTCTTTCAACTGCCAGGTAAAATAATTACGTGTTTTATGTACTGCACACCTCATATATAAAAATCTATCTACATTATATACTTCGTATACCTTATGCACATGCATCCAGAGCACAGAACCCAGATCATATATATCATAGAATATTATACGTTATATTATTGTTAGTAGGACAGAACCCAGCACTTTATTTGTATGTTTCCTAAGCACTTGTTAAATTGAAAAAAAATATGTTCCACCTTTCCTTGAATTATCCTGTGATTAGTACAACGGTTTCGAGCAACTGTGTATTAACTTCACCAACGAGAAGTTGCAACAATTCTTCAACCATCACATGTTCGTTTTGGAGCAAGAAGAATACAAGAAGGAAGGTATTGATTGGGCCTTCATCGATTTCGGTATGGACTTGTTGGCCTGTATTGATTTGATTGAAAAGGTTCGTTCAGCGGTTGCCACAACAAAACCTTATTTGCACAATACATCCTATATAGACCTTAAGTGTTTATTATGTTTATTATCGCACAAATACTCCTTTGGTAATTCATCTAGAACTGATGAACCCAATTCAAGAGTTCTCTACTATAATTATAATTTGCACTTTACATTTATAGTTAAGGAGAAGAAGTGCGCATAGAAACGTTACTATCTCCAATTCTATATCAATATCAATCCTATCCAATCTATCAATGCTATGACATTTTCAAGGGGGTAAATGATAATGAAATTAACCCGACGACTCCATATACTTGTTTCATATATAATCATATAACTAACCCAACTATTTTATATGTTAAATATTGTTCCGTTTCCGATATATATACATATATATATACACATCGATATATATATGTATGTGTAAAACATATATAGTACAACGGTTTCGAACAATTATGCATCAATTTCACTAACGAAAAACTGCAACAATTCTTCAACCATCACATGTTCGTTTTGGAACAAGAAGAATATCAACGAGAGGGGATCGAATGGACCTTTATTGATTTCGGCATGGATCTGCAATTGTGTATTGATTTAATCGAAAAGGTACAGGGGCATTAAACTATCTTAATAACAGATAGCCAACTGACCAGCACAATTGCACAAAAAAAAATATATAAAAAAACAAAAAATTATATCAACAATTTTTAACATTTGTTTGCACTTCTATATCTATAACTATAAAAATCTATAACCTAATCATAAGATCGCCTAGCTAAAACCAACAACAACTTACTAGATCTAATCAAGCAACTAACTGTGGGTAAGTTCTATGTACTATTACTAATAAATCTATAAAATAACTATAACTTTAACTATATCTGTATATATATCTATATTCTTCTATATGTAGTGCGTTTTATTGCTTTCAATTACTTCGAATCTAATGCGTGCTTGATTTTTACTAAAGAAAATGTAGAAAATATTAACATATGAAAATTGTAACAATTTTTATTAATTTGTGTTTATAATTTTATTACACACCATACAGCCTATGGGTATCTTGTCCATCCTTGAAGAAGAGTCTATGTTCCCCAAGGCCACCGATCAGACCTTCTCGGAGAAGTTGACCAACACCCATTTGGGCAAGTCAGCTCCATTCCAGAAGCCAAAACCACCAAAGCCCGGCCAGCAGGCAGCTCACTTTGCCATTGGCCATTATGCTGGTTGTGTAGCATATAACATCACCGGTTGGTTGGAGAAGAACAAGGATCCATTGAACGACACTGTTGTCGATCAATTCAAGAAGTCTCAGAACAAGCTTCTCATCGAAATCTTTGCTGATCATCCTGGTCAGTCTGGTGGCGGTGACCAAGCTAAGGGCGGTCGTGGCAAGAAGGGTGGTGGCTTCGCCACTGTCTCATCTGCCTACAAGGAGCAGTTGAACAGCTTGATGACCACTCTGCGTTCCACACAGCCTCACTTCGTTCGTTGCATCATTCCCAACGAAATGAAACAACCTGGCATGGTTGATGCTCACTTGGTCATGCACCAGCTGACTTGTAACGGTGTACTTGAAGGTATCCGTATTTGCCGTAAAGGTTTCCCCAACAGAATGGTCTACCCCGATTTCAAGATGCGGTAAGTAACTTGTACTTCAAGTTAATACTTAAACATACATTAGCTAGACTATATATACATACTATATATACTATATATACAAATAGACATATCAAATACTTAGTATCAGATATAGTTAACTATAGTTAAAGCACAGCGCAAAAAAAAAAAAATTTTGTATATACACAAAGGCTTCACTCACACCTTAAGTATTTGTAATTGAATCAATTATTAACTTGCAATCAATATATATAATATATATCTTTAGTTATATGATTCTGGCACCAGCCGTTATGGCAGCCGAAAAATTACCTAAAAACGCTGCCACCAAGTGTTTGGAAGCTGTTGGACTGGACTCAGACTTGTATCGCATTGGTAACACCAAGGCACGCATATTTTGATCATTATTTGATTGTATTCTATGTAAATCTATGTAACTAGATTGTTTTTTTTTTTTGATTCACTTTTTACCAAAAGTCCAAGTTAAAGTCCAATCCAAATGTAAAATTATCTTGAATCTTATATCGTATCGTATATCGTATATTGTATTATTATCCTTTATTTGTATGTTTGCATACCAATTCCATTTACTCCAGTTATCCAGATTTCCAAAAGGTGTTCAAAGGTGTAATCTTTTTTGTAGCACAATCAATCTATATGTATCATATGATCAGGATGATTATTGATGATCTTTATGTTATGTTATCTGTTTATCTATTTATACACAACAACAACAACAATAACAACAACAACTACTACAATTTGTTTACATTAATATCAATATCAACAGGTACCAAATTCTGAACCCACGTGGCATTAAGGATCTTGATGATCCAAAGAAAGCCTCCAAGGTTCTGATTGAGTCAACCGAACTCAATGAGGATCTTTACCGTCTGGGTCATACCAAGGCATGATTAAGTTTCCTTATAAATCTTATCGCTAATTCGGCTATTTAAATTTTGAAATTCTTCGTCACTTTTGAGTGGATGGCTCAATTATGAGTATACACATATACTCACACTTAGTATATTTTTCATAAAGTGAATAATTTGAATAAGGTGACTTAAAACGCCAACGCGAAAGCACCTTTAATTCTTACATATCATCAAACAAACAAAAAACAAACACACACAACAACAACTACAACAACAAGTTGCAGCTCTCTCTTGCTCTCTCAATCTCTCTGTCTGTCTCAGTCTCTCAATGAGAGAGCATACACAACAAACAAGAAATGATGTAAATTTCATTTACAGCTATCAAATCCTGAATCCAGGTGGTATTGTTGGCATTGAAGATCCGAAGAAGTGTGGCGCACTTATATTGGAATCCACCGCATTGGATCCCGATATGTATCGTATTGGACACACTAAGGCATAGTCATGTTCCACAGATTCTAGATCAATTCAATCTTAGTCGTATTTCATGCATTTTGTATACCTCTTTTCTATATTCGTACTCCTCCAAGTAGTATATTTAGATCTCTATATCTATATCTATATATCCTCTACACATGACGGATAAAAAGCTTACTTAGTATCCGTTTACAGTAATATTTGTATACTTTGCAAGACTTCAATACATTTTGTTAAATCTGCAAATCCAAAGCAGAAACAAAACAACATTTCTCTCTCTCTCTTTCTCTCTCTAGCGCCCCTTTAGCAAACAGATATAAAACCTAGTCTATGGGGCGCTATTAAGCATATGGATTATTATCCTTATACCTATACCTACCTTTACCTTAGTCCCTTGCATATATCCTTATCAATGAGATGCAATCCCCACACACCTATACATCCATACACCTACACACATATATAAAACCCTGTTTCTAAAGGCATGGGTCTCGAGTTTCTA
The DNA here is from genome assembly GCA_037044455.1 of Zygothrica quintamaculata. NCBI lineage: Eukaryota > Metazoa > Arthropoda > Insecta > Diptera > Drosophilidae > Zygothrica > Zygothrica quintamaculata. Next base: position 96,553 of record JBAMBS010000275.1, on the reverse strand, counting down.
GTAGTTAATTTCAATTGTGTATTGAAATTTGATATTTGTTATTTATTGGGTTTATTTTTATAGTTTAAGATCAAATGTATATAACCATAGTTATAAGCTAGATATACTAATGAATATCGTATTTAGTTACATATCGTCTTTTATCAGACTGTAGTTAAACACACACATTATATTTTGTTACGTTTTTATTGCACTGTCATCACACTCATATACATATGAATATGTATATGCGTATATGTATATGTTATACGTGAACAACATATAGCTACCAAATCCTGAACCCCAAGGGTATCAAGGGTCTTGACGATCCCAAGAAATGCACGAAAATCCTCATCGAATCGACTGAATTGAACGATGATCAATACCGTTTGGGTAACACAAAGGCACGAAACATTATTATTTTTTGTCTCTCTACTTCTATTTATACAATATACTTCAAAAACCACTTTATCAATGGCTCCACTACTGATGACTTATACTACAGCATCAGCACATACACACACACGCACACACACACACACACACACGCACACACACACACACACCAATCCCAATACACAACAACCACACACAAAAGATTCTTAAACCGAAAAAACTAAGCAAAAAGCTTACGGCTTTGATCTAAATGTGTACTGTGTGCATGTCGTATACTTTTGTCTCTCTTTCTGTCTTTATCAATATGTCTCTTTCAAATAATTGTCCTCGAAAACATATATACAAACAAGGACATACATTATATACAAACCTTTAAAGAAAAGGTACACATTCCCTAACAAATCCCCCTTACAATTGGTATTTAATTTTATTATTTTTATTTGTAGTAAATTAACTTAGTTAGTTTATATCAACTGCAACTTTAACTATACGATTCCTTAGTTGTAGTTTAAAAGGAATACTAACAGTAATTAGTTATAACAATTTAGATCATTTGAAGTTTTGTATAACAAAATTATAATACAAATAATACAAAATACAAACAAACAAACAAACCATTTGTAACATTTAAACCAACCCATACAGCTACAAGATCATGTGCCCAAAGCTCTTGCTGGGCGTTGACAAAGACAAAAAGGCCACTGATATTATCATTAAGTATATCGATTTACCCGAAGATCAATACCGTTTGGGTAACACAAAGGTATATCCGAAACAATATACTTCTACTAGCCACAAATAGCTTGCATGCTCATCACCATAATCACTATCAAAGGACCAACCTTGTGTATGCTTGCCTCCTGGAATCTAGTTTATCCTTTAGCTGTTAGTACACGGTTCAGGCACATAGATTCTCAGAGGTTTAGCACATGAGCACAAAATCAATCAATCAATCATTTAGTCAATGTTAGTTATAAGTATTTCATATATTGTTTATTTCACGATTTAACCGATTTCATCTATGATCATCTATAATCTATATGTGTTGTTCTGTCTTGTTCTGTTTATTATTCTTTTTGTATTTGTTTTTATTGTTTTGTTTTGTACCCAATCCATCCTCTATATTATCCCAGTTCAACCTGTCGAAAAGTGTTTTTGAAGAATCGCTATTGCTTGAGCGTAAAAAAAAGAATAATTGGTTCAAAAGGATCTAACGATTCTTTTGGCCAATTCTTCTTTATGATGCTTAAAGCACGCAAATTTGTTGTTAGTAGCTTCAACTGTAAATTAACCTATTTCTTCCATCCACAAAAAAAAACCCAAAAATATGTTGAAAATATAGGTGTTCTTCCGTGCCGGTGTCCTGGGTCAGATGGAAGAGTTCCGTGATGAGCGTTTGGGCAAGATCATGTCCTGGATGCAAGCCTGGGCTCGTGGTTACCTGTCCCGTAAGGGCTTCAAGAAGTTGCAGGAACAGCGCGTCGCCCTCAAGGTTGTCCAGCGCAATCTCCGCAAATACTTGCAGCTCCGTACCTGGCCCTGGTACAAATTGTGGCAGAAGATCAAGCCTCTGCTCAACGTCAGCCGTATTGAGGATGAAATTGCCGTAAGTATACATATAATTATTATTTATATATATATACTCAATCGGTCTGACTATGTGACTGGCTCATTGTATTTAATGCTTTGAGTTTTTAGTTTTTGTTTTTTGGTTTGAACTTGGCCAACAGTTGCTGCTGGCAATCACGCGTAGCCCTGGTATGTCCAACAATACAAAACTATCGTCCAATCCCTACATTGTCTGGCATAATTGGATATAGCAGAGCAGCTGCAATGCCTAATCTTATAATAGACATAGACATTGCATAGGCGAATAGTAGCATTAGCATTCAATGCAATGCAATGTATATAAAATTCTTGTGCTTAATTAAAAGCCAACTTAATACCTCAACATTGACCACGCCCACGATTACAAATGGGAATATATTCAAATACATATAAATGTATATATACATACGCATTCTTCTATCGAAACTATTAGTTTTCTTGATTCTGATCGAGCTACTAAAAATAGATATTGTTATAAACTCACAGCCAATACCTCTGATCTCACTATTAAAGCAGAAGGAAATGTTTTCGGTCTCAATTGAAGCCAAATCTGGATATAAATATATATATCCATTTACTTAGCTGGAATCCGTACATAATAATAATAGGATACATTTCCATAATGCGCATTTACCTAATATATATATATAGTATATAGTATATACATATATATATATATATATATATATTTATTTATATAGCTGTACAATATGTATACATAGCTCTATATTTTGGCAATATCTTTAGCTCCATCTAGCTATTCTCGTACATTTTGGCAGCTCACTTTTTACACACTTAGGCAAAATAACACATGTTAAATGTGTGGAGCATTTGCCAATTAGATTGCTAATTAAATAATAAAAAAGGCAACGGCGCCTCTTGGTACAACCCCTTAGCCGGTATAGCAGGGCGTATGATTAATACGCATACGCCGCATTGGCTTAGCTCAATTCAATGATGAGTAATTATAACCAACACAAAATATATATGTGAAAACTATTTAATGCATAAATATGTATATGTAAATTTATATATATTAATATACACACATACATGTGTGTGTATAATTGACGTGGTAAAGCGAGAGAGCCAATCATCATCATACTTAGAAAGTACACCTGCTGCCTGGCCGCATAAGTGCGAAATGATAGAAACCAATGCAAAACGAATTGTGAGAATTTCGAATTATGAATTATGAATAAGGCAGAGGAAGGCAATTACAGATGCCACAGTCAGAGGCAGCTGAGGCAGATGTGGCAGCTGGTTGCCACTTTCGGTACGGTTTTATTCTTTCTAATTTTATTGCCAAAGAGCAATCGAACATACACAGTGCAATCGCAGCAGCCATTCCAGTTGTATTTAACCAGTCGTGGCGCAGTGCAAACGAACTAATCGAGAAATTTATTATAACGAATCTCAATCTAAGATACCCTTAAGTATCTCAACAATATAATTACAATCTTGATAAACAAGTGTTGTGAATAATATATATAGAATAATATAATATAATTTAATATAATATGGCTGACGAAAAGAAAGCCAAAAAAACGAAAAAAGGTGAAGCAGCGGCTGCAGTTACTCCAGCTGAAGCTGAGCCTACAGCAGCTGCAGCAGATCCTGCTAGTGTTGACCCAGTTGCAACAGAGCCAACTGGTCAAGTTGAACCAAGTGCAGCAGCAGTCGAATCAGAGTCAAAGGCCAAAGATGAAAGCAGTTCATTTAGTAATCCAACCAATGCTTCTAATGATTTACAGCGTCTTGAAGAGAAGGCCAAGAAGGCTGAGGAATTGCATGCCGCTGAAGTGAAAGTACGCAAGGAATTGGAAGCTTTGAATGCCAAACTCTTAGCTGAGAAGACCGCCCTGCTGGACTCCCTGTCCGGTGAGAAGGGTCAGCTGCAGGACTTCCAGGAGCGCAACGCTAAGTTGGCCGCCCAGAAGAACGACCTCGAGAACCAGCTGCGCGTAAGTATACACATATATTTCACCTTTTAAATTCCCCTCTCTTACACTCAATAACCCAATTACACGTCCAAGCTATAAAAACGATTCACATATGCAAATTTATCAAGTGCAATCAGGCGTATCAATAGCTCGGCTATTTCGAGAGATTTGCCAGTTTATGATGCTAATGTTGATGATGAGGGCACCTGCTAAATTTAGCTAGTGATCGATACGATACACCCACACATATCCAAAATTAACATATATAAATACATATATATATAAATAAATATTATATTATTGCATAATCAATTAAATAGGATATCCAAGAGCGCCTGACTCAGGAGGAAGATGCCCGCAACCAGCTGTTCCAGCAGAAGAAGAAGGCTGATCAGGAAATTTCTGGTCTGAAGAAGGATATCGAAGATCTGGAATTGAACGTCCAGAAGGCCGAGCAAGATAAGGCCACCAAGGATCACCAGATCCGCAACTTGAACGATGAAATCGCCCACCAGGATGAGCTCATCAACAAGTTGAACAAGGAGAAGAAGATGCAGGGTGAGAGCAACCAGAAGACTGGTGAGGAACTGCAGGCCGCTGAGGACAAGATTAACCACTTGAACAAGGTTAAGGCCAAGCTCGAGCAGACCCTCGATGAATTGGAGGACTCTCTGGAACGTGAGAAGAAGGTGCGCGGTGATGTTGAGAAGTCCAAGCGCAAGGTTGAAGGTGACCTCAAGCTTACCCAGGAGGCTGTTGCCGATCTGGAGCGCAACAAGAAGGAATTGGAACAGACCATCCAGCGCAAGGACAAGGAACTGTCCTCTATCACCGCCAAATTGGAAGATGAGCAGGTCGTTGTTGGCAAGCACCAGCGCCAGATCAAGGAACTGCAGGCCCGCATTGAAGAGCTCGAGGAAGAGGTTGAGGCCGAGCGTCAAGCCCGCGCCAAGGCTGAGAAGCAGCGCGCCGATTTGGCTCGCGAGCTTGAGGAATTGGGTGAGCGTCTGGAGGAGGCTGGCGGTGCCACCTCTGCCCAGATTGAGCTCAACAAGAAGCGTGAAGCTGAACTTAGCAAGCTCCGTCGCGATCTTGAAGAAGCCAACATCCAGCACGAATCCACCCTGGCTAACCTGCGCAAGAAGCACAACGATGCCGTCGCTGAGATGGCCGAGCAGGTTGATCAGCTCAACAAACTGAAGGCCAAGTAAGTTAATTGAATCAATTATATCCATAGATGTTGCTAGCTTTTTCAGATGCTCAACAATTGAGATGATATTGATGATTCGACCAATATACAAATTGATAGACAAACGTCCAAAACGATCTTTGATCATTGATCAGTTTATAAACATGTATATAATTCATTTCTTGTCTACTTTTTGTAATCCAGGGCTGAACACGATCGCCAGACTTGCCACAATGAGTTGAATCAAACTCGTACCGCCTGCGATCAGTTGGCTCGCGATAAGGTAATATGTCGGACATATGCAATGGTCTGCGATCTCCCTACAATAATGGTTGATCCTCGACTATTTTCATATGGACCACACATATACACCTCAATACCATACAGTACACATACATTGTATACAGCATGTACACTTGCACACGCACACAAAAAAACACACACACAAATACAGAGACAGATGACTACTTACGTGTGTGTGTAAATTTCTTTATAAATTTATATTGTTTTTGTGCTCTCTTTATGGTACACCCCATAACCATAAAGAATAATTGTACTGTCTTCAGGATTCAAAAAGAATAAAAAGAAAAGAAAGGATTAAGATGTCGCTCGATCGCTCGCTTCTCGCTCTCTTTATGCTCTTCTATGTTATATCCCCATACAAATTATAACCCTATACACTAACCCCACATATATATATATCTACTCTCTATTATCTAATCCAGGGCTGAGAAGGAGAAGAACGAGTACTACGGCCAGTTGAACGATCTGCGTGCCGGTGTTGACCACATTACCAACGAGAAGGTATACAAAATTTATATTCGACTGCGATCGCTGCTGTAAATTATATGCTGATAGTTATTTCTCCTGGATACTTGTATATATTCTTCGTAGAATTCAAGAAAAAAAAAGAAACTAAAACGACCTTTTTTAAGTTGTAATTTGCCTGCTTTTAAATGTATCCCTCTCTACTATTACTAATATTGTACAGAGCTTACACACAAACAATATGCCACAACCAAATGATGATAATTGATTGAGGACGTGCAGGACTAATATGTTGTACTTTATTATTATTGTTATATATAGGCTGCCCAGGAGAAGATTGCCAAGCAGCTGCAGCACACCCTCAACGAAGTCCAATCGAAATTGGATGAGACCAACAGGACTCTGAACGATTTCGATGCCAGCAAGAAGAAGTTGTCTATTGAGAACTCCGATCTGCTGCGTCAATTGGAGGAAGCCGAATCCCAGGTATCTCAGCTGTCCAAGATCAAGATTTCCTTGACCACCCAGTTGGAAGATACTAAGCGTCTGGCTGATGAGGAATCCCGCGAGCGTGCCACCCTTTTGGGCAAGTTCCGCAACTTGGAGCACGACCTCGACAACTTGCGCGAGCAGGTTGAGGAGGAGGCTGAGGGTAAGGCTGATCTCCAGCGTCAACTCAGCAAGGCTAACGCTGAAGCCCAGGTCTGGCGTAGCAAGTACGAATCCGATGGTGTTGCCCGCTCTGAGGAGTTGGAGGAAGCCAAGAGGAAACTGCAAGCCCGCCTTGCCGAGGCTGAGGAAACCATTGAGTCCCTCAACCAGAAGTGCATTGGCCTCGAGAAGACCAAGCAGCGTCTGTCCACCGAAGTCGAGGACTTGCAACTGGAGGTCGACCGTGCCAACGCAATTGCCAACGCCGCCGAGAAGAAGCAGAAGGCATTCGACAAGATCATTGGCGAATGGAAACTCAAGGTTGATGATTTGGCCGCTGAGTTGGATGCTTCCCAGAAGGAATGCCGCAACTACTCCACTGAACTGTTCCGTCTTAAGGGCGCCTATGAGGAAGGCCAGGAGCAGCTCGAGGCTGTCCGTCGTGAAAACAAGAACCTGGCTGATGAAGTCAAGGATCTGCTCGACCAGATCGGTGAGGGTGGCCGCAACATCCATGAAATTGAGAAGGCACGCAAGCGTCTGGAAGCCGAAAAGGACGAACTCCAGGCCGCTCTTGAGGAAGCTGAGGCTGCTCTTGAGCAGGAAGAGAACAAGGTTCTCCGTGCTCAGCTTGAGCTGTCCCAGGTGCGTCAAGAAATTGACCGCCGCATCCAGGAGAAGGAAGAGGAATTCGAGAACACCCGCAAGAACCACCAGCGCGCTCTCGACTCCATGCAAGCCTCCCTCGAAGCCGAAGCCAAGGGTAAGGCTGAGGCCCTCCGCATGAAGAAGAAGTTGGAAGCCGACATCAACGAATTGGAAATCGCTCTGGATCATGCCAACAAGGTAGGTCTACAAAAGAAAACCCTTTCCTAGTATCCATAAACTAATCTTTTTTTTTGCTTTTTATTCTTAGGCTAACGCCGAGGCCCAGAAGAACATCAAGCGCTACCAACAACAGCTTAAGGACATCCAGACCGCTCTTGAGGAAGAACAGAGAGCCCGTGACGATGCCCGTGAACAGTTGGGTATCTCTGAACGTCGTGCCAACGCTCTGCAGAACGAACTGGAAGAGTCCCGCACTCTGTTGGAACAGGCCGATCGCGGTCGTCGCCAGGCCGAACAGGAATTGGCCGATGCCCACGAACAGTTGAACGAAGTTTCTGCCCAGAATGCTTCCATCTCTGCTGCCAAGAGGAAATTGGAGTCTGAGCTGCAGACCCTGCACTCCGACCTGGATGAGCTCCTGAACGAAGCCAAGAACTCCGAGGAGAAGGCCAAGAAGGCTATGGTTGATGCCGCCCGCCTGGCTGATGAACTCCGTGCTGAGCAGGATCATGCCCAGACTCAGGAGAAATTGAGGAAGGCCCTTGAACAGCAAATCAAGGAATTGCAGGTGCGTTTGGATGAGGCTGAAGCCAATGCCCTTAAGGGTGGCAAGAAGGCTATCCAGAAATTGGAGCAGCGCGTCCGCGAGCTCGAGAACGAGCTTGATGGTGAGCAGAGGAGACACGCCGATGCCCAGAAGAACTTGCGCAAATCCGAGCGTCGCATCAAGGAGTTGAGCTTCCAGTCTGAGGAAGATCGCAAGAACCACGAACGCATGCAGGATCTGGTTGACAAGCTGCAACAGAAGATCAAGACATACAAGAGGCAGATTGAGGAAGCCGAGGAAATCGCTGCCCTCAACTTGGCCAAATTCCGCAAGGCCCAGCAGGAGCTCGAGGAAGCTGAGGAGCGTGCCGATCTGGCTGAACAGGCCATCAGCAAATTCCGCGCCAAGGGACGTGCCGGTTCCGTCGGTCGTGGTGCCAGCCCAGCGGTAAGTTTCAAAGCTCTCTTTTAATCGTCCTTACCCTGTTGCTGTCTTTCTCTCTCTCTTTCTGTTTGCCTCTCCACTCTTCACTTCAAAAGCAGTGAACACAATGCTACCATTTAGCTTAACATTAAGCACTACATCTCAATCTCTCTCAATCTTCGTAGAATTCAAATATTGTCCATATATATGTGTATGTTTATATTAGTTATGTATATATATATATATGATATTTGATATATATTCTTCCCTTTCATATTACTGTACGCGATCTGCTTCTTCCAACCTTCTTCACGTCAACAACCGCATAACAAGAACAGAATTAAAGCAAATTAAGGCATAAAACCAACAAAATAAAAGAAAAAGAAAAAAAATCTTTAATAAAACAACATCGATAAAAAATTATGGTTCAATTATATATGTAAAAATAATGAGAGAACAAAACACATGCAAAGAGAATTATAGCTTATAAGAATTAATATATTATACAATAATAATAATAATATAGATGCATCATACATCGACATTCGGTAGAACAGAGAATTGTAATTAGAGGCGAACCAAGCAACAATCCAGCAAAAGTTAAAACTGAAAGCTAAATAAAGAAAAAGAAATTCAAGAAAAGAAAATGAAAATTGATAAAACCAAAATTTTACCAACCAAAAATGCGTTCATTTTGATAAATCCATAAAACAAGAACAGCAACAACAAGCAACAAATGAAGATCAGTCAAGCAAGCAGTCAATCATTTAATCAAATCAAGTCAATGAAATCAAATCAAATCAAATCAATCGACCTTGCTTTCTCTACAACCATTCTGCATATTACAAACAAAAACAAAAAACTATTCTTCCACTATATTATTATAATATGTATTTGTACCTTGTGTACTACAGCCTACAGCGTCAAAGGGTGGCCGCAAGATTGCGCTGGACCAGTAGAAACTTTCTTGAAACATTTGTAAGTGGCGTCTTCTCACGTGAAGAATATAATTCTTCTCAAAGAAAAGCTTCTCGTAATTCTTTACTCGTTTTTCTTTCACGTTTCTCTTTACCTTGTTGTCTTTTGTCTTGTCGTTGTGTCGAGAATGTTAGAAACGTTTACCCATTAAACACAAGCACACCCAGACTTACAGCAGTCTATCGATATTTTTCTTTCTCGCTCATACAAATGTTACGTTTATTTGTTATGTGCGATCTCTTTCATACATTACCCTGTAACCGTAATTTTGAGCACGTCTTTTACATTTTGCGTTGCTCCGTCAATTCATAATCCCTCTACCTTTTAAACACTTCCTTATAAACATTAATGTATGCACCACAAAACGTGCAATAAAGGCGCACTCTCCTCCCCCCTTAAATATTGTAAGTTTTGTAAGTCATAATATCGCCATGAATTTAGTTTAGTTATCATTCACGCATGTAGATATCATCAACAGAATCAATTCAACATTTCATTAATTATATAAATATACAAATTATACATCATATACTGATAATATATTTATTATTTTCTTATCAACAGCCCCGTGCGACATCCGTTAGGCCACAATTCGACGGATTGGCTTTCCCACCAAGATTCGACCTTGCTCCTGAAAACGAATTCTAAATGCCATTTCATTTTTTAATTTATTTTAAATGATATTTCATAATGATTATGTTTATGATTTTAACTTAATTTCTTAATTTAAACAAAATAATAAAACTATAACAAAATATATATCAAAACGACGGGAGACCAAATGCACTTAGACAAAAAGAGAAACAAACTAAAAACAAACAAAAAAAACCAAAAACACCAACAAAAAACCGGTTAACATAACCATAAACCATGTTGTATGGTGTAACAACATCCCGGTTAAACTAACAACAATGATCTACGATATACGATCATTAAATTACGATCAACGATCAACATGCATAAGTTCTTTGTGAAGCAGCTGAAAGCATTAACTACGGCATTTCCTTTGTGACATTTCTACTTTTCTCTCTGTTTCACTCTCGCTTGAGACCTGTTATTGTATTTATATATATTTTTTTATACTTAACTTTCAAAAAAAAAAAAATACGTTAAAGAAAAGAATAGACAAAAAAAATGCATTAAAACAACAACAACACCACCATATGAGCCCCGTCAAAATGTAGGAAAAAAATAGGCCTATCAATCGAGTGAGAAGAAAATGGATTTGTTCAATGGCAAATGTCGTAGTTTAACATTTAAAATCTACCAATATCGTATCGTGTCCTATGTACTATTATAATAATTGTATAATCGAACACAGATAGATCTAGTTATTTCAGTGATAATAAGATCCTCAAGATATGTATATATATATATATATATATATATATATATATATAAACAGACTCGCATCACTTGGCGCTTATGTTTATGTTCAATTTTTTATTAATTTATCAACAAATTATAAGAAAATATCAAAACAACAAATGAAAAAAAATATACAAAAAAGGAACAAAATAAATGTAAATCAATTTTAAAAAAAACTTTTTATTCTATACATAATAATTGATTGAACAATCAAGAAATTTATAAAGGATACTCTTATAAAATTATTTACCCGTCCCTGGAGCTCTGGGATTGGGTTCAATACGCAACAATTGTTTGTGCTGTCCAATAATGTGCTCAATGTGATTACATTCTCTGAGCTCACCCTTGAATTGTTCTAATGTCTCATAGAGATCTGGATAGAGTGCTGGTAGCAGGCCATGATCAAGTGTGGGAAATAAATGATGCAGCACATGATCACCAAAGTGTGTGAGTACTAGGAACTGTGACCACTTAAGATCGCCTCTATCAATTATTGTGTCGACTTGGAACAGACCCCAGTCGCGATCCTCACGATTCGCATCACCCTCATGATAGATTTCCGGGTCATGATGTGCTGCGTTTAAGCCGATGACGCAAAAAGCAAAACTAGCAATCGATGTCATTAATAGCCACTGACGTAGACAGAGCAATAGACTCGCCGATTCACCAGAACCAAAATACATTACAATTGGTATAGAGAATGATAACAGATCATGCCAATACATGATATTTGTGTGCCTCAACGAGTAGTAGATGCTATAAACACGAAGATTATCAATTGATCATCCGATGAAGAGATTAGGTGCATATGCTTACCGCGTGCCAATTTGCATAAAAAATGCAATCGCGTACGCTAGGGGTTCCGTTACGCAGGATAGATACCGCAGGGCCTTACTTTTAATATGTGGGCTTGGCACCCAGCAGAGCAGTGGCTCAAACATGCTCAACTCCAGATCCAAGTAGGAATTCGGATAAATGTGATGGGAGAGCGCATGTGAGATACGCCAGGCACAAAAGTTCATCATGGATAAATTAAAAGTATACATGCGCCAGTTATCACGACGATGGAAATAGTTGTGGGATACAATCACAGTCCAGCAAATTGCCACACCAGCAAGGACCGTTGCCAAGAGGCTGTTATATTTGACGCTGGCTACCGCGAATATGAAAATGGATAGCAGCAAAGCTTGATGAATCCACTAAGAGGAACATCAATAAAATTTGCGATTAGTTACCAAGCAGTGGCATCTGCAGTATGGGATTACTTACATCACTTTTTTGTTTTGGACGCTTATCGATAGTCTTCAACTTTTCTTGTACACGTTGTTTTAGGGTCTTATAGAAGCCATTGGGATGGAGGGTCAATGTATAGATACGTGGCTTGGCGGCTTCCCTCACCTTGTACTTGCTGATCATTTTCTCTGGAGCTGCTGTCAGATGATGTGCTTCAAAAGCTTCAGTGATATCAGTCCCTTTTGTTTCACGTATCCAGAAGCTGCCACCGGGATGTTTATCAATAAAGTCCGTAAAGTCATATATACCATCATATATCCTCCACAATCCCTCAGCCTCGTCATCCTGACGTTTACCTTTTTGCCAACTGTGAACTGTTACCAACGGTGTGTTCCGATATGTGGGAAACTTTGTAGCAATGCCACTTTGCTTCCATGTCTCGATAACCATGTCTACAATGAAAGTTTTTCAGCCGCAGAGATTCCCGTAAGCTAGACCTATCTCGAGCTGCTCTCTAACCGTACTAAACTGCTAACTGACGTTTAATGATGACATAAGCAACTCAGAAATCAACACAAATAGGTATAAAATAATAACACAAATATTTTTATAAATAAATACAAATATTAATAATTTGATAAGACAATAAATAAAACAGTAGCTTCAGACTATAACGTACCCAATCAGCAAACAATCCAATGTAAAACAAGGTATAAAATACAAATTATAATCGGTGCAGAATTTTTATAGATATAGTTTACTTAGGCAAGCTTACTTAAGTATTTTATAACAGGATTCTTAATTTTGAATTACTTTTGTAATTTTTATTCAATCTTATATTCAATCTTCACTATGTAGATTGGTTAATAATTGTGTTTTTCGTACTGCCGGGGTTAGGGGAAGAAATTCGTAAATATAAACTAATTTTGTCTAGCGTACGAAAATATAGATTCCTCTAGCTCTTATATATAAAGTGTTTCCGCTGCAATTCATACGCTTTCAAGTTAGGCAGACCTTACAGTATCCATTCACTAATGTTCAAGTTAATCATAATATTGACTTAATACGCCACTCCATATATATTTTACAATGATAATGGAACTGTTCTAATGACTCTGGAGTATAATATTATTTCTACAATACATATTTTACGAGCTATAAATTATTGATTTTAATTAGCATAACAATAAGTTACTATAAAACTTACCTGCACAATTTTTAGTTTATTGCGCTGACAACACGGTTATAGCTTAAGTTCCATAACGAAGTTTCAGTTTATAAAGAACGAATAGAATGAAAGTTCAAAAGCTTTATTATAATTAGAGCTAAACAATCCACTCTATAAAGTAATAGAGAGAGTGAGGACATTCTTCGACAGCTATCAGTTCAGATTTGGATCAACAAACCCTGGGTGATATTAAGGGAGAAAATCAGTATTTGCTACGCATTGATGTAAATTTAATTTTACGGTGCACTTTTTAAATTATTCAATGAATTACAATACAGTTATTAAAATAGTTATTATTTATTTTATATTATTATTATATATATTAAGGTTTGGGATTTTAGATTAAATTATGATCATACACCATCAAATTCCATTTTGCAACATTAAACTGGTTTGGTTTGTGTCAATGCGACCCACTGATAAGGGCACTAAAATAAAAACAAATGTTGTAGCTTTTAATGCTTAAAGCTTTAGTAAGCTTTTATATTTAATTGAGAAATTCGATCGAGCTGCAGAGCGTCGCTCCAGCAGCGACTTCAGTACTCGTATGCGAACCGTAAACAAAGCCACCGCACAATCGGAGCAGGGTCATTGCTTGTGTTGACCGGTTTTAATTAGAGATCTTGGACTTCAATCTGCTAAGGCAGAGTATATCGTTTTGTATTTAATTACTTTACTGGTGTAACAACTTATTCAGGAAGATTGGCAAAAAATGCCACCTAATGTGGAGCTGGAAAATTGGCGTGTGTCTGGCATAACCCGTAAATATCCCACATACCGCAACAATCGTTTCATGAGCAATGAGAGGTGCAGTTTCATAAATAACAATGGAATAGATAGCTAATCCATATCTCAAGTACCACTAACAGTTTCCCTTCCAATGCAGCTGGTTGGAGGGTAAACACTGCGACGACGAGGCTGAGGGACTTTGGCGTATTAAAGATAAGCTTTATGACTTGACAAAATTCACCAAGCGGCATCCGGGTGGTGCATTCTGGATTGAGACTACAAAAGGCACCGATATAACAGAGCCATTTGAATCGCACCACATCGAAGAGCATGCATCGCGCCTACTCAGCAAATACGAAGTACGAGAAGCCTCAAAGCCAAGAAACTATACGTTTACGCTGGAGGAGAATGGATTCTATATGACTCTGAAAAGACGTGTCCGTGCGAAGCTCCATCAGCTGAATTACAAACCATCGCGGAAGACAGATGTAGGTAATATGTTTATATAAACCTTTTAATGTCGTTATCAAAAAAATTCTCATCTGTCACTAGATACTACATACTGGCATCCTGGTCTCAGTCTTCCTCTTTAGCTGGGCAGCTACAGTTACAGGATTCTGGTTGCTGCACACTCTCGCTGGACTTGCACTTTGCTGGCTGGCCACATCGACTCACAATTATTTCCACCAGCGGGATAACTGGCGCATGTACACCTTCAATTTGTCCCTGATGAGCTTTAGGGGCTGGCGTCTATCCCACGCACTCTCCCATCACGTGTATCCCAACTCATTGCATGATCTCGAAATGTCGCTATTTGAACCCTTCCTCTGTTGGGTGCCCAGTAAACACTATGCCAGCAGAGTACAGCGAGTGATCTCTGTGCTAATATCCCCATTTATTTATACTGTAATGACACTTGTGCAGCTCGTGAAACGGTGAGTAACAGGAGTTTTACATTCGTAATATTATAATTACCATATGTTTTTTCATAGCATTGTTCATTCTCTGACCAAAGCAAACATAATGTACTGGGACGATTTGTTAGGCCTTATATTACCACTCTTTCTCTTGCTGTCTACAAATGTGGGCTTCGGATCAGCGATCACCAACTGGGCTGTCATCATGGGCATTGCAAGTTTCCTTTTTGGTTTTATTGGATTGACAGCTGCTCATCATGATCCTCGCATTTACCACGATGGTGATGCACGACGCACCGATCTCGATTGGGGTCTGTTTCAATTAGATTCGATTATTGATCGTGGTGACATCAAGTGGTCTGATCTGCTGGTGCTTACACACTTTGGCGAACATGCACTGCATCATATGTTTCCCACTTTGGATCACGGAGTTTTAAAGCACTTACATCCAGAACTACAACAGACCCTACGTGAATTCAAGAGCGAACTACGTGAGATTAACCATTGGGGTCACATTAAGGGACAAAGTCAGCAGCTGCTACGCATGGCAGCAAATCAAATTCCACCGGGCAACAAAAAAATAAATTAGATCTGGTAAAGAATGGCATGGCAGCAAATCCAATTCCACCGGGCAACAAAAAAATAAATTAGATCTGGTAATAGAATGGCATGGCAGCAAATCCAATTCCACCGGGCAACAAAAAAATAAATTAAATCTGGTAATAGAATGGCTTTACAACAATTATATATATACAAATAATACGGTGTAAGAATAGATAGCTATTATATGAAAAAAGATGTGTATTATTTATATCCTCTATACCACTGATTAAATTCAGAGGGAAAAAATCTTTACCAAGAGAAAAATGAGTTAAGTGAGTGAAACAGATTGTTTTGTCTTTTAACAGTACAACCTAAACATATTTCATAGATGACCCGTCATTATCATTAACCAGATTAAACACTCTCGCTCTCTCGCTCTGGTTATAAACGTCTCCCTTGTTCTCTCGTTGCCCTTTGACAAAGTCCAACTTGTATAAAACTGATTTTAATTATTTCTTTTATCGAATTTCAAATACCCTGGAAAAGTCATTAAGCTGAGACAGCTGAGCTAAAATAAAAGATCAACTTACTTAGTATGCAAAACTATACTATACTTATTTATAATCATTAAGTAAACAATAGTTTGTTGATCATTACGTGAACATTGTTATAGCGATAAGTAAGTGTATGACAACCGTATTAACTACCGTATGATAAGACACTGTTTCCCTTGGGTATTTAAATAGTATATAAACTGGTTCTCTCATTTTACGACAAGAGATAGTTAAAATATTTAGAAAATAGTCGGGAATTAAGATGAGTAACGATCGGTTGTATATAGGAGCCTTATTGGTGTTATTAATGGCATTACCCAATGAGGGTGCCAATATTTTAGGGTTATTTACGAGCCATAGTCAATCGCATTTGATTACACACATGTCAATGATGAGCGCGTTGGCAGAAGATGGGCATAATGTGACTGTGGTGACCATATTAAAACCAGCTGTAAATCACAACGATATACATGTTATAACGATACCTCCTACAGCAGAAGTAGCGCGAGTAGTAAACAATCAGTTCAGCGCAATGGCTGGGCAAAAGAACTCCATCTTCACCACATTCTTCAGTCTGCTGAGCGGATTAAGTGTGCTTATCGAAAGTCAGGCGGATGTATTGTCGGATGAGCGTTTTCAGTGCATTTACGAGACAAAGTTCGATTTAATGTTCTTGGGATATTTTGTAAATGATTTCCAACTGGGTGTAGCAGCAAAACTAAAGGTGCCAGTAATAATATCCTGGACACAGGCGCCAATGAGCATAATTAATGGGTTCGCTGGTAATCCTGCAGAGATTTCCTATGTGCCCGCTATGGGTACAACACTTGCTCGTGGTGAAACTATGGGATTTGCTAAGCGTCTAGAAAACTTGTTGAAGAATGCATTTATAACTTGTATGAGCACAATATTTGACCAACAAATGGAAAAATACTACAAGCAACACTTTGGCAATGAACATAATCTACCCACGCTCTACGAAATAAAACGCAATATTTCGTTAGTATTTAGCAATAGTCATTCGATCAGTGAAGGTCCTATACGTCCTTTTGTACCTGCCTCAATTGAAATTGGTGGTATTCAAGTTAAGGATAAACCTAATGCATTACCTTATGATATAGTCAAATTCCTAGATGCAGCCGATCATGGCGTGATTCTACTGTCGCTGGGTACAAATATCAAGAGCAGTACAATCAAACCAGAACTGCTGCAGATTATGTTTAAAGTGTTGTCAGAGCTAAAACAGAGAGTAATCTGGAAATGGGAGAATATAGACAACACACCAGGCAATTCTCCAAACATACTTTACAAGCAATGGTTACCACAGGACGATATACTCGCCCATCCCAAGACAAAGTTGTTTATAACACATGCGGGAAAAGGTGGCATAACGGAGGCACAGTATCATGGTGTACCTATGGTGGCACTGCCAATCTTTGGAGACCAACCCACCAATGCAGAACAAATGCAAGCGGCAGGCTATGGTCTATTCCTAGAACTGCTACAACTAACTGAAGAAAACTTTAAGGCCAGCATACAGCAAGTACTTGGCAATGAGCAGTATAGCCTGGCCATAAAGCGCTTTTCGCAATTGTACCGGGACAGACCATTAACAGCCAAACAAACTGTTCTTTACTGGACCAGCTATGTGCTAAGATATCGAGGTGCACCTCATCTACAGAGTCCAGCCATCCATATGAGCTCAATGGCGTACTTCAATGTGGATATCTACATGCTCTGCATATTGGTTCTACTTATCGTACTCGTACTCAATTGGTTAATGCTTAAATGTATTTGGGGCAAGTTGTGTTCGAAGACCAAATACATTAAGAAGATAAAAAAACAATAGATAGAGAATAAAGTGTCGATTATCAATTGACAATGTCATGTAACAGTAGCCGATAAAAAATATTAACTAATATGTACTTTAAGCTGAACAACAACGCCTCTCGCTGTATTGTAATTCTAATCAAATAGTAAAGACTTGACCCCAACTACAACTTTAGATACAAACATACTTAAGTGTTATATATATATATATATATATATATATATATAAAATATATATATATAAAATATTTACGCACATCCATATATATATATAGCTATCCATATAAGCATCAACAAGTGGCTAGCACTCACATTGACTATTAATAGGTGCCTTTTGTCTCCCGCGCCCACTCTCTGTGCAACTACACTGAACGAAAATATAGGAAAATCACAGAATGCAACTACAGCTTGAAGTACATGAATAATGCAATGCAACTGACTTATTTTTCAATTCAATTGATTTGCATATTTTGTGATTGAAGCTTTGTTATACTATAGAATAAAAACTTAAAGTTTCGTATGTTATGAAGCTTTTTTTGAGACCGAAAATCACAGAATATTTATTTATTTTTTTCAGTGCTTTTCATTTGGCTTTTGTATTTATTACTTATATCTGTCTATAAGATTCTCCAATTGACTCATTCTCAGTGTCTCTTTGGCATCGAATCGTTTATGCCGAACCTCAAGTGGGTCTGCTTGGTTTTTATAAATAAAATTTTATTTTTGCGTTGAAATTAGTTGTAGTTTTGTTTTTAAAAGCAATAAATTTTAAATATTTATTGTTGTTGTTGTGTGTTAAATAATTATTGCATATATATATAATAGCCGGGCAAGAACGTGTTTTATAATATAATTGGTTAAAAAGCAAAGCAAAGTTCATAAAATTACAATATGACGACTCAATAAAATCTTAACAATCTTAAAGATATTGATCTTATAATATAATATATGTTTATATATATATATATATAGTTTTCGTATACGAATTTCACCAGTAGCCAACTGCATTCATTTTATTTACGTGTTCTTTTGTGTTTAGTGATAACTAATAACTACTTTTAATATTATGTATGAAAATAAATTTCAGAACGAATCGATAAGAATTGAGGAAATTTGTTACCGCTTATCAGTAAATATCAGTGCTTATCAGGAAACCCGTTAAAGCTGACGTACCCTTAACTTTGTATAAAAACATTGACCGTTGAATAACATTTTTAGTTCCAATTAAAACTCGGTAAAAGTAATGTAACAGGGATTAAAAAAAATGGAAAAATCATTGTTATCGTGCACTCTTGTGGGACTATTGCTATCATGTTTTATACTTGCAAGCACCCCGCCAAGTGCGGAATCGGCCAATATTTTGGGTGTGTTTACTAGCCACAGTCCATCGCATCTGATAATACACATGTCGGTTATGAAGGCGTTGGCCGAGGAGGGGCACAATATTACAGTAGTGTCATCAATGCCACCCAAGGTCACACACAAGAGCATTAAGCACATTGTTATTCCACTGAGCGAAGCGGATGAGAAGAAACTTAATGATGGCATGGCGGTATTGGCCAAGGAGAAACCTTCTATTGTAACAACAATAAAGAATATTTTTGGATCGCTCTCACTTTTAATTAACGGACAAGTGGATGTGTTGGCTGATAAGCGTTTTATAGAGCTATACAAGAATAAGGATAACAAATTTGATGCAGTTGTTTTTGGATTTTTCTTTAATCTGTATCAAGTGGGTTTGGGTGCGAGGTTTAACTGCCCGGTTATTGGTAGCTGGTCTGGACCACCAATGGAACAAATTGATGAGCTCATTGGCAATCCAAATCTGATTGCCTCTGTTCCGAACATGAATGTAGCTTTGCCGCTGGGAAAAGCGATGAACTTTCAGCAGCGTCTCATTAATTTTTTCAGCACCATGTTGTTCCGTGGTTTATCTGTCGTCTTGGAGTTTAAGAATAATCAATTCTACGAGTAAGTAATATATGATAACTGTTTATATTAGTATATAACATATAATCTTTTAAACTTACAGTCGTCTGTGGGGTAAAGATCCAGATATGATCAGCTATGCGGAAGCAAAGAAAAACGTTTCCCTTGTGTTCTGTAACAGTCATGCCATAAGCGAGGGACCCATTAGACCAAATGTACCTGGACTGGTTGAGATTGGTGGCATTCAGGTAAAGGAGAAAGCCGATCCATTGCCAGAGGATATAAAGGAGTTCCTGGACAAGGCCAAACATGGAGCAATTTTGTTTAGTTTGGGAAGCAATATTAAAGGAGACCACCTTAAACCAGAATCTATAAAGACGATCTTTGAAACACTGTCTAGTCTTAAACAGAATGTGATTTGGAAGTGGGAAGACCCAAAGAATACTCCAGGCAAATCTGCAAATATACTTTATAAGAAGTGGTTACCTCAGGACGATATCCTCGCTCATTCCAATATCAAATTGTTTATTACCCATGCTGGCAAAGGAGGCGTTGTCGAATCTTTATACCATGGAGTTCCCATGTTAGCACTGCCTATATTTGCTGATCAGCCTGGTAATGCAGAAAAACTAGCTCAATCAGGCTATGGACTTCATTTGCCTCTGCATACAATGGAGATCAGCGAGTTTAAGAGTGCAATCAGAGATTTATTACACAATCCTATCTACTCAAACAAAGTTAAACAGTTTTCCAAGTTGTATCGAGATCGTCCACTAACTGCCCGGGAATCAGTTATCTTCTGGACCAATTACATACTTAGACATCACGGTGCTCCACATATGCAGAGTCCTCTTGTACATATGAACGTTATCTCAAGTAATAATATAGATCTTTATGCCCTATTGGCCGGAGTCGGTTTAATAATTTGTCTGACTAGCACATTTGTTTTGAAACTGTTGTGGAAAAAATGTTGCGGAGGCAAGTGCAATTCAAAGAAGAATGCTCAAAAAGCGAAAGTTAAAAAACAATAAGCTCACTAATAGTATTAAGGACGACTTCACTTACGACATTTCACGATTGTAATAAACGTAATAGCTGACAAATAAATATGTATATAAATTATGTATATTAAATTAAAAGACATTTTTTATTTTATTTAATATAATTATTACATATTTGGGATCAAAATAAATAAAATTTTAAAATTTAAAAGTATATTCTATTGTAATCGGACCAAAATTGGCAAAATTGTAACTAATTTAAGTAAATAAATAGTCAATTTTACCAAAAATGTCCGGTTATATGCTTTATATCCTTGCATAGCTTTGCGAAGTCTAAGTACAAAATAAGGACCTTTTTATAAACTTTCGATTGATACAGAGATGCGTTGCATCTTGTAGTTTACGAGCTATTAATAATTTTCCCTGTGAGTATGTGATTGTGTGCGGTATTTTTAACAAATTTCGTCAATTTCAGCATTTTCCAATTCAAAGTAACAGGCGAACAGAATGCAGGAGTAGGTGGAACCTATAAAAAATTGCAAATATGTCGTAAAATATGGTACGTAGCAAATTGTGCTTGATGTCAATCGGAAGCTTATAATTAGGTCCATATTTTGATATTAGATTCACTAGCATATGTAAGGATATGCAGGAGAAATCAGGACTTAAGTCGCAAAAATTATTATTTTTTTGGTCCGATTATATTTTTTTAAAGCTTGCAGGACTCAAGGATTTTTCCTATCGTTTGGCATTAAAAAACAACAAAAATGTATTTTTTATTTTTAGGAATTTTGCAAAGCGGTAACACTGTAAAAATTGGCGAAAATTGTCAATGTCTCAGACTGGAAAGAAACAATATACATTTTTTTGTAATCGGCCCAAAATTGGCAGAACTGGATATAATTTAAGTAAATAGTGAATTTAACCAAAAATGTCGTGTTATGTTCTGTATATTGTTGCATATCCTAGCGAAGTCCAAGTACATAATAAGGACCTTTTTATGTCTAAATCATATCTTATGTAAACAACGGGAAACACGTTTTCTTGTAGTTTCTATACTTTGCTTGGCTATAGCTCTGGGAGCTTAGAGCGGGCTTAAGATCAGGGTTTTGGACCGCGCTTTTCATTTGGGTTTGAATGGGTTTTTGGATAGGGGTTTAGATCGGAGAATGGATCGGGGTATGGATCGGAAGTATGGATCGGGGTATAGATCGGGTCCTAGATCGGCGCTTGGATCGGAGCGTGGATCGCGGATTGGATTTGGGCTTGCATCAGGGTTTATATCAGGGCTTAAATCGGGGCTTATAGCTGGGCTTAATTCGGGGTTTGGAACATAGGAGGTATACGTACGGGGTACAGTAGGTTGTATGCGTACAGGGTACAGTAGGAAGAATGCGTACTGGGTACTGTAGGATGTAATGCGTACGGGGTACAGTGGGGGGTACGCCTAGGGGGTACCGTAGGGGATAAGGTACAGGGTACAGTAGTGGGTATGCGTACGGGGTACAGTAGGTGGTATACGTACGGGGTACAGTAGTAGCTAACGTATGCGGTAACGTAAAGGGGAAACGTTTGGGGTACCGTAGGGAGTATACGTACGGGGTACCGTAGGGGGTATGCGTACGGGGTTCCGTAGGGGGTACGCGTACGGTGTACCGTAGGGGGTATGCGTACGTAGTACCGTAGGGGGTTACGAACGGGGTACAGTTGGAGGTATACGTACTGGGTACAGTAGGGGTATACGTACGGGGTACAGTAGTAAGTAACGTACGCGGTAACGTAAATGGGAAACGTACGGGGTGTCGTAGGGGGTATACGTACGGTGTACCGTAGGGGTATGCTTACGGTGTACCGTAGGGGTTATGCGTACGGGGTTCCGTAGGGGATACGCGTACGGTGTACCGTAGGGGGTAAACGAACGGGGTACAGTTGGAGGTATACGTACTGGGTACAGTAGGGGTATACGTACGGGGTACAGTAGTAAGTGACGTACGCGGTAACGTACAGGGGAAACGTACGGGGTGTCGAGGGGGGTATACGTACGGTGTACCGTAGGTGGTACCGTATGTGGTTCACGTACGGGGTACAGTAGGGGGAATACGTACCGTAGGTGTGATGCTTACAGGGTACAGTAGGGGGTACGCCTACGGGGTAACGTTGGGATATACGTACGGGGTACAGCAGGGTGTATGCTTACGCGACACCGTTGGTATTATGCGTACGGTGTACCGTAGGGGGTAAACGTACCGGGTACACTAGGAGGTATGCGTACGGTATACCGTAGGGGGTATGCAAACGTGGTACAGTTTGTGATATATTTACGGGGTACCGTAGGTAGTATGCGTACGGGGTACCGTAGGTAGTATGCGTACGGGGTACCGTAGGTAGTATGCGTACAGGCTTTCGAAGGGGGTATACGTACCGGGTACAGTAGGAGGTATACGTACTGGGTACAGTAGGGGTATACGTACGGGGTACAGTAGTAGCTAACGTAAGCGGTAACGTAAAGGGGGAACGTACGGGGTGCCGTAGGGGGTATACGTACGGTATACCGTAGGTGGTATGCGTACGGGGTACCTTTGGTGGTATACTTACGGGGTACCGTAGGCGGTACGCGTACGGTGTACCGTAGGGGGTTTAGGTACGGGTTACCATAGGGGTATACGTACGTGGTACAGTAGGGTGTATGGCTACGCGGTACCGTACACCGTACGTATGTCCCAACGTCACCGCGTAGGCGTACCCCCTACTGTATCCCGTAAACATACCACTACGGTACCCCGTACTTATTCCCCCTACTGTATCCCGTACGCAGACTACCTACGGTACCCCGTAAGTATACCACCTACCGTACCCCGTTCGCATACCCTCTACGGTACACCGTAAGTATTCCCCCTATTGTTTCCCGTACGTTTACCACCTACGGTACCCCGTTCGCATACCATGTACGGTACCTCGTACATAAACGACCTACGGCACCCCGTACAAATACCCCCGATGGTACCCCGTACATACAGCTACTACGGTACACCGTACGCATACCTCCTACTGTATCCGGTGCGTTTCCCCTTTACGTTACCGCGTACGTTAGCTACAACTGTACGCCGTAAGTATACCCCCTACTGTTCCCAGTACGTATACCTCCTACTGCAACCGGTACGCATAATCCCTACGGTACACCATACGCATACGCCCTACGGTACACCGTACGCATACCCCCTACGATAGCCCGTTCGCATACTACCTACGGTACACCGTAGGTATACCACCTACGGTACCCCGTACGTTTCCCCTGTACGGTACAGCGTACGTATAGCTACTGTACCCAGTACGCATACTTTCTACTGTACCCGGTACGTTTAGCCCCTACGGTACACCGTACGCATACCCCCTACTATACACCGTACGCATACACCCTAGAGTACACCGTACGCATAACACCTACGGTACACCGTACGCATACTTCCTACGGTACACCGTACGCATACTACCTACGGTACACGCTAGGTATACCACCTACGGTACCCCATACTTATACCCTCTACGGTACCCCGTACGGTTCCCCTGTACAGTACAGCGTTCGTATAGCTACTGTACCAAGTACGCATACCTTCCACTGAACCCGGTACTATTACCCCCTACGGTACACCGTACGCATACCCCCTACGATAGCCCGTACGCATACTACCTACGGTACACGCTAGGTATACTACATACGGTACCCCATACTTATACCCCCTACGGTACCCCGTACGTACGGATATCCGTACGTGATACCGTAGGGGGTAGACTTACGTGATACCTTAGGGGGTAGACTTAAGTGATACCTTATAGGGTATGCGTACTTGGTTCCGTAGAGGGTATGCGTACGGGACACCGTAAGGGGTATGCGTACGGTGTACCGTAGTAGTTATACGTACGCGATACCGTAAAAGGCAACCGTACGGGGTAGCGTAGGGGGTATACGTACGGTGTACCGTAGGTGGTATGCGTATGGGGTACCGTATGTGGTATGCGTACGGTGAACACTAGGAGGTATGCGTACGGTATTCCGTAGGGGGTATGCGAACGGGATACAGTTTTTGATATACTTACGGGGTACCGTATGTAGTATGCGTACAGTCTATCGTTGGGGGTATGCGTACGATGTGCCATAGGGCGTATGCGTATGGTGTACCGTAGGGGGTATACGTACCGGGTACAGTAGGAGGTATACGTACTGGGTACAGTAGGGGTATACGTACGGGGTACAGTAGTAGCTAACGTATGCGGTAACGTAAAGGGGAAACGTATGGGGTACAGTAGGGAGTATACGTACGGGGTACCGTAGGGGTATGCGTACGGGGTTCCGTAGGGGGTACGCGTACGGTGTACCGTAGGGGGTATGCGTACGTAGTACCGTAGGGGGTAACGAACGGGGTACAGTTGGAGGTATACGTACTGGGTACAGTAGGGGTATACGTACGGGGTACAGTAGTAAGTAACGTACGCGGTAACGTAAATGGGAAACGTACGGGGTGTCGTAGGGGGTATACGTACGGTGTACCGTAGGGGTATGCTTACGGTGTACCGTAGGGTTTATGCGTACGGGGTTCCGTAGGGGATACGCGTACGGTGTACCGTAGGGGGTAAACGAACGGGGTACAGTTGGAGGTATACGTACTGGGTACAGTAGGGGTATACGTACGGGGTACAGTAGTAAGTGACGTACGCGGTAACGTACAGGGGAAACGTACGGGGTGTCAAGGGGGGTATACGTACGGTGTACCGTAGGGGTATGCTTACGGTGTACCGTAGGGGGTTTGCGTACGATGTACCGTAGGGGTAAGCGTACTGTGTACCGTAGGGGGTATGCGAACGGTGTACCGTAGGGGGTATGCGTACGATGTTCCGTAGGGTGTAAACGTACCGGGTACAGTAGAAAGTATGCGTACTGGGTACAGTAGCTATACGTTCGCTGTACCGTACAGGGGAAACGTACGGGGTACCGTAGGGGGTATAAGTATGGGGTACCGTATGTGGTATACCTAGCGTGTACCGTAGGTAGTATGCGTACGGGCTATCGTAGGGGGTATGCGTATGGTGTACCGTATGGCGTATGCGTATGGTGTACCGTGGGGGGTTTGCGTACGGTGTACCGTAGGGGGTATGCGTACGGTGTACTGTAGGGGGTATGCGTACGGTGTACTGTAGGGGGTATGCGTACGGGTACCTTTGGTGGTAAACGTACGGTGAACAATAGGGGGAATACTTACGGTGTACCGTTGAGGGTATGC
The DNA here is from genome assembly GCA_037044455.1 of Zygothrica quintamaculata. Taxonomy (NCBI): domain Eukaryota; kingdom Metazoa; phylum Arthropoda; class Insecta; order Diptera; family Drosophilidae; genus Zygothrica; species Zygothrica quintamaculata. The sequence goes on along the minus strand of JBAMBS010000275.1, from coordinate 70,635 downwards.
GAACAGGGTACGGTAGGTGGTATACTTACGGAGTACAGTAGGTAGTATGCGTACGGGCTATCGTAGGGGGTATGCGTACGGGGTACCGTAGGTGGTATGCGTACGGGGTACCTTTGGTGGTAAACGTACGGGGAACAGTAGGGGAATACTTACGGTGTACGGTAGGGAGTATGCGTACGGTGTACCGTAGGTGGTATGCGTACCTGGTACAGTATAAGGTATGCGTACTAGGTACAGTAGCTATACGTACGCTGTACCATACAGGGAAAACGTACGGAGTACCGTAAGGGGTATAAGAATGGGGTACCGTAGGTGGATATGCGTACGGGGTTCCGTAGGGGATACGCGTACGGTGTACCGTAGGGGGTATGCATACGGTGAACCTTTGGTGGTATATTTTCGGGGTACCGTAGGGGGTACCGTAGGGGGTACGCGTACGGTGTACCGTAGGGGTATGCGTACGGTGTACCGTAGGGGGTATGCGTACGGTGTACCGTAGGGGCTAAACGTACCGGGTACAGTAGAAAGTATGCGTACTTGGTACAGTAGCTATACGTACGCTGTACCGTACAGTGGAAACGTACGGGGTACCGTAGGGGGTATAAGTATGGGGTACCGTAGGTGGTATACCTAGCGTGTACCGTAGGTAGTATGCGTACAGGCTATCGTAGGGGGTATGCGCACGGTGTACCGTAGGGCGTATGCGTACGGGGTTCCGTAGGGGATACGCGTACGGTGTACCGTAGGGGGTCTGCGTACGTTGTACCGTAGGGGGTATGCGTACGGGGTTCCGTAGGTAGTATGCGTACGGGCTATCGTAGGGGGTACGCGTACGGTGTACCGTAGGAGGTATGCGTACGGTGTACCGTAGGAGGTATGCGTACGGTGTACCTTTGGTGGTATATTTACGGGGTACCGTAGGGGGTACACGTTCCGTAGGGGGTCTGCGTACTGTGTGCCGTAGGGCGTATGCGTATGGTGTAGATTAGGAGGTATACGTCTTTGGTACAGTAAGGGTATACGTACGGGGTACAGTAGTAGCTAACGTACGCGGTTACGTAAAGGGGAAACGTACGGGGTGTCGTAGGGGGTATATGTACGGTGTAGCGTAGGGGTATGCGTACGGTGTACCGTAGGGGGTTTGCGAACGGTGTACCGTAGGGGGTATGCGTACGGTGTACCGTAGGGGTAAACGTACCGGGTACAGTAGAAGGTTTGCGTACTTGGTACAGTAGGTGGTATACGTACGGGGTACAGTAGTAGCTATATGTATGCTGTACCGTACAGGGGTAACGTACGGGGTTCCGTAGGGGTATATGTACGGGGTACCGTAGGAGGTATATGTACGGGGTACCGTAGGTTGTATGCGTATGGGGTACCGTACGTGGAATACGACCGCGGTACAGTAAAGGGAAAACGAACGGGATACCGTTGGGCTATTCGTACGGGGTACCGTTGGGGGTATCCGTACGGGGTACCGTAGGGGTTCTGCGTACGTGATACCGAAGTGGGTAGACTTACGTGATACTGTAGGGGTTAGACTTACGTGATACCTTATAGGGTATGCGTACGTGGTTCCGTTGGCGGTATGCGTTCGGGGTATTGTACGGGGTATGCGTACGGTGTAAGAATTTTCGCCAATTTCGTGTTAATTGAGGTTCCGCCAATTTCAAGCTTATAAAAAGCTTATTATCTTGTACTTGGCCTTCCCAAGGATATGCAAGTATATACAGCATATAACAACATTTTCGGTTAAATATTACTTTTTATACCTAGTACGACTCGGGGGAGCAGTGGTAGCAATTTTGCAAAGAGAATCGAGAATTTATAATTAATCGCACGAATATATAATTAATCAAATCATTATGTCCTTTAAAAATCTGTAAGGATTTGACGAAACTAGAGCTATTTTATTTTTGTATGCGTCTCCTGAAAGTAGGCAATGAATTCTGCAATAACGCAGCATGTCTCACATTTGAAAAAACCCATATACATTCGACACGACTCAGCCCCAGGACTCCAAAAAAGTATATTCTTTTGTAATGGGACAAAATTGGCAGAATTAGAACTAATTTAAGGAAATTAATAGTCAATTTTACCAAAAATGTCCTGTTATATCCTGTACATCCTTGCATATACTTGGGAAGTCTAAATACAAAATAAGGACCGTTTTATAAGCTTTCGATTGATACCGGGACCAATCCGCTACGTCATGTAGTTAACGAGTTATTTACAATTTTCCCTTTGTGTGTGTGGATATGTGCGCCACGAATTTTTGTAATTTTTGCTTAGACAAATTTCAGCACTTTTCATTTCAAAGTAACAGGCGAACAGAATGCAGAAGTAGGTGGAAACTATAGAAAATTGCGAATAACTCGTAAACTAAGAGACGTAGCGGGGTGTGCTTGGTGTCAATCGAAAGCTTATAAGAAGGTCCTTGTTTTGAAGTTTGATTCGCAAGGATATGCAAGGACATATGGGAGATAAAATGACTTTAGTGGTAAAAACTACTATTCTTTTGCTTAAATTAGGTCTAATTCTGCTAATTTTGGGCCAATTTTGGTAATTTTTTTTTGTAGACCAAATAAAAGAAATGCCTAGCAAAGTGATGTAAAATGTGGATCGTATGTGGACCACATGTAGTTTATATGGATCGTATGTGGATCCTATGTTAGTTGAATGTAGAACATATATGGGCTGAATGTAGATCATATGTGTATCTTATGTGGACTGCATGTGGATCCCATGTGGATAGTAAGTTGATGTCTTGGGATCTTTTGAAACTTCCCTCGAACTTTTAAAAAGGATATTCTTTTATAATCGAACCAAAATTGGCAGAATTTGAACAAATTTAACTAAATAAATGGTCAATTTCACCAAAAATGTCCAGTTTTATCCTGTATATCCTTGCATATCCTTTGTAAGTCAAAATAAGGACCTTTTTTTAAGAGCTACTTATTTTAAATTTAGATTTACGTATCTGCGACACACTATACCCAAAACACCAATAAAAAGGGTTTTTTAATTTCTATTTGATATTTTTACACACTATAATTTTATACTTGTATATAAAGGGATCTTGATACTTTTGATACTATTGAAAAGACATAAGAACTTAATATGTAATAGCTTTATAATTTGCATAGTCTTTACTTTATAATTTAATTCACATAATTTAAGTTAGAACTATATAAAAGCACACATTTTAAACACAAAGACATTCTTGATATATATATTTTAAGTAAAGTATATATGTACATTTGTAGTCTACGAGCGTATTTGTTCCTCGGTTTCTGCAGTATGTGCTGAGGGTGGAGCGGGCAGCTTAGACTTGTCTTCTGTCGTAAATTTTTTTAAACTTTCCGGCTTAACCAAACCGCTTTCGTCTGCATAATGCATAAGATCACAAATAATAGGTGATTCTACTACTAGAATGTATTGGCAGGTTTTGGGTTCCAGCAAATACATTGACACAGCTGTGCCACTAGTGGTAACTGATGTGCAAGTTAGTTTCACGTCTACCTCACGCGGTAAACCTGTGCGATCACAATGTGTACCTTTTTCATAATGATGCCAGATTGATGATGTAAAATCTGGCCGACGAGCGCCTTTATCGGGGTTTGAAGTGGCCCACTGTCGGTGCGCTTCCTCGCTAAAATATCCCAAAAATAGTTCAACCTCGCTGTTTTTGTCCTTATGAAACTGACGTACATGTTTTCCATAGCAAAATTCATATTTCCACCAACCAGTTCCCTGTAAATTAACGAAATTATAGTGCAAGTTTAATTAATTTATCTATCGACTTACGCCTGTTAGGCAGTTCTTTCCGGAAATAAACTCCTTAATAGGCGTTAGATAATTTAAAGGGGCTGGCGGTATTCCCGGTCCAGCCCTCGATAAAACGATTTGTTGAGGATCATCAATTTCGCCATTGGCCATCATTTCTAAAATAATTTTGCCAACATCACCGGTATATTTAAATCTTACCATTTCTCCATCTGGCTTAGCTCCCAACTTTCCAGAAATTTTACCTTCTTTTGATACAAGCAAATCGGACTCGCTTTCTACCCATTCGTTAAGTTCCTGGCGCAGCATGCTCAACGGCTTGTGTGGCTCCGTTTGAGAATTAAAGCACTTTATAGAAATCTCCTTGGTCTCTTCAGCATGAAAAGCTGGAATCGCACACAGTGTTGAGGTTAAAATAATAGCTTCATAATTACAAGACGACGTTTCCTTAAGTGAATAAATATCGTCTTTGCCATGTGGATAGCAAACATATCGTACCATAGTTGTACGAGGTGCATTTATAATATCACACATGGTTCCGTCAGTAAATTCCATTTCGAAATATGGGTACCTCGTGTTATCGATCTTAACAGTCTTGTACTTTGGTTGGCCGTCAGTTTTAAGTGCCTCGTCCCATTCCTTTTTAGCCAGCTCTGTCTTACCAGCATTCCATTTGCCTAAATAATATTCCTGAACTTTGATATTCTTTCCCTCACGCTCCTCGTGATATTGCCGGACATGAAGACCATGGCAGATTTCATATGACCAATAAGCCTCGTTGCGGTACGAACAAGCGAGCGATGAGAAAATAGGTTGAAGCAATCCAATAGGAGCTATAAACAAAATTACATAAATTGATCGGATGTATTCCTGTTATTATCAACATGTACTTACAAAGTTCTGGCGTATTAGCCTTCTCCCCCTCTTTGGGCATAACCAATGCGGGTATAAGACATTCGTATTTTTCATTTTCTTGTGTATAAAAAGTACGCAGCTGATTGCTTAGGTCCTAACGTACATATGTGACACATGAAACATTTGTTATTAATATTATTGAAATTTAGCTTGTAACCATTTCTTACCGGTTGTCCTATTAAATCAGGCACATCAAAGTCTATTTTGTATAGTATAGTATCATCAAAGTCTTTAGCATCATGCGACGTTACTGCAGTCATCCATATAACTAATAATAGTAATAATAATCTCTCCATCTTGTGCTCCATTTCAACTTTTTTTATATTATTTCATTTGTAAGTTTTTCTGCCAATCTTCATAACAAACGCAAATTACACGTAGTCTAAAAAGATTGTAAACATATATGTTGACAGCTGGTAAATGATGTGAATGGCATGTAATCGCAGCAAGGTGAATGACACATTTTATAGCTGTGAATGGGCGCAAAATTTTAAATTGAACTTATATTTTCTTTAATTCTTAATGGCTAGGACTTTCAAACCCATCCTTCTCAAGTTATACAAGATTTAGAAAATATTTTAATAAAACTTCATAAAATTATATATATATATATATATATATATATATATGTATACGTATAAATATATCCACATATCTGAATAATTGCACAATTTGTTGGTCTCGCTTAGATTGTTATATTACTTAAGACCTAAGACTTAAAAATAAAATAAAAATACAAGAAATATTCAAAATTTGTTATTTTATTATCATATAAGGTCTACGTTTCATATCTATTTGCCCCTGTATCGTTCGGCATGGCTGCATTCGAGTTCCCCGTTGACCAGCCTTTCTCCGATTTTTCTTCATGATCTAATGGTAATTTGTCAATGGCATCTAATATAAACTTAAGAGAATGTGCTGTACGCGGTATCCAATCCATGATACCTGTTTTGGGGGAAGCAGAAACTAGAGCAGATGCATCCCCATCGTCTACGAAATCATCATCACCACCGGAAAGTGAACGACCAGCGCCCAAGTAATCCTGATAATCATAATCGCTGGTCAATGGATTTACTTTCGAATAGTAAATAGCAGCGAATGTTGAATAGATAATTAAAATAGCTGTGCCAACCTAATCATAATAGTACGGTTAGGTTGAGTGCATATATAGAGCGAAAAAAAATTTATTTACCTGAAACGCAGCCCAAAACTTGTAGGAACCTTCTGTAATGACAAAATCATAGTACCCCTTAAGCGGATCGCCTTTTATGTAACGTCCTTCACCAACATCACTACTAGATGGCTCTGGTTCACGCTTCTGCCGTAAACCACGTTCTGAACTCTCTTTGATGGCATCTCCCTTGACACCCTTTGCTGGTTCATTTCTTTCCGGCTCTGCTGTTGCATCATCGGACACTTTAATAGTACTGCTTGTGGTTGTGCTTGTAGTCGGTCCGTTGGGAAGTTTCTTGGTTTGATTACGCTGAGCAAATTTTTCACTTTCAATTCGTGGTGGCTTTTTTGAGTTAACCCTTGACTTTTGCAGATGTTGCTGTTGACGTAACCTTTGCTTTTCTAATCGCTCCTTCTTAAGCTGTTCAGTGCTCTGTTGATGTCGCTCAGAAACAGCACCCCAGGCGCTTGTCAATGCCTGATAAAGATCCCAAACTTGCTTTAAACTTTTTAAAATTGTAAGTAGTGTATTTTCTTGTGGTTGCTGCACAGTGGCCGCAACACTTGGCGGTGTGGCTCCAACATTAGCCTGCTTGGACATAGCTTCCGGCGAATGCGGTCGCGTTTGAAATCCCATAGGATAATCATAAATTTCATCGTAAGCTGGGTATGGCGGTCTGTACGATATAATGAATAAACTGATTGTGGTAGGTTCCACGATTTGAGGAGATGTTGTTCTTACCGATTGGAAGCGTGCTGCAATTTACGATATTTATTTCCACTGCCGGTCACTTCTGCTTCTGGTGCTGCCGGTGCCGCTGTTTTGGAGCCATATTGCCACTGTCCGTAGTAAGAATTGTAGGCACGACCTTGTGTTCCTCTTTCCTCGTCTGATGAGTCTGCACCGGTTGACTTTTCATCCGATGAGACATCGCTATCAACATAACGATCCTCCACCGACTGCTGACTATTACCATAATCATCGTAAATAGGATCCGATTCATAGGAGTAAGATCTACTTTCTGGAGGTCCAAATTCATTTTGCCGTTGTGCCATTGGCTGTGCACTCTCTGAATTAACAACTACCGCACGTTGTTCCTCGTAATAACTGTTACTGTGTGCCCTTGGTAGAACTTGGCTAGAATTATTCGCATCCCTTGCAATGCGCTCCACAGTTGCAACAGTTGCGTCGACTGTTGCGTTACTTGGTGCCCTAAGGCGAGACCATAGGCGACTCACAACATACATGTCACCATTGTGTGTATTGTCATGTAACTGATTTTCATTAGCAACTAGTAAACCAATTACTGCCAGAATAAGAGCACAGAGCAGTAGGGCTGCAACCAGCAACCAGACCACAGAGAGTCGCTTCGGTTGCCGTTTCATTGACATATCTGAGTATCCTAACATTATCCAAACAATTATTGAGTTTTCCTTATTTTTGCGCAAAAAGGCAGATGAGGATTCAGCTACCACTTCACCAGGTGTCCACTCGCAAACTAAATAGACAGCTTTACGTGAGGTGCCAGAAAGACTCAGTTCCAGACCCATTGTTTGGGAAGCAATGGTCTGCTTGGGTTGTAGATGTAGATGTGTGTCTGTATATATGGTGCTAATGCAAGAGAAATGTATCTATTATGACTAAAAAATACCACCAGCACCCATATCTAGAACATTTACGTCTCGACTACGCCAATGGGACGCAGCGCCTTGTTAAAAGGTGCTAATCTATTGACAGCGTATAGCATGGATATTGGGCCACTGCTCTAGATATAATTTAACGGTTCATTCGGCAACGAATGCTACATCAATTATCATGTAGTCATATATATATATATATATATATACGTAGATATATATATATATATATACGTAGATATATATATATATATATATATACGTAGATATATATACATATATATACGTAGATATATACGTATATATCTTATAGATCCATTCAGATATGCATATTCCCATGCTTGATACCTCATCACTTGTTTACTAAAAATTCTTTTTCGCGGTGAAAGTGCATAACATGATTTGCCTAGATTTACCTAGTTTTTTCCACTTTCCCCCCACCATATGTTTACTAGACCAAGATCAAAGTCGAGTGTATGGAAGTAAAGCACGCAATTAAAGACTTGACTATAGGTCTGGCTTATGGCACGTGTATTGTCACAATTTTAAAAAAATTTTCCGTAGATATATACCATATATGTAATATATTCAATCCAATCTTGAATCATGGCTAATTCATTAGTTTTAAATAAAGAAATTAAACTCAAGGCCTAATTACCAAAGTTGTCTATGAGTACAATAATCAGCAATGTCAAGAAATAAATTTATAAACAGTTTCAAAACATCTTTTTATCTTCTAATCGGATTCAAACTTAACTATGTCTACAACATATTCCAATTCAATATTGATAATAATAGTTTGCTATGAACTTTATTTGTTATTTTATTAAAAGTATTCAAGATTTATTATACTTTCCACAGCGTAAACGTCAACTGACTTATGGCTGCCCAAAAACTAAACTCTTAACAATTAAATAAGAAATTTTGTTAAAACTTTTCAGAATATTGTATAAATAAGAAATAAACAAACCTTGATGATTAAAGGGTTTCATTGTTAGAAAACACACCTGATCAACTGTCTGTATTTAACAAGAAACCACAACGACGTGAAAAGCCGGTATATACTATATGTATTAGATTTGAACCAGCTTTTTTTATGAACAAATACAAGCAACAATATGTTATGTTTTGGATATGTGCAACGATAACAATCATGATTATACAATCATGAAGTTGGCATTTGATATTTACACCTCAAAATAAAACACAAGAAATTTTTGGGGGTTTCTTTAAATTAACAAACGTTATTTGTTATTAAAGAAACCTTTTTAATATCAAATAGAGCTAATTCCGAGTATGAGGGAGCTTCATTTTTCTTTTCCTTGCTTAAGATTTGGCGGCGTTAGGTTTCTGTAGCTTCTTGTTGTTTTGAGTGTTAATCAGCTTTGTTAAAAGCTTTCTAGAGTGCCCCGAGGGATCAAAGTGATTGGTATGACCATCAGCTTCCTTTTTAGAGCGCTGCTTGCCGCTATGACCAGAATAGATGTACTTGTCATGATCAAAATTATAATGCTCGTACTCATCAAAATGTGCCTCAGACATAATGAAGATTAAGATTCACAAGTTGTTGGCAAGAAGTTTTTTTGAATATAATTCAAGGTACACTTCAATATCTTAAAAGTTAATGAATATGATGATAAGTTCATAACAAAGGCTGTGAGAAGAAGTATAAAAACATTTTTTTAACTTACCGCTTCTCTTCTTGATTTTATGCAATCCAATTTTATGTCTGAGGACCTTTTGCTCTGGACTATTTCAATTTTGTGTCAACACCAGTTCGTTTCTAATTTTGACTAAAAACTGATATGCTACTATGAATAATATTGTTTTAGCCACTTCGTTTAATACTAATCATAGCAAACATTGCACGTAGTCTTATTTTGGACTTTACGTGGAGCCGCACACTGATTTAATAATAAATTTTAAGCAACTTTATATCTAAACAAGATACATCAGAAGAATTTATTTGCGTTTAGCAACTGGTCTTATCCAACTGATTCCTTTGGTAGCAACGGTTTAAGTCGTTTAACGATTGTCGGTACTTTGACAGTATTCTTTGAAGATTTTCGTTGTGCTTCAGTGATAATGTTATCCTTTTTTGCAGCTGGTAATTGTTCTATTTCTGGTAAAACAAAATCGTCTGGTATTTTGCTTTCAAATGAGCTCTCCACTGTCTCCGGCAGTTCTAATTGTACTGCCTTTTCCGTATGAACACGCTGCACATGTTCCTTCATTTTATCCGAGCGGTAACTGCTGAATCCACACAGCTGGCACTTATATCGATCAAGACCACCATCCGTATGTTTAAGAGCATGGCGTTTTAGATTTTTACTCTGACTAAACTTACAGCCACAGATTTCGCAAATAAAGTCGCGTCCTTGTTTATGTGTTTCAATATGCAGTTTCATATTTTCCTTTCGATTTGCACGATGCTTACATCCAGGTACTGTGCAAGCAAAGTATTCGCCGGTATGTAAAAGTTTGTGACTTTTAAGAGCCTTCATATGTTTGGTACTGTAACCACAAACATCACACAGCATTTGCTTTTCAGGATTGTGTACAAGCATGTGATTAATGAGACCTCGTTTCCATTTAAATGCCTTGCCACAGTGCGTGCAACCGTGCGGTGTTTCCGTTGAGTGTTTTGGCTGATGCACCAGCAAAGCTGCACGAGTACTAAATCGATTGTCACATTGCAGACAGAAAAAGGGTTTTCGCAGATCAGATCCATGCCGGCGTAAATGTGTATCGTACTCACGCCAATCCAGAAAACCAATTTCACACAGAGAACAGGTAAGGTGCGATGGTTCACAGCTGGTCATATGGTCAATCATCTTTTGCACTTGATAGCACTTAAAATCACATCCAATGCAATAATTAATTTTACTGTTCGACTTAACAGCACGCGGATTCTTTAGCTACAATTTAAATAGATATTAAAAAATGTTGTTCAATCACATTGTGATACTAACTCACCTTAAAGAAGCTTTGTTGATTTTCAAAGACAACATCCGGTTTTTTATCTGGTTGCATATTATCTTCTATGTCGCCAACGCCATCTATCTTCTGGTCCAGTATAGGGTTTCCATCGCTATATTGGTCTATTTTATACAAATTTAGTAGTTCTGTAACAGACAGTATTTTCGCAAGTTCCTGAAAATGCGACTCATGCTCTTTCGAAACAGAAACGATGTCCTCGTAAAAGAAATCCACTATTGTTTGCAAGCAAACAATGCAACTGAAATTTCGTATGGTTACCTTAAGAGGATTGTGTATTGAAAACTGTTGTTGTTTCTGCTGCTTAAGTCCAATTAGTTGACTCTGCGCGGCCACTACACAAAAGTGTACGCTGCAGGTGCATGGTGTATCATCGGAGTCCAGTTCCAGTAACAGATCACAAAACTGACCCGTACGCCTTTGATTGTTTAAATAATTTGATACTTTTGAATGCAACGGCTGGTGTAGCGTGGGTTGCACAACAGGAGATGGCAACATTTTCTTTTAATTTATAAAAAAAAATACAACAAATAAGCAAAATATAAACAAATCGGCTTGCACTAAGAATGGTCACAGTGCACAATGTAGTGTGGCCATGCTTTGTTGAACTATGACATTCACAGGTGAACGTAACGCGCACAATTTAAATATTTGCTTGACATGCTCCTTGATGAAGTAATTGTTCGTTATTTTCAAAATGCAAATATTCATTCAATTTAAAAAATATAATTTTAATTAATTTTTCTTTATTTGATTATTTAGTAATAATATTAAAATGCGATATTTCAAAATATAAGAAATTAAAACGAAACCGTGCACTGCATCTATTATACTATGAAGCTTATCACTAGCTACCGTGTTGATAAGAAAAACCAAAGCGTTGGTGGTAGCTTCGTCAGAGCTTGGAGTGTCTGTTCAGTCGTACCTAGCACACTGAAACGAGCGGTCTTGATAATTGATAGACACAGCCGAATAAAATAAAATAAAATAAAGAGTATATAGCTAATATATATGCGAGTGCATATAGTATCAATCACTCTATCGGGCAAATAAAATACATTGCAAGCAAAATATATATATCTGAAGTACATTATATATATTATTTACTAATAACAGTGCATTTATAGCATGTGGCGAGAATTTGTGTCCTTTTTGAAGACTTTACTATGCTTTATGGTGGCATTAACAATGCTACCAATGCTTTTATTGTCTTTTGTCTGTAAGTACCCCTTTTACTTTGATTTGACCCATATCGGCCATAAATTAATCAGATCAAACGGACCGACTATAAATAAAATATGCATGGGTTGATCAACCGACTATTCAGGCAAAGGATGCGTCGGCTAATATACAAGTATTATTATTGGATTGGATTCGCATGAGGAACTGTGCAGTGATAAGGCGAATGGAGGAGGTGCGATACCACTGACGGCTCATGCCGTTGATAACAATTGTTTATAAATATATATACAAGTATAATAATGGCAATACAATAGATTACCTGTTGCACCGGAACCTAGACGAGAAACCAAATGAACCTTGACCAACCGAATTACTCATAAAAATGTACTCATGATAAGCTACACTGTCGCTTTTGGGGATAACACGAGTGTTTGCCATTGATTTATACTTATATTATTTCAATCAATTGTAAACAATAAAGTTTGTACGTTCTTGTTATCGTTACAGGTGCGCACTTTGGCAACGAGCTGGCCAACTATGTGCTAAGTATTAAGTATCCAAATCTGACCATATCCAAGTCAAAGAAAATACGCACACTGATTGATACACCAAAAAATGCTGGCATCTTTCACTTTCTGCTTCAGGTCGAAGGACCTTGTGATTTTGAATGCATTAAACGCGCATACACACAACAGCTAACCGATTTTAAAGATAAATCGGGCATGCTTAAGTTTCCAAAGTTAAGACAGAAACTCGTTACATGCTGGGGTCACTATGCCTGGGTTAATGATACAAGGTAAAATTGAACAATTATAACACACTAAATACAACATTATACAAACAATTTTTATATTTTAGTGGCTTCAATATCAATAATCACGTCTTACTCAGTACCCACAAATATCGAGGTCGTCCAGTCAACGAATCTAACATTCAGGACTATGTCAGCGAATTAGCCGCAAAATATATACCGTCCGATTTACCACAATGGCAAGTCACTGTGATACCCAACTCGGATCAGACACAGCCTTATTATATACTCGTTAAATTACATCATCTGATTATAGCCGAGGAAGAGGATTTACATGTTAGTGAGATGCTGCTACTACAGGACACAGAACGTAAGCCAATATTGAGCCTGGATGGCTTAAGTTCACCATCATTAAGCTCTAAGCAGCTCTCCCACTTTGTGCGTCAGCCAGAACATATAAGTAAACTGGTCTATCATGTATTGCATCTGGTAAACTCTCACTGGCAAAAGTTCATTTATGAATTTGAATCTTTGGATACACCTGATGGCGTTAAAGCACATCCGGATGCACGGAATCTCAGTCAATTATTGTCCATGTTGCTCATCGTATTTGTTAACGTAGGGATTGGATATTGGCGCACCCGTTCGCTGCGTCGCAAACTGCAGCGTCGCGCTGGTAGCTATCGCAATGAAGTGGGTTTTAGGCAGACGCTTTATCTGTTGCTGCTCCGAGAATTGGAAAAACGCAATCTCAACTGGTCAGTAGCACGTTCTGCATTGGGATACAGCCTACAACCGCTTAATATTATTAAGGCCTGGACACGATTCTTCTGGCAGTTAACACTAAATCGTATCGTCCTCCTGCCCTACAATATCTACTGCGAATTTTTGGCGTTAGCTGATGTTTTACTGCGTGGTTCCACCTCGTACACTGACACCTACTGTGCTCGAGTCCATCTCTATGTTCCGCTATTGCTCTATGCACAACTTGAAGTGGTGAAAATTTGTTATGAGCTGTTTAAAGCTCCAAGAAATATTTATGACGTACTGTTTGTACAACCCACAAAAGAGCTAAATATTCTGCATAAAAAGTCCTATGCAGGTAGAAAAATAGTAGCTTTTAGCCGATCTATTGATGGTGCTCTACTACGCCAACGTCATCAACATATGTTTGGTCAAAAGCTAAGAGAATCCGACTTTAGCTTAGCTTGTTTAGCCGGAGCGGTGCACGACTACTTTAACACTTTTTCGGACTCTGCCGCTGTTCCTCAAATATTGAACACCACGTGCCGCACTATTTCTAAGGGCTACTTTACAGATCGCAGTGGAGATAAGTCTGAACACATAGGAGGTGTGGTCTTTTTACAGCTTCCACTGGGACCACCCGATGCACTCAAGGCACATCAATTGCACGACATTGTGGAGCGTATACGAAAGCATCAGATTATTATATATTTGGCTTCAATAGGACAAACCAAGTACAGCATGTTAACAGCGCTTTTACCTCACGTGCTGACTAAAATCTTTATTAACTTTTTCTCCTATAACTTCCCCGTTACCATAACAGAGATTTATGGTGCGGCGGACACACAGTTTCAGGCTGCTTGGGGACAACGGGTGCAAGATGTATTGCTTTTTAGGCCACCACAATCAAAGACCTGTTTATCCCTTAATCTTCACCGATTTGGAGACAAATATAGGCTTGCTGTAATGGCTGACACTCACCTGGCTCCCGATCATACAATCCTTACACAATCCTTCGAACGATATATGGAAACAGTGACACTGTAAATCCAAAAACGAATTGAAAGCCGATTTAATTGTCAACTGTAAATAACTTTTTATATGTTTAAAATAAAATTATTTATCCACCATTAACATTTCCATCTTATATATTTGTTTATAGTTGAAACTTAGCACAATTCTGTCATTCACAAGCAGTTGGAACCATTCACACAATTGTGCGCGGTAAAGTTTGAATTTGAACCAAGTCTACTGTTGAATTTTGTAGACTTGCTATGTTTGCATAATAAAATTGTAAAAAAGTAAGCATATAAATTTGTTTACTAGAATATTGTTTTACTCACTTTAAAATTTTTTAAAAGTTAATATCACACTTAATTATTAAAAGCTAACAGAAAGCTGACCCACAAAGCAAATATAAAAAAAATCATATGAAGAATTGAATACTGAGTTAAAGTTTAGATTCAGTCGTTGAACGTAGCCGAGACTTGATTGTTGGAGACGCGTGTTGCTCGTCCGCTGTTTTTTAAACCAACCTTAAATAAGTTATAGCATCAGTTTATTTAATAGTATAAATAACCTAATAAATGATAGTAAAACTGAAACATAAGCAAAAGTGTCGCGTAAACAATAGTAAATTGTTTTTTTTATTTATTTTTTTGTTGCATTTGATTACAACACCATTTCGCGTCGATCTATAATTGACACCACACATCAAAAAAGATCAATTACTACTACTTTAAATGTATATATATATATGTATATATATACCGCAAATTCAGCGCCAATTATAGAACTGTTTGTGCAAATTCGGTTTATTTTCATATTGAGCTTTAAAGTTTCTATCTGATTTGTGTTCTTTGTTCTCGCATACCATACTCGTATCACTAAATACATCACTATATATATATATATATATATATATATTTATATATATATAAAAAAAAGTTTATAAACTGGTTGAATATGGAATATATAAACTAAGCTTAAACCTATTCATTAAATGATTGAACAATGGATAATTTAGTTAATATTTCCCACATAATTTTATAGATAGAGTTAAATGAACCTTCAAATTGGGTTAAAGAACATCCGCTTATAAAACAATAATTTAATAATTTTATTATTAAATCATAACTACTGTGTTGTAAAGAAAACGAAAATAAAAGAAAGAAGACTATAATTAAAGATCAAAACCCAAACACCGAGACCGACTCTGAGTCAGAGAAGAGACAGGAAAAATTTGTTTATTTTGTTATAACCTTTGTTTGCCTAGCTAAGCTATTGTTGCTTTTAAGGCAATATTGTCAGTTACATTTGGATATATAGCACCTCGAGTTGTACATATTGCGGAGCTTTATATTTCCTATAAGAATGCTTAGGCAGCTCATAGCTGTACAGTTGATCTGTACGAGACGTTGACGCTGGCGGCTGCGCGCACAATTGCCCGGAACGTAACACACTTTTCACTCAAATACGGAATGTGTTAAGTGCCTGTGATTGTTGATCGCTGATTAACCTTAGACGCAATCAAAACAAATCAGAATTAATTTAACGTAAGAACTGATATCAGTATCTGAGATGCTGCAACTATTTTTTATACTGGCACTCGGTCTTTGTGGGCAGGGATTAGCAGAGCAGCCAGTATTAATTACAGGTGGAAGACAGGCAGCGATAGATACAAATCAGTTAAAACTTTGGTTGACAATCAGTGCACGAAAACGTTTCATAGAAGTTTCATGGAAAAATGCACCCACGCAAGAAGGAGACAATGTACTCTTAACAGTAAACGATCCGCACAGCTTCGAGCAACGTACGTTACCAGCTGGCACGCCGCTTGCATCTTTCAACAGCAACAACGAAGAAGGTAGCGGCTCTGGCGAAGATCATCCATATGTGCCCATACATGGTTACACGACCACTTCAACAATAGAAGAGAAGGTAGCCTCTAATGCCCGTCAGTACTGGGTGTCTAATAGCGGTAACAATGAAATCGTAGCTGCCATTAAGCCTAGTGTTGCGTCTCAGTGGTTCACCACAGGAGTACCTTTCAATTATGAGCTATCCCGTAATGTGACAGCAGAAAGCTCCTGCTATGGCTATTGGGCAAGCTACATCGATGCCAATGGACACATATTGTCAAAGACCTGTTTGCGTGCTTATCCACGTTGGATGAATAATATGCGTGAGTTGGTAGGAGAACGACGTCTGAGAGATCTTTTTATACCCGGCACTCATGATTCTGGTTCATATCGACCAAATTTCGATCCATTGGTGCGCGAAACTCTTGTAACAAAATATGCTCTCACCCAGGATGATGATATACGCAGTCAGCTCATGCATGGAGTTCGATATCTGGACATTCGTGTGGGCTACTCTCGTTCAACAAGCGAATTTTTTATTTACCATGGAATCACAAAACAACGACCTCTAAAAGAAGTTATTGAGCAGGTTAAAGATTTTGTGCTGGAGACCAATGAGATTATTATCTTTGGTCTTAAAGAGTTTCCAGTGGGTAAGTTAATATAACAGTTGCTGCTACAAATATGCTTATCTCTCATGGCTATAGGATTTGGCAAGAAACTAGGTGTGCATCGACTGTTGGCCAGTTATTTGCGTCAACAGTTTGATGATCTTGTTGTCCATCCATCTCTGACCTGGCATGCTACTTTGCGAGATATCTGGAGACGTCAGCAGAATGTTATCCTAGCTTACGACAAGGATGAAATTGTCCGCGAATTCCCACAGCTGCTTTTTGGTGCCGTAGATCAACGCTGGGGCAACGTACAGACCTGGACGCGCCTTGAGCAACATCTTCGTAATATCAATGACTTCGATATATCGTAAGTCTGGCAAATTTTGACTCCTTTGCCTCCAAGTTATTTAATACGTACTTCTTCTTCTTCGCATAGTCGCTTCTCTAGCCGTCCAGTGGTAGACATGGCTGAACTAACTCCCGAAACATGGGATGTCATCTTAGACAAGCACGGAGGGCTACGAAAAATGGCTGATAATATCAACTGGCGCATCTCACAGCTGTACCGCGATGAACTGGGTAGTCGTGCGAATATTGTGGCTGCGGATTTCATTCGAGGCACAACTCTTATGGAAACAGCCATTGAGCTAAACAGTCGGAAGGATCCCCGTTAATAATAATACCACCGATTTGAAATATTAATTTTTTATGGAAATCGCTAATTAACTTTTAATTTTATGTTGAACATACAACAATTTTCATACCAATTGTTTCAGGAAATGGCCTTATATAGTACAAAGAAAGTATATATATATATATATATATATATAAATATATATATATATGTGAGTAGATTGTATATTCAATTACATCAAAAAGCAACAACAACAAGATCTGATTCAATAAGAATAACAGAATCATCATCTGAATAGGCAATCATTTGGTTTGTTTTGTACAGTATAGAGAGTTACAATATTATATATTGGTTCTTGCTTATAACTATTGTTTTGCTTATATGTTATTAGTTTCCCTAAATGTGTCACAACTGAGGCAATTACAAACTTATAAAGAACTAATAAAGTTAAGTAACCTAAGAGCTTGCTACTGCCATCACCTGAATAAATACAAATTTTAATACAAATTACACACAAACGTACAATAAAAAATTAAACTAATTTATAGCTAATGTCTACTCTCTTGCTGGATTAGAGGAATGCTTTCGTCTAGGCAAAAATATCATACAAAGTGGTAGGCTGGAGTCATGGAATACAATATCAGCTTGGATTTTTCTAACTAAATGTTGTTACAGATTGTCTGTATCAACTACATGTGTATATATATATATATATATTTATATTTATGTATATATTAATTGTTTTTCACTCACTTGAGTGATTCATTAGATTCAATAATGGTTGTATTGAAAATAGCACGACACAATTCAACCATTCCATTCGATATTCGACCATAGCATTTGGGCTTTTCCTTCCAGGCAATGCAAACATAGTAAAATGGAATGCCAGATAACATGATACCAATGCCAATAAGTAGGTTGGCGGGTTCCTTGAAGTTAGGTAGTAGTACCAAAGTTACACAGATTACTATAAAAATAATGGGCAACGATAGATGCACTTTGATGGGACGCGGCAAGTCCGGTCTAAAAAAGATAAATATAGATTACTGAAAGTAAATTAATACTGTCTTTAAACACTTACTTCGTGTGACGCATCCACAACATGCCAGCTATGCTGGCCACCACAGAGAGCCAGAGTACAGAACTGAAGTAGTTTATCAGCTCATATACATTTTCCGTCAAAAGCATTAGCAGGGACATCAGGCACTATAGAAGAAAAAATTAGTTTAATAGAAAGTATAGATGGAATTAGAAGCTTGACTTACCGTAAATATAAGTGATGGTATGGGTGTCTGTTGCTTGACATGAAAGAGTTGAAAGAACTTGGGCAGGTGGCCCTCCTGTGCACCAGTTGCAAACAGACGTGCCGATGTAAAAAGCACTCCATTCACGCCACCAAATGTGCTCAACGCTACAAAAATGGGTACCATAAATGCCAATGGTCCAAAGACCTTGTTACCAAAGGTTACAGCAACGGCCAGCGAGCTGAGCATTTCTGGCTTAGAAACAACCGCAAAGTAGGCAAGATTAACGAGCACGTAAATACCCGTGACAAGCGGCATAGCTATCCAAATAGCACGTGGCAGATTTCTATACGAAACAAAAATAAAATGCATATAAAAAAAAATTGCATTAAATAATAAAATAAAGATACGTGCCCAATACATAGACAAAGATTAAAGCAGATGTAGCACTTAAACTGATTGCCACTTGCCTTGAACAAATTGAATTCATTAGGGGAAAATGGCAAACTCGAAGCAGTTATGCCACCCACATACGCCATTCAAGGACGTTCAACAAGTGGGCGTCTACTGCTCCTCCACCGTATCCTTCAACTTGTTGCTGTTGCGTGCGCATGACAGCAAAATAAACTTCAATAAACTATGCTAAACCCATTTATCTTCTTGATAAACACTTTTCTATTCTTCCACTTCTCAACATGCTGGCTATTATTTATGCACTCATTCATATTCATTCAAGTCATTCAACGTTACATTCAATAGAAAGTTAAGCTTACTTGTAAGGATCCTGCAGTTCCTCAGTCACAAAATTCAAGTAGTTCCAGCCACCAAAAGCAAACAAACCCGAATAAAAGGCATAGCCAATGTTCCGTGCACTATAGTTACCCTCCCAGGGGTTAGAAAAGTTTTCCAGCTTGCCAGTTGCCATATAATAGAGACCAGCGAGTATTATCATTACAAGTGCCACCAACTTGCCCACCGTAAATATATCCTGCACCTTCATCGATACTTTTACAGACATGCAGTTAATGGCTGTAAGAAGACCTAATAAACATATATATATATATATATATATGTATTATACATATAATAAGAGTTTAAAAACATATATTACTTACAAAGGCAAACAGCTGCGAGCAATTTTACGGCATTCTGGGGCGGATCACATTCCTCAAAGAACGGTTTGGCCGCATAATGTGCAAAGGTTAACGCAACTATGGTCTAAAAAGGTCGAAAACAAAACCAAATATAAATATTTATATTCTATACAAATGTATCTATTCACATGTACTCGAGTGTACACTGTACAGCTTCTATTATAAAATAGTTTTGTTAGTGTCTCGTGAATGTCCCCGATTTTTCTGACAAATATTTTTGCTATTTGCCAAGTGCAAAAAAAATTGTATGTTGCAACCACTTGTTGCAATCACTTGGTAATCAAGTTCTCTGCGACTCAGTTGCAGGTGATTCTTGTTGACTACCAGTTTGTTGTAACTGTTTTTACTTTTCATGAGAGAAAGTTGAGTCATTCAGCTCTATGGATACTCAACTAATTGAATGAAGGTTACACTTGAATCAATTTATTTACTTATCAAATCAATTAATTTATAAAACTGTGTATTACATTGTACTATAAATTAATTGATTTGATAAATAAATATATATATATATGTTAAATTACCTGAGTAGTTGGTCTAATGATTAGCAGAGCGATCCATAAACGTAGAAATCCAACAAGTGGTCCAAATGCCACCAGCAAGTAAGCATAGTCACCGCCTGATCTTGTTATGCTCGTGCCCAGCTCTGCATAGCAGAGTGCACCGATTGTCGATAAAATGCCACAGGCGGACCATATCAATAGTGAACTTCCAACGGATCTGTTTTTTTATATTTCGATGATAGTTAAAAGAGACGAGAAGAAGTAAAATTTATTAAGTGGCCAGACAGCGGTAGCGGTATACTTTGTGTGATTAAAGTGATTCTACAAGTGGAAGATATCCGAAATTTACGGATTTTATTTATCACAGTATGTTATATTATAATAACATTTGCAAGTGTGTGTGTGTGTGTGTGTGTGTATCTGTGTGAGAGTGTGTATGTAAGGTGTGTGTTGTGCCCCAATGTGGCGTGTTTATTTTTGTTGGATTGTTTTCTCGATCTTGTAATTGAATCATAGACTTCTCAAATTCTTTGGAGCTGATGCAACAATTGTCAACGATTTCAAGTACGACCATTTCGTTGGAGTACCAATATTCCCAAGGGCGATCAATTGGCATTTCTTATATAATGGTTTAATTATAGATACTCTCCCAATCACATATCCACCCACACTCCCACACACATACCAATCTCGTCTCTCAAAGAGAGCCTTGTAATTCATTTCAATTAAACGGTATAAAGAAATGTTCAATTAATTCTTAACAATAGTTTTATTGACCTTTTAGAAAAGATCTGACATTATTTTAATAAATTAGAAATTTTTCCATATGCTAATTAAGATCTTGTTATATATAATCGCACATGACGTAAGAAGGATTTACATTTTCATTTAAAAAGTTTTTGTACTTACTCTGTGTATAGGAATACACCAGTGGGTGCTATAAATATACCCGAACCAATAATCGTACCCACTATAATAGCAACACCATTAATCAGGGTTAGCTTCCGTTTTAGCACAATCTTGTCATCCTTCGGCACTTCGTTCGTGTCATCTAAATGTTCCTTAGCGTTGGGTTCTACCAAGCTGGTGGTCACTCCATTCGCATAGCGATTGGACATTATTATGTCTATCTGTTTGTGATTATGATTATGTTCCTGTTGCTGTTGGTTAAGTTAATTAACTTCCTGCATACGTTGTCATTACCACTGGAAATAAAATATAAGATAAAAACAAATATTACACAAAAATAATTTGATTAATATTATAGTATAAAACGTTTGCTAATGTTTTCCACCACTATCATTACTACTACTACCGAGCCTACCAGCAATGGTAGCGCTAACTGTAAGTGGGTCATTTATATAGTTATAACTTAAAAATTCTTATGTACACATTTATTGAAAGTTGTAAGTTCAGTTAATTGAAGTTCATTTTATGTATATTAGCCTTGTCAACGTTTACAGTTAACTGAATTTGTTAGTTTCAGACATAAACTTTAGGCTCTGAGCACATTGACCTACGCATATGAACTTAAAATATGTGAAGTAATGTGGCAACTCGAGAACGGTGTAAAAACTCTGTAAAACAGCAAAAATGCGCGTATTTCGCGTGCCAAAATTATATTATATAGTTTCGTCATCAATTGGAGTAAAAAGTATAGGTGATTCACATTGCATGCATCATAATTATAGTTTTTGCCGTTCAGCAACTTTTAGAAAATAAACTTAAACGTTGTTCATGTTTAAGCTAAAAATATTTAAAACGATAGAAGCTTTATTTTCACACATACCGGAACTAATTTTAAAAACACCGCAAAACACAACATACCCGCTTGAGCAACACGCTGATACTGTTGAGTCAATTTTGGCATTAACCGAGAGAACCGAGACCGGCATTTACACATTAACAGTTCAACCCCCAAATTTAACATAGTGTTGCGCTCGTGCTGAAACGAGAGCACGAAGTAAAAACTTACTAAATAAAACTTTGTTAAACAATGATTTCAATAATTCTAAGATGTAATTATTACTTACCCAAATATAGTTTTAATGATCATAAATATAAATCAAACAAATATTGAAAAATATATAAATTATATGTATATGTACGTGACACGTTTTAAACATACTTGAGTATCTCTATAAGCTTATACTACATTACAAATATGAGAGAGAAAGAGAGTGACAGAGACTGAATGCGGAAGTTTGAAAGTAAATTATTGAAATGGCAATGCTATTTTCAGACTCTTTTGTTTATATTATTATGATATTTAGACATATTTATTCAAGCAAAATAAAAAAATGTTTTAATTTAATTACGATTTTTATCTAAATAAAAAACCGATAGGTTTCTATCGATATATACAATAAATAAAGAACTGCATCACTAGTTTACCATTCACAATGCTATTTCCATTTTCGATAGGTTGCCATCCCTTCAGTTTTTGTTTTGATTGTGTTTGCACGTGTTTTTTCATCTCTTTATTAAAGAAATATATATTTAATAACGATGTCCGACAAGTAAGTGCAAAATAACACTTTAAATTTGTTTGATACTAAACTAGCATTATATTTTTCTATGCAGATATGCTGTACCCAATAAATTACCTGGTAAAACAGTCTCAGTGCTTAAGCACCGTAAGAGGCGTATTCAGCAGGATAAATCCGTACTTGAGCAAAAGCGCAACGATCGGATTAAACGCGTTCAAAAATCCAAAGACCACCACAAATTTAAACGAGCCGAATCGTTTGTCATGGGTTATTTAAAAGCCGAACGTACAGCCAAACGCATAAGACAAACAATTCTGCGAACAAATATAACGAAACAAAGTGCCACTGCTGCTGCAGAAACAAACCCAAGATTATTGCTTGTAATGCGGCACGCTGGTAAAAAAATTTTTGATAAGACTACAACGGATATATTTAAAACTTTACGCATGGCACAACGTCATAATGCAGTCTTTTTGGAAAATAGCAAGGAGAATCAAATACTGCTTCGCGTCATCGAGCCTTTTGTAGTATATGGTTTCCCTACTTTAACTACCATACGTGAATTGCTCTTCAAAAAAGGTTTTGCGCGCATTGATGGAAAAAAGACGGCCATACAGTCGAATTCCATGGTGGAGGAACATTTAGGGGAAAAGGGCATCATCTGTTTAGAGGATATTATTCACGAAATACACACGGTTGGACCGAATTTCGCAGACGTTAATAAATTCTTATGTAGCTTTGTGGTAAGTAACCAAATGTGACATATTTTTCTAATGCTAATTCGAAGTCTATGTTAAATCTTTACAGATGTCAAACCCTCGCGATGGTTGGAAGAAGAAAGTCTCCGTTTCATACAAACGTGGAGGCGAGTACGGTGATCGTGGCGCAGGCATCAATGATTTAATTGCGCGATGCCTATAAAAACATAAACCTAGTAGACTGTTAAGTAAATCCTTAAAAAAGAACACAAAAAAAAATAAATAGTTATATATATAAGAATAAATACACATATATGCGTATTAAAGGATTGCTTATACTTCCTTGTACTGCTATTGAATCAATATGTCGGTTATCAATTTAGCCAGCGGTGACAGTAATGCAGATGTCGAATATCAGACAATCTCCTCAACTGTAACCCAAGTGAATCAAGAGCAATCCGAACGATTGCATGATCGTATATCTAAAGCACAGTTGTCGAAGCTGCATGAATGCTTTAAGTCAAGTCCAGGACAAGTAGTTGGATGTTTCGATCTGCGTCGAATACTTGAAGAAGTAGATATTACATTTAGCGACTTTACATACACGCGTCTCTTTCTCAAAATTAATCAGAATCGCGATTTTATGGTAGGTTGGAATGAGTTTGTGTCGTATCTGATATTTGGATTTCAGGAGGAAGATCCTAGCAGCCAAAAAGAGGCACTTATTATGCCCATTTCGATAGCACCAATAGTTCGTAAGACTGAGCATCGCTCCGCTATCTGCTGCGTAACCCTGCTCAAAGTAAAGTCTGACCAATCACCATTGGATGAAATAACTGAAACAACAAATTATTCATTTGGTGGCGAAGATTCGCCTGAAACGTCTGGCATGTGGGTGACGGCCAGTCACGAAGGCCAACTGCGCTTTTGGAGCGCACACATGGAACCACTGCGCAGTGCCGTCTCCGAGAGCAGTAAGTATGCCAGCCTACAAGCATCAATCATCATTTATTATTGACATGGTTTTTGCATGTCCATGTTAGTCCACTTGAAGGTGCCGACCTGGATCTTAGCTCTGCAGGCATTGTCCGATGTGAGTATCGTATGTACTTCATCAACCGAACGGGAGTTACGCTTTCATGAAACGATTGCGTCAACCTTTACGCTGCGCATGGTGATTAGAAGTTTACCATATGCCGTATACTGCATGAGCTATGCATTTTATAACAATGGTAAGGTACACTCAAAACTGGTTCTCGGCGATTATGCAGGCAATGTTCGTATCCTTTCGTATTCACCATATTTGCGAGGACCTTTCCAGGCCAAGCCTGGTGCAGCTTTAGTTGAGTTAGTTTGGGCAGATGTTTTGAGAGGTAGAATACCTTTGTTGATACCACGAGAGCATATCAATCTACACAATGAGCTCATTTCCTGCGTGTATTACTCGCTTCACATGAATACATTGTTTGCTTCGGCGGAGTACAGAAATACCAAGAAGTATCGTGGTCGCTGTCCAGGCTTGATAATGGTCAGTAATGATGATCGCAACAATTTTCGCATACCCTTGGGTGTATCAGTATTTTATGTAGCGGAAAGCAAAAATATATTGGTTACAGGTGGACCGGATACCTTTGTTCGCATCTGGGATGTTTATATATCTTCGGAGCCATCGGCTATACTAACTGGTCATAACGGCGGTATTGTTGCCGTTTTTGTTCAACCAGAAGAGAACAAGGTTTATAGCGTCGATTACCATAAGGTTATTAAGGTTTGGGATCTTCAAGAGCACACATTGCTCCAGACATATGGTGATTTGGTGCGCATCATTCACCACAGCGAAACGGACATCAAATATTACTACCACTCCCATCTACGTGAGCTAATGGTTGCCGGCCGTAAGCTCATCATGCTCAAGTGTTGCCCACGTGTGCGTGTGGATCTGACTGATGGCAATACCCATGCTGCACCTGTTTCTGTTGTGCTATATAATCGATTATTCCGCAACATTGTTACCTGTGGTCTTGATAGTTATATTATTGTTTGGGATCCCTGGACTGGACGTCGCAAGATTATCATGAAGAATTGTCACACGAAGATGATTTATGGTGAAACCATTGATATCGAAATAACAGCTGCTTGCTTTGATCCACTGGAACAGTTTCTGCTAACAGGTGCACGGGATGGTTCGCTCAAGATCTGGAACTATAATAATGCTGTGGTTGTGCGTAATATGAGCATACAACCGGACCAGGAGGTAACCGCTGTTATATGGGTTGTAGACCGGTAGGTGGAACACCAAAAGAGTGGAAACTTGATTTACTCAACATTCTTTTATAGCATATTAGCCATGGGATGGGATAGGCAGGTCACCGAATTCAATGATGTTGCGGGTCGCGAGTATGGTGATCCTAAGAAGTGGTCGAAATTCCATACTGATGACATCACTTGTGCAGATGTTAAACATGGCGAAGGTGTTGTCACTGCCACCTATTCCGGTGAGATTATCTTTTGGAAACTAGAGACAGGTCAACCATATCGTCGTTACAATGTCATGGAGCCTACACGCTTCATTGAGCTAAAACTTAGTCGTGAGGATGAAAAGGTAACGAAACGTGGCAAACGCACCACCTACGTGGGAATGGGCAGACAGTCACGTCAAACGACTATTTATAGAGCCGATGAAATTAAGGATTATGGTGCCAATATACCCGTATCTGTGCAGGCTGTGCTTTTTCTGCAAAGCCGGCCAATGACCAAGGAACACGGTACATAGCCACTTTGAATCATCATTCATCATTTCCAAATTTTCCTTAACTTCCATTGACACTGTTTAGGCAGCGTTTTCATTTCCTTGGACACTGGCATTATACAGGTCTATTCGCATCATCAACATGGCGGCTGGCTTAAACAATTCATTGCTGTCCACAAGGGTGGAGATTGTGTCCTTACCATGGCCACGGATCGTAAGAATCGCTTTTTGTACACAGGCACAGCTTTTGGCTATGTAAAAGTGTGGCATATTGCCAACTATTGGTGAGTATTTACTTGGTGAATTAGTTATTAGTTAGGGTAGTCAGTAGAAGCCACTCCAACGATGATTTACTGTAGTATAATGGAGCACTAAAATGAACATAAAGAAACCGCAAAAGATTGGCCCCTAACGACTCGTCTCATTATCCTACATATGTATCAACTTGTATACAAGAGTTATCCACCCACTTAGTTTTGCCACGGAAGGCCTTGCGTGTCTAGACGAATTCCAAAGAAAGGCTAAACTTTTACCCAAAAATAATAAATAACTCATAACTAGGACTGAGCCTTTAGTGTAGTACGGGAATTAATAGTTAGCGTTAGGGTTGGAGGGAGAGCAGCAAGCATTTCATGTTCTATCAGACAGTTAGTTGAGTTCGGAACTCGATTTGAGATACTCATTGTGTTTACTGTCTATTGATGTGTTTATGTAGCATACCTGAATCAGAGAAGACTCATGTGTGCATGCCTCGGCTACGTTTAGACTTTATATTTCTAAGAAAGGATGTATTTTTGACACGGGCAAAACGTATGGTACAGGGTCAGCCGCAGCCAATGCTGGTTAATTCATTTAAAGGTCATCTTAAGGCTATCAATTCTATTGGATTTATCAATTTACCAAAAATTATATTCACGTAAGTAGCAAGATTCCAGCAAAGCCTTGAAAGCTTAGTGTAAATTCCGAGTACAAATTTCAGGGGTAGCCACGATTATTCCTGCCGATTGTGGACGCAAGGTGGACGTTATTTGGGCACATTAGGCACCGTATTGCCTTGGTCGAAACTATCACCGTTTGAACGTTCTGGAGAAGAGAATCGGGCGTATCGTTTGCCGCCAGATATTAAAAAGGTGGCCAGCTCCACCACCCTAAAAGTCATTTCGGGAGTACAGTATTCTGGCACCGTGAAGCGTATTAAGGCGCCCGAGGAACGTGAGGATGAACGTGATGCAGAAGATGTGACCACCGATATGAAGAGCATGTTCGATAAGCCACTTCGTGAGCCCATACTGGGCAAACATTTCCAATTGCCGGGACGCAGTGCCATAGAGCAGCGCATCGAACTGGATACTACACAGTTATACATACCTGTCTATACACATTTAAAGGTTTATCCTTCGGAGATGATCGAACAGTTGCCTACGCCTCCAGTCATTGCTCAGGTGAAAGCCGAAAACTATTTGGAATACTATTTGCCTGTAGTGGGTAAAATAGATCCTTCTGCTTCGGCTATTAATATCAGGGAGCCGCAGAAGGAAGTACGCACCAAGGGCGGTTCAGCACAGACAAAGACACGCAAGTCCAAGGTCAAGGCAGACAACAAAAAGCCCAACAAATCTTAGTCCTAATCCTAGTTAAATGTGTTTAATAACTTTGTTGTGGCGAACATTCATTGCAGTTATAACAGGGTTGAAATTAAAGTGAATTCTCTTTAAGACTGCAACATACGCACAGCATTATACATCTGGGCCACTATGACCAAATGTCTTGAGCCCTGGTGATGGGCCAGACATCTGTAAACATGGGTTAATAGTTTATCTAAAACGACTATGTCAATTTCCTCTGGTTTGCTAGCGCTTATTGCAATGCCTTGCTCCGATTCCGTTTCTTTCTGTAGTTTAAAAATGTAATGAGCTATTAAGGATGAACTTTAACTGTACCACTTACCAAGTTATCTAAATATGATAACAATTGATGACCCACTGATGCAATCTTTAAAAAGGCAGCCTGTGAGCCATCCGCATAAAGATTAAGCCTCCTTGCGGCGACCTCTAGCAGTTGCCGCGCTAGCTCCTCGTCTTCGCTGATGGATTGTAACAACACTTGTGCCTCAGCATCGTAGCCGAAAGAATACAATTCTACCACCTACAACAATAGAAACCACTTTAGTTCTAGGGGAAGCATTTGAAATTATTGTCAGTGATTCACCTGTTTTCTTAGAATGGGTAATTTATCCAACTGCCAACTGTCGGCAAGTGTGCAAATCCTTGACATATAAAACACATGATCCACTATGTAAAGCTGTTCCAAATCTTCGCGTATAAGATCTATTGTGGCAGCCACAACGTTGCATAGAAATTGAGTGCGTTGCTCCTGCAAAACGAGATCTGGTGGTGGCAGCACATATGGCAGTTCCTTATTAATATCCGCTAGCAATGCTTTATTGGTCAGAGCATCGAACAGAGTTGTCAGTGGGCGTGATAGTCGTAGTTGAAATTGTGATATTAAATGCAATACGGAGCAGAGTTCGGTATGCAGCTGCAGCAGCTGTGGCATGGCACTGTGTTGTTGCAACGCCAGAAACTGCAATGGTAGTTGTCCTTCGCTCAGGGCCTGTTCAAAACGTAACTCCCTCTGTTCATATTCCAGAGAGCTGGTAAAATGCTGCAGGAAGTCAAGGCACAATTCCAAAAACTCTGGCACTAGACCCGCTGACATGTACAAATCCTGTTGGCACATCTTGTCAACGGGCAAGCGGCCAACTTTCTGCATTAGCTTAGCAGCCGCCTGCAGTGGAAATTTAAGTGTGGCGTTCCATAGCATACAGCAGATGCCATGTTTTAGTGCCCAGTCGGATGTGCGTAACTGTGCAAGACACAGTAGAGCAGCACGCATGTGATCCAGCTCGGAAAGCTTCTTACTCCAACGCACCATGTGCTGCCAGGCCATAAGGCTAAGTAGAACACCCGACTCTAAGCTAAATGGAAAGTGAGCGCGCAGCAGTGCCAAACGTTCCAGCACCGGTTCAAGTGGTTCACTTGGCTTGCCTGGTTGCGCTTCCTGTGCCTGTTCAGTTTCATCAATTTCCAGTGCATCCTGACCTATAGGTTTCGCACCTTTGGATTTTTGCTTGCCTTTCGTGTTCGTTTCAGATTCATCGTCCGTTTCGTTCTCAGGTGGCGTTATTTCAACAATAAGGGATGGATGAATTCGAGCAGTATTTAGCCATTTGGCTGTTAATTCTGAGACGATACCCTTGCCACTGTTCAGAATATTCTTTAAGCTACAATCTGGCGATTCATACGGCATCTCCGGTCCAATCGGATCACGACAGGTCTTTGGCTGCCTGTAGTTATTAACCGTTAGTGGCTTAGTTACAAGTAATTAAAGCTACCAAAGCTTACCCTAGTATGGCGCCCAGCACAGCTACGTCCTCCAGCTTACCGCTCAACAGGCCCCACTGTGCCTCATCGTGTGATATGGTTTCCCAGCGTTCCTCCTCCTCTGCACTCTCATCACAGGAGCCGTCGCGTCGATTATGCCATAGCTGACTGGCAACTGTTTTGCATACAATTGCAACTAGCAAGCCGGAGAACTGTTTACTCTCCAGCAAAAGCTCACGCACTTGTTGCCACCAAGGAGAAATGGCATTGTAGGCGTAGTCATGGATATGCTCACCGGCCAGCTCACATATAACACGCACAATGGCGGCAATTCTAGAGATATCCTCAACAACCTCATCACTGGAGCAAAGAAAGGAATGAGTATTATCATTGTGTATTATAAAGAGGTTTAACTTACCAGTTGGCATATTTAAAAGGCTTATCGAGCCAAAAGAAAATGACTAGCGTTAGCAGATCCTTGCTTGGAATGCACGCATCGGTGACCCATTCCTTGAATTGATCAAAGCATAGGCCCTGCGAGAAGAATTGTCCGAATAGATCATTACTGACGCTGCCAAACTTGTTCATGTTCTCTGAAAGCAGCGTAGCACAGTTGGGGCTGTCAATGTTAAAGATACTTAGATAATCCGTGAAATCCTCGACATTTTCCAATCCTTGCAGCTGAAAGCTGACCTCTCGCGTAGATGGCTTTTCACTGTTATTGTCGAGCAAAATTACCAGTTGATTGATGGTCACCAAATCCGCATCGGATAGCTCCAATAACTCTATATTATCAGCCTGTTCTGCTTGAGCTCTTTTCAATTTTAGGTAAAGATCAGTCAACCGCTTATAATTATCGATTTGATGGGTAAACTCATGTGTTGTTTCCAGATGATTGCTCTGAACAAAAGCATTGATAACGACTTGGAACAGTTCTGGCTGCAACCGTTTGCTTTTCAGCAGCATTTCCAGACACTGTTGGCGTACCTCCAATGTTTCCAGTTCACTTGCTAGTTGTGCACAAGATGCAAGTTGCTGTTCATAATCATTTCCTGAATAATTAAGAGATCGTATCTGATTTCGAAGACGGCGTAGCATGTGTATGTCTCGGGAAGTCTCAGAGCTTGTTTCGCTAAGTGCATAGTGGAATGGTACGTGCACCTCCTTTAAGCTTCCATCGCTGGGATCAAGAAACAGACAATGATTTAGATTTGGGGACTTACGCTGTTGGTTACCAGCTGTACTTAAAGGGCTATGGCTATTGTATACCAGCTGTCCGCTTTTGCAAACCGTAAAAGCAGCTACTTTAGGGCCATTCTGCAGTGCCCAGATATCCAGACAGCCAAGGCGTGGCTCATATATAACTAAAAATAGCGCTTCACGTTTATGAGTTTTAATGCCACGCACAGATTTTTCCTTGACAGGCACAAAGGCGCACTGTGCATCTCGGTAGCCTTTCCATACTCGCAATATAATAGCGTGTTGTGTGTCTACAAGCATGACACGATCTAAATTATCTGTAACAGCTGCCATTTTTCCGCCGGGTGCTATGGTCAGAGTGAGACCATCACGTTTACCATCGTATAGGCGACAACGAGTACGCATTGGCGCTTCTTTACTGGGCAACGGAATCTGCTCGGATTGCGGTGATGTGGGCTCCTGTGAGCGTCGAAATAGTCCTCCCAATAAATTTTTGTAGGCTAAACCAATTACATCTTTAGCAACCTCGCTAATCGACACTGTCTTATAGCCCTCCTCGGCATAAAAGAACCCCAAATATGGCTCAGCGCCAGCAGCCAACACTTGGGCGCTCCTCACTTGAGTTGCCTGCACTTTGGCAAAATAACCAAGCGTTATGCTCTGTTGCACAATATAATCGTAAGTGGGCGTTCGCTGATTGGTGCAAATAACAGCATCATTTAAAATGCTTTCGCGCTCCTGCTTAAACTTGTACTTTTGAAATGGTAAAATATCGGCAGTTGGATAGACGTTCCGTTCCAAAGCCCCCCGATGCAAATTATGACGATTGTTGGCAAGCATGGGTAAAATATCCTCACCGTTGATAAAGCACATGCAGTTTCTATACACAATGTAAAGCAGCGCATCAGCTTCCGAGTAACGTGGCGGTGACAAAACTTTGATGCCTATCACAGGGTCTTCCTGGCAGCTAAAAAAGTTTCATTAAACTTTTGATAAATTTAACAAAAATTATTGGACTTTACCACTGCGAAAAGAGCTTAACACCAGCATCTGTGTAAAATATCACCATGCCCGAATTTAAACCAATTGCAACGCAGGTCCACTCGACGCTTGTTGAACGCCCCGACATGGGCAGACACAATAGACTGGTGACCACTTGATTGGCATTTTCCAGTTCTCCACACCAACTAAGCGCATATGTGTTTTCATTACTACGACTATCCCAGCAGGTGGACAGAAATGCAAGTTTTTCGCCGTGTGCCAATGCAATTGTCTCTCCAGTTGGTGATATTGCGTTGTTGATCGCATTGAACCAGTTATCATCTATTTACATTATAGCAAACTATTACCAAATAATTAAAAATATTTTATCTTGTCTGCTTTTACCATGGACAAGTCCAAAATATTCCTGGACCTTTCGAAAATCTACAATATTTCCAAATGTTTTCACTTCACAGGCCATTTTTCTTTGTTGTCATCTCACAGCTGACGGGGTTGCCTGACTTTAAAAATTTGACAAATGCAAAAGGTAAACAATGCGCGAACCATCGTTAAATGATATATCGATAGCTGAAGCTTTATATGTATAATAATCGGCGCTAAACAATATTCAAATACTGCATTGAGTAAATATATTGCAAAATAAATAATAAATATTAAAAATAAAGGAAAACTTAGCAAGAGTAACCGATTGTAACTTTAATATTCCATAAATTGAATTAGATTTATATATATAAATATTTATATGTGTATATATATATGTATTTTAAATTACTAATTAAATCAAATCAAATCTGACTCTACACCGCTATCTATGTAGTCTTTTAACAAAATTCCGCAACTGCATGGAAGCAGTCGAGTCCAATTGTTGATGTGCATAAGACTGCTGGGTATGGTAACTTCAATACTATCGGAGCGATGCGCCTCGACAATGTGTTTGGCGACTTCTTTCGGATCCAATAGACCCAAAAGTGAGGGGAATTTTACCTTTGGATGCTTGCATAGTCCCGTGTTGGTCATGTAGGGATAAATTGTTGTGACACGGATCTAAGATAAAAAACCAAACATAAAAAATTTTTAATTATACTTTTAAAGCGTAACCAACCAGATCTTTGTAGGGTCCTTCGCGTAGCTCCTCGTGTAGAGCCTCCATTAGACCGCGTACTGCATATTTGGTTGCACAATATGGTACCAAGTTAGACAAACCAACTAAACCTGCTATAGACGATAGACAGATAATATGTCCACGTTTCTGTTCCTTCATTTGTCCCAAGAACGCCTGTATCGTCCAAAATTGCGAGAATACATTCACATCAAAGACACGATGTATTTCCTCGGCTGATTGCTGTGGCAAGGGATGAGTTGGCATAATGCCCACATTATTGACCAGTACCGATATGGACCCCACTTCCTCTTTGACACGTTCTGCAAGAGCCAGCACCTTCTCGCGCTTGGACACATCACAGCTGTAATTGCATACCTATTTAGCAAAATACTAATATTTATTGAGAGAATTGAACTTTACCTAAAACTGTGTACGGCGCCACGACCTAATTGCTTTACTTTCCGTACAGTTTCCATATTATTCTTCTCATCGATATCCACACACACAACTGTACTGCCCCAGGCTGCATAATGTAAGGCCAGCTCTCTGCCAATGCCATGACCAGTACCGGTTATCTAAGGTTTAGATTAAGATTGTCTGTTTAGAAATTCGTATTCTTGGATATAATATTAAATAACATACCAGGACAACTTCACTGCTTATATCCTTCTGATTTTTTGGTAATACCGCACGAACCAGCGCTATAATCAGTTCAAGCTGAATTCGCGCAAACAGCACTAGAAACTGCAGAAAATCTTGGAGCACATCAAAGAGTCGTTTGGATGCAGTTGTGGTGCTGAAAATTAATAAATTATTATATCCTTCAAAATTGTGGAGAATTTACTTAAACCTGACCCAAACTCAAGTGAACTTGGCAAACATTTAAAATTGGCAAACGATTTACAATTTTTTATCATTTTGTTTTTTGTTTCTCATTTACTTAATTTATCTATTCGTATGCAATCATGAGTATATTCGGAATGGGCAATGGTCAATGTACAAACGGTCAGTAGACTTTGTGGCAGTCGCTGTGATGATAATGGATACAGCTACAACTGCAGCTCCAGCTCCAGCTGGACACTTGCGTCAAGTATTGACGATAACCACTTGACCCAGTTTTTCCCAGAACTTTGACTAAAAATTAACTTTAATTGTAAATATTAAATTTCAAAGGGTATTGCCTAAAGGGGCGTGGCATTATTGATATATTGACTTTAACTTAACAATGGACACTTAGAATATATTACAGACTAAATTTATACAAATATTTTACTTACTGAATTATTTCACGTTCAATCATATTGCATATAATTTCTGTGGCCACCTTTCAGCTTTAGGTTTACCTTTGAGTTTGGGTTTAAATTAAGTATTTGGTCTTGGAGGTCTTTGTATGTTTTTGTTTTCTGTTCGTGAACTTGTTTAGCTTTTGTTATCCAAATATAAACAGAACTAGCGACCTGTAAATTAAAAATGATGTTTTTATTTTTTTAATTATTTATTGTTAAGTCAAATACAAAATGTAATTGTATTGTAACAAGATGTCTTCCGTATTTCCGTGTTTTGTTTATTTATTTTAGTTTCAGTTTTAGTTTTTGTTTTAGTTTAAGTTATGTATTTTTCACAGCGCTTTTCATTTAAACAACCGGCAACTGAAAATGCTGGCCAAGACGCGTCAGTCACTGAACAGGATGAGGGGGCAACTGAAATGCAATATTTCCACTTTCGTTTTTTGTGCTTTGGCCACTAAAATGAAAATTACGTGCACTTCAATGTGGCACACACATACGTATATACACTCTCACATTCACACACAGTCTTGCACATCGATTACGCTATGCCAAAATATATATATATATATATAAAGAAAGAAAGAAAACTGCAGGCGGTTTTTCTTTAACACAGCCATAGAGCAAGGGGCAGACTGACAAGCGCCAGACATTGGCGTCTCTTTCGAGTGCAGCTCTTTTCCGTTAGATTCTCTTGACTGTCCGTTTTGTTGTGGCAACACAGTCGTATTGCATGTTGCAATGGATATGTGGGCATGTGGCAAGTGTATGTTTGCTGCAATAAGTAGCAACTTAAACGAGGTGTGTCAAGTAAGTTATTTGCAGATTTTCAAAAACACTTGTAACATGTTTAATTTCTTTGTGTTACACACGGCGTATACTTAATATTTACCACAAATAATTTAATTTCTATTATGCAATTTCAATGTATTTGTTATTAATAAGTTAACTCTTCCAAGTAGATATTTAACCGAAACGCTTCAGTGCTCGCCAGAAACTGATTAAAGCGTAGTGCGCGCAAGCCCCAAGAAACCTCATGAGCATAGTTGAGCCAGTACCCGAACTACCGCTCAGTGACAACCAGAGAGCAGCATGTCAAAGATCGACAAAGAGAGCGATCCTTGGATACACAGATTAGCTAGCAAAGTGAAGGACACCAGACCTAAAAATGGTTTTATTGTTGTTGTTGGGAAGAAACCAAAACCAGAAACAACCTTCAAGTTTACAAGTTGTAGACAAAGCGTAGTACTCAGCTTCCATAATCAACATGTTATTGTCTTGTTTTTATGTTGTTGTTTAACATGGTTTACCGTTTTCTTTATGCCAAGTTTTCAACTTCACTTGATGACTCTGCAAGTCCAAGTTCAAGATCAGTTGATTTAGACGATCAGTCGACAATATACATTATTCATACCTAAATGTATTGGAATGCATACGAAGAATAAATTAATGATATCTTGCATGGAAGTACTTGGTGTCCTTCAATTAATCGCTTTTTTACTCTCTCTCTTTGTCTCTCTCTCTCTCACAGTCTTCTCTCTCGCATTCTATCTCTCTATGTCGCTGCGATAACCTGTATCTCATTTTGTTCTGAAAGTTACTTTCTGTTTTCTGTTTGCTGTTTTCTGTTGGTGAAGGTCAGTTTTGGGCCGCTGCTTAATATATATTCATTAATTGAATAGCTCTCCGATCGACGATCCATTAACATAATTGGTGTCAATTTGATTTGGTCGATCGTCAGCTGTTTTTATCAGCAACAATATTAGCGAAAGCAACAAAAATTTGCACTCTGTTAATTAAGTGACGTGACAAAAAATAAACAAACATTTCAGATACATAAGTACTTAAGCTATAATTAAGCTAATCATATATTAAGCTCGATTATAGTATAAATGGAATAGTCTAGCTAAATGGGTCAAATGCAGTCGTATCATAATACCATCTAATTGTATTTGGAAAGTAATTGTAAAGGGTTAATTTGTCAAGTATTATCAGTAACTGAAAGCTACTTCAATTTTAATATTAATATGGGTTTTAGGTATCTTAAGTTTTATGTATTTTATATGCATTGAACATCGATTTATTTGTATAAGGAAATCATTAAAGTTACGCTTTATTTACCACAAATCAAAATAAATACATTTAGTCTATATATATATATACATATAACTGTTTAATCAACTTGCTTTCCCCTGATTCCAATCAGAAGTGAAGCGGAATAAACATACCACCACAAAACGCGGCATGTAACGCAATATTTGATTTAATGCTCAAGTTTATTGGTTCATAAGTTTTACTCTATTCATATATAGTATTTCAAATAATATACATATTTATTGTTAGTATTATTATTACTTTCATTTGCCTAGATTATGAATCAATATGTCATGTCAAACCCGACAAAAGCAATCTTAAAGCAAATAGGAGTTTCAGATCCCAAATGGAATAACAATTGATTTAGATTAAAGATTTAATTATATTTAAAAAATAACTCTATATATCTATTAATAATTCAGTATCAGCAATTGGTAATAATTGAATTCAATGCAGTTCATTTCCAAATGGACTTAAAAACCCAAAGTTTTAGTTAATTTTTCGTATACATTAACTCTCACTGTGTAAATAGATGCAGCAAGTGGGTCTAAAAGGTCGAATTATATTTCTATTATATTACGCCAATGTATCACACCCTTTTGATCAATTTTTATGTTCCACCCATGGGTTCAGGACATGGAGTATAAATATAATATAAAAGTACATATGTTAACCTTGACTTAATGTGTGCATTAACACATTATATATACCGAATCCGATTCTAGCTTTGACTCCTATTCTAACTTTATTCACTAAGTGCTGTCAACAGTCCTTTTATGGTAAAAATGTATATAAATATATGTATAAATAGACAAATACACTCATATATATATATATTGATATGCGTGTGTTGCTAATTGTCAATCGGCCCACTTGTTCGTCTACCGGCATTATGAGGGGGCATGCAACAAACAAATAAACAAGCAACAACCTAACAACGAGCCATGAAAATGCAAATAAGAAGCAGCAGCAGCAGCAGCAGTTAATATACGCCACACGCTTACGTTGTATTACATTACGTTACGGTACGTTACGTATAGTGACTTAGCACTGCCTAAAAGACGGCTTCAGTTCTCACTAGTGTGTCGAGCGGCGAACACTTTATAACGGAAAGAAAATTCAAAAATATCAAATTAAAATGTGAGTAAATTTTAGGTTTACTTCATTTGTATATGTGAGTAGTGTATATGTACTGGTGTGTGCGTGTGTGTGTGTATTTATATTGAGCTCGTGATTTGTTTACCTGTCAAAATAATAAATAAAAGTTTCGTGTTGCCAGTGCCGCATCAAATACATTTATTATTATTGTTGTTGCTTGTTGTTTGTTGTTCTTGCGGTGTTTTACTTTTATTTTGTTGCCGTTGGCATTGGATGACGCGGAAGCAAAGTCCGTTAGAAATGTAACTACTTATATCTTCTCAGTGGCATTCATTCGCTTTGGTATTATAGCGCCAGTCAGTAGTTTGAAAAAAAAAAATAAACTGTCCTGGGCCCAAGTGCAGTGTCAAAAGTCAGAGAATAATGGATGGTTTGAGGTCGAGGTTGCCGTTGACATGAAAAATGCTTTCCACTTACCTATGAAATTCAATTGAATTTTTAGCTCAATTACCCGTAAAAATGTTCATGCAATCAATCATTGCAACAGTTTAGCTGTCAATTATTTTAAGCTCTGTTTTAACAGTCAATAAAGAAATTTATATTTTATTGTATTTCAATTCCTTTATAGGAAGCTATACGATTT
Source organism: Zygothrica quintamaculata (assembly GCA_037044455.1). Classification (NCBI taxonomy): domain Eukaryota; kingdom Metazoa; phylum Arthropoda; class Insecta; order Diptera; family Drosophilidae; genus Zygothrica; species Zygothrica quintamaculata. Next base: position 32,695 of record JBAMBS010000275.1, on the reverse strand, counting down.
GTATTTTGTTTGTGTCGCATCGATATGTCGTTATCTACGGCGTTGATGCCACAACAGCGACAGCAGTGTAATCCGAAGAATGCTAGAATTTTTGCCAGAATCTTTGCTCAGCGCTATGGTAACTGGAACTATATGAAGAGAAGAAGTATTTGTCACAACACTGGCGCCATTGTGGAACAACAAGCACAAGGACAAGGACAAGGAATTGTGAAATGTGTAAGCAAAGTTGGCAATTCCCTACAGACACAAAGGTTGTCCAGCCTTATGTCGCCGCAACAAAAACATTTGCCAATAGAGGACTACCGCATATATTCCCAAAGCGTCGACTTAGAAGCCTTCTTTGGCAAGGACGAAAAGTGCGAAAAGGTATCGGATATTTGTCTACTAAACGATCACTTTATACTGGTCAAGATGCCAAACGATCATATCACAGTCGAGAGTCAGTTAACCAGGCCAACTGCCGCTGACGTGCAGCGAAAATTTAGTTCCAAATTGCCACGCTGTTTTAAATGCAATCGGGGTAGTCGAGTTTCACCCATACTGGAAGAGCTGGAGGTGCAGCCCACGCAAGCCATTAGCCCATGGAATTCAAATGATAATGATGATGATGATGACGTGGAGGTCTTTGCCTCGACAACTCGTATTATACCCGCCCTTAAACAGCAGGAAATTCAAACCAACAAATCAGCACAGAAGCCTGTAATTGTGGAACAGCCTCATCCACGGTGTAATTCACCAGAAACCACATTGCAGTTACGTTTTGAGACGCTACAATCACCACCAGGTCTGGTAGCTGATTCTCACACGCACTCCATCAGTCGAGGACCTTTCTATTGGTTTCTGTGGCCATTTCGTCGACGCTCTGCAAACAGATCTAAAGCTCAACTGGCCGCCGTACATAAAACCTACTTTGTAAGATGGAACAAGCCTCCAGAAACAATATGGAATGGCTATGGTGTGGAGCGTATTGGAGCAGTAGATAAAGTAGGACTACGTCGCTGTCGTTCAGCAATATTTTAAATAACTTAAAGCTTAGCTTTTGTATATATTTTGTATACAATTTTACTTGTAAAATAATTCTTGACTAAAGAACTCCAAATAATATGAAATAAAATTAAATAAACTACATAAATATCAGATATCATATCGTATAATGTATAGAGTGTTAACAACTGAAGTAGGACGAACTCAAACTAACTTAATATCACCAAGTTGCTACTTATTTTATTACCTGAACACACGTCAAAGTTAATTTCCGCATACAAGTTGAAAAAAAAACAAACAAATCCTTACGCTTGGTTAAGCTACTAGTAGGAGGAGGATAAGAAGTAGTCAAAGTACGTAAATTGCAGTCCAAATGCAGATAAAGTAAAAAGTTTAACTCCTTTTACAGTGGAATTTGCACGCGTCCGTGAAGTCAAACCCAGGCCAGACCATGCCATGAGGGTCTATACTGGGGCTATAGGCTATAATGTAGCTTACATTGTTGTTGGTGCCGTTGATGTTGACGTTAAGTTTGGCGTTGGCGCATACCGTGAAGAGGGGCTTCATTAGCAGTGCCAAAGGCATTGGCTGCCGTTTTCAAAGAATATCGGGCAATGTCGTTCGTTACTCTCGCTTGCCGCTAGGTGGCGCTGGCTGCGAGGCGTGCGACTAATTACGACTTCCACAATTCGAGGAGCGACCATAAAAACAATGGACCCAACAGTAAAAAAAAGCACACGATAATACAACCAACTACTGTCCAATGAATACCTCAAAACATTCGCAATTTCCCCACACATACTCTCTCTCTCTCCTTCTCTTTCTCACTCTCTGTCTCAGTTTGTTGTAGCTGTCACGGCTTCGACTGCAGCTCCGTATGCCGCAATATACATAATAATAAAAGTAAATATGTTAGTATTATGAATGCTCGACGTAAATTTACCCTTTACCTGAATGGACTGTTTTCGACTTTTATTATAATTATTATTAGATATATTTTTATTTTAATTATTATTATTATTATTATTATAAATATTTATATTTTTATTATTATTTTGATTGAAATTATATTGTGTTATTTTTTTTATTATTATTATTTTTAAAATTTTTTGTATTACTTTTATTATTGTTATTATTATTATTATAATTACTATATTTATTATTATTATTATTATTATTTTTATTATTATTATTATTTTTATTTTTATTTTTATTATTTGCATTATTATTAAATTAACTTAAGTTCAGCTACTTATACAAAAGTCTGGCAAACATATTTTTTTATTATATTTACTACTTTATGAGTAAAGGGTATTAAAATTAAAATCGTCACGCCAGGCGTCAGTGCAGTGAAGCAATCGCGGCGTGAACAAAGCCACGGCAAACCCAAAGGAGCTGAATGTATTTATATGTATATGTATATACAATATATGATGGCTGACCTGGCTAGAGTTAGGCCTGGAGCTGGTGTTGCTAAAGTTATAGCTAAAACTGAAACTGCCTGGCCAACACTATGGCACCAGGTCATAATAATAAACCATTAATATTAATATGCAGCAGCAGCTAAGTTTCAAGCCTAGGCAGGCATAGGCCCCATTGCGATAAGACGCCTCCGTTTCGGTTTATCAAAAATCGAACAACAAGTCTGAAAAGCGACGCAGTTGTACAACAATTTTCATATAATATACCCATTGTTCTCTCTCATGATTGCCCTTCAACGGTCTGTTTCGACTATTTGTCATTAATTACAATGTCGGCTGGGTACAGGTGAGCACATTAGCATTGTCCATTTATTGGATTAGATGCCATAGATTGCGATGGAGTAGAAGTGGTATAACACATTGGAAGCTTAGACTACACTCAGGACAAAACATCTATTTTCCTATATATATATAGATATATATATATAAATATAGCTATAGTTATTGATGGGTTAAAACAATATCTTAATGTTAATTGTAATCAATTAAAGAGGAATATAAATCTAGTCTGTGCTTTACAATATAAAATATAAAGTAAGTAATATAAAAGATAAGTAAATATATTTAAATAATGTTCATGTTCCCGGTGAGTTTCATTTGAAAACATTTTCTAGTTTTTCTTTTTTTTTAGAGCTGCATCTGATGTATAAAATAGCGTAACGGTTCCAGATTCCTAACTTAAAATTGCACTCAGTTTGTGGTGGAAGCAGCTAAATAGAAGAAAGACACTTGCTGGGCAAAGTTGCCAAAAGGAAGCTGACAAGTTGCTAAACCAAGCAGGAATTGTAAAAGGAGCAACAGCAGTACCAGCAGCAACAGAGGCAGAAGGTCCCGCCAAGCATTCCAAATCGATTACGACTATTTGCAAGATCAAAAGCAGAACATTATCAAGCTATATCTATCTTACTCGCTCCGTTCCTCACTTACTGTCTCCCTTTCACAACTCTATGTGTTATTAATAAAACTCCAACTGGCAGCGCAGCTAGAACAGCTGAGAAAGAGAGAGAGAGAGAGAGTTTACAGAGGGAGAGAAAGGGAGATATTTAGACATCTTTGCTAGAAGATCATCGCAAAACAGAAACAGTTGGTGGTAGCAGTTCGCATAACAAAGTGTTGACAATTCCGGGTTCAAGTCCAACTGCGCAATGACCTTCGAGTCCTGCAATCATCGTTAATGATTCCAATGTCCTTGTGCGCCTCAATTTGACAAATCAATTTGTGAGTTAACAGCGTGCGTCTACAAGACGACTCCGACTCCGACTTAGTATTCAAGTCATCGAGTCAGTGGGACAGCAATGGGTATGCATATGAACACATCAACGAGGACACAAAACTGCATGGGACTAGGATAAAATACTACCATCTAAACACCTACAGTAGTAGTTGGTATAACAACCCAAACCAAAATGTTTGCCAATAGACTCCCTAAATGATAGTATGTTTCGACATGTCGTGGTAGGAGGAGCTAACGAACAGTTAAGATAACATATGAAGGGATAAGCAATTGTATTTCCCTTTTTGTAACCTTGGCAAGGAATAATTTTACTGAATTTTATTAAAAATAATCTTCAGTATGAAGCAGAAGTATATTCCTTATATCCATTCAATTGTCTACATCACAGATTCTTTAACTGTTCAGTATATTACACATATATATTCCTGTTGAATATGAACCCAATTATCCTTGATTTAATACAATTCACTTCCTTATCAATATCCTAGGTCGATCCATTCAGTGTATTCATAATATGAAGGAATTACATACATTATCCTCGATTATCCTTGACTTACAGACTTGCAACTCAGCCTTTAAGGTAACACTGTACATACAAACACCTCATTAGCAAGGATTATCAGAGTGTCCTCGCTGTGCACAAGAACTCTGTCCATTTACCTGAGTTTGACTTGGTTCCGTACCAGTCCCGTCTGAAAGCTAAGCCTTTCCCGCTTAACTCTTGCCTGTGCTGGACTTTGGGAAGGGGTTTTTATCCTATCCTCGGCTAAGTGGTGCGCATGCGCTTGAGTCGAGAAGAAGAATGACGGCAAATAAAACTTTATGGGCCATCGTAAAAGTGTCGAATTCTGTGCCGGACTCAATCTCATATATCTCTCTCTCACTCTCTCTTTTACAATCCTGCTTTTGGTTTTGGCTATTTACTACATGCTTCCTGGCAGCAAAGGATTATTTCCGACCTGGCTTATCCTCGAGTTTTCTCTTCGCAGTTTGTTTATACTGTGTGTTTGTCCTGCTTGGCAAATCCTTTCGCCACCTTACTACACGGTTTGACGCTACGGTTTGCCAAATCCTGGAACTAAAATTTATTCGCACAATTCGCCAAATGTTTTGCTGGGATTGTCCTGGGACTGCACGTCTATAGTCCATCATGCATAGTCCTTATAGTCATTTAAAGGTTCTTGTCTGTCGCCAGAGTCTGTAAATATTTTGAGGTTTTGCGCTTCTTATGCACCAGGCAACGCCCGTTCTCTAAAGTGCAAAATAATGCTATAATTGGGCCATCATGGACATCATTGCAACAGGTACCGTCAAACCATTTATATTAATGGACAAACTACAAAAATAAAAATAAAGAAACCTATAAAAAAATTATAAAGAAATTAGAAAAAAAATAAAAAATAAAAAAACGGAAAAAAATTAAATTAAATTTTGGACTCATCTTTGGGAACCTATTGTAAATTACTATTTTCCTATCTTTTGAACACGTTGAACACATTGTCGATTCATTAATCAAGAGCAGCACAGCTTCAAGTAGCCGACGCTGCTGATCTCTCAAGCTTTATCAGGAGTGGGATACGCATGTTGTCGGAGCAGCTGCGAAAACTTCATTAATCCAAATCTCAAATAAAGTTCAAGTCCAACATAGACTTGCCTCCTAACTTCAACCTTAACTTCCACTTTAACTGCGACTTTAACTGCTACTCTAACTCCTATTTTGGCTTTCAGTTGTAATTCTTTATCGCTACTGAAAATTAATGTGCTCATATTTACGAACTGCTCATATTTAAAAATTTATATTAAAACAACAACAGCAACAATAACAACAGCAACAATAATAACAACAACAACAACAATAATAAAAACTACTTGAGCTACTGTACTAATAAGGTCGGGGAATTGATGGGTTGATGAATCAAATTTTAATTAAAGTTTATTGAGTTTATTGCATTATTAGCTTGGTTGGAGATTAGAAGCAGTAAGAGAAGAAGGAGTAGTAGTGGCAGCAGCATCAAGCCGGAGAAATCTTGGGTGCTATTAAATTGGCATTAGACAAGCTTCAAATTGGGCTTAGCCATATAAAACCAGCAATGGGATTAACACTGTTCCTTGTGAGCCAAAAACTGCTCTAAGATTTAGGTTTGTAGATGTAGATAGACAAAAGGTAAACAAAAGATCAAAAATAACTGGACAATAGTTGGTAAATAATAGTTGGACAATGGATCTAGTTCTACTTTTTTTGTGCAAATCTTTAAATTGTTTTTGCCAAAAATATTTTAGAAGTACCTGGAACATGAAGGCTGTTAAGTCGATTGCAAAGTCAATATTTGCTTTAGCTGTCAACAAAACAAGAGATGAAAAGAAAGAAAGAACAGACAAAGAAAGGGAAAGATTAGGCTAAATATTTATATGTTTCAGTTATGTTTTTGCTATGTGGAAAACTAGATTACAATAATATAAACCCAAAGATAGGCGCAAATACTTAGGATCATTTGCGCCGGCGGCGAATGGCGACTGCCAACAAAACGATAAACGATCGATACGATTTTGACCTGACTTCATTAATTGCCACTTGTTGCGCACGTAGATAGGAATGGTTAGCTAAAGATAGGTGTTGAGTAGTGTGTGTATTGGAGGTAGTAGTTGATGATTCAAACAGGATAAATAGTTGGGCAGAGTAGGTGTGAATTTGAGGTAAACTGTTGGTACTCTTTGGGTCTTTGGGCAATTACTCAATTCGATAGAATTGTTGGGCAATTAACACCTTGGTTGGAGTTTCTATCAGTTATAGTTCTTCTGATGAGGATACGCATGGAACAGGACAACGTTTAGGCCAATTTAATATGAAACAAGGAACTTCCGTATTTGGTATATGCATTTTAGAGTGCACATTTGGCATTGACAACTCGTAATAACTCTCGCAGCATGGAAGTTTTTGGGTAACCCGTGGAGTTTGTTGAAATCTCTCTCTAACCAAGATCGTTGTATATATATATATATATATATACGTTGTATATATATGCGTAGCTACTTAAAGGCCCTAATGTGCGCAGCATTCGCAGAGCATTTGGCAAACTGCGCTTTTGATTTTTAGTTAGTTTCTAGAGATTTTCCATTACCCCGCTGGGAACAGAAGCGTGTCAAGGTCTATTGCTACTGAATGGGCACAGCGTGTCTGGCAATTCCAGGAGAAAGAGAGTTTACTTATTTTCCTACTACTCTTATGTTAGAAAAATTTAAATTTAAAATTACTCTTTAAGTAAATTGTATAAATTAGAAATATTTATTATAAACTTAACTAAATATTTTACACATTATATATATGGACAGTTACTCAACAAGGTATACGGATAAGGTAAATGCTTTAGATTAGGACTTGGGATTTAGGTACCCATATGTGGTGCTATTGGTTACTACTACTTAGAACTAGCATAGTGTACATGAATCTTTGGCGACGTCAATCAAAAGTTTAAAGGTAAACGGTGTTTAGCTTCAGTTTGGTTCATGACCTATTCCTGATCCTAGTACCAGGAGTGGTAGAACGTCTGTGGCGGCATCGTTGTATAGTTCATCTTCGAGGGTGAAGAGAAAGCGGCTGCTGCGGCGGCTGCATTGAAGTTCTGCTGCATAAAATGCGTTGACGAGCTGCCTGGATAATGTGGTGTTGCATACTGGGGATGATGCGGATGGGGATGAGGTGCATGTGCATGCGGATGATGAGGATGTGGGTGATGTGAGTGGGTATGGGAGTGCGTTGTGGCTGTAGGATATGTAGCATATTGTGGTGCCGCATGATGCTGATATGTATGGAACATCTGGTGGGCACTTGAGGAGGCTGCTGTCGCTGACACTGATACCTCCAAGTTATTACTCGTAGAACTGGTGGAGTTCAGTGAATCCTCTGGCGAGAGTGGTGCATTGGGACGCATGCTCTGTATGTTAGAGCTCCAGCTGTTGTATAATTGTGGTTGTCCAACTGCTGCAGCAGCGGCTACCAATTCAGAAGCTTCCACCTTCAAGGCTGTAGCAAGCTCTTCGCTGCCGGCACTGGCATTGGCTAAAACTTGCACCGGCTCAGTTGCACCCACAACCGCTGAGAGGCTGTTGGGTGTGGGCGGCAGTTGGCCAAAACCTGATGAGATTGACTCGTTGGGACTTTCGTTACGTGGCATTGTCTGATGTGGTTCAGATTCAGTGCTGTAAACGGAACTACCAACGCCTAGATGACTCTCATAATGTCCCTGCTCGGGCGCCACGTGAGATACTGTAATGTTTGTGTTATTGTTAGAGTTGTTAGCAGTGCTAGGCATAATGTAACTAGCCGTGCTGGCAGCGGCGGGATTGTAGAACTGATGATGATGTGGCGGCGTATTGGCCGAGTTCAATGGAGAAAGATTGCTGCAGAGTGGTGTAAGATTGTTACTGCCTGTGGTAGCCACCGGACCGGCGGTACTGTAGAAATCATATTGATGTTGGTAGACGGCGGCTGCCGCATCAATGGTGGGCGGCATTGGCATCATGGACAAAGGCGTAAGATGTGAGCTGGCATTGCTGGCAATGGAGACTGGCGCTGAGACGCTGCTGCTTGACACGGATGTGTGTTGCTTACGTAGACGGGCACGTCGATTGCTGAACCACACCTGAATACGCGCTTCGGTGAGGTTGGTGCGTTGAGCCAGTTCCTCACGGGTGAAGATATCTGGATATTGGGTGCGTTCGAAGGCGCGTTCCAGCTCCTCAAGTTGGGCGGCGGAGAATGTAGTGCGGCAGCGTCGTTGTTTGCGCTTCAAGGCAATTCCTGGCTCACTTTCACAGTCGGATATGTCTTCATCAGACGGTTTGTTCTGGCCATGTCCTGAGTTCGACACAGAGGGATCAGAGCTGCATGAACTAGAAGATGGCTTACAAGCTTCGCTGTCTGAGGGAGCATCGCGGCCGCGCACCAGGCGCGATATAGCAGAAACGGATGGAACCATACTGCGATCGCAGATACCTTCGCGTATAAGCTTGTCGCGTATCTCCCAGGAAAACATGCCGGGATTGGTACGTTTGTATTCTTCAATGCGACTCTCAATTTCCGGTGTGGCAATGCGCGGCTTCGAGCCGCCAATAACACCTGGCCGTATGGAGCCTGTCTCCTGGTAACGATTTAATATCTTGGATACACATCCATGCGAAACGCGCAGTTGACGTGATATAACACAAGGTCTAACTCCATCGGCGGCCAGCTCCACAATCTTGAGACGTATATTATTGGGTAGTGGGCGTCCATTAATAAATACTCCACCAAGCTGATTAACGCGTCCTTGGCCACTATTCATATCTGTGTGAACAAGGTAAATAGAAAGTTAGTAATTGATATTGAAATGGTTTTCCAATTGCCAGATAGACAGCGCGTGTCGGCAGAACGTTTTCCGCGCCTTGTGCCACTTGATTTACGACACCTGTAACAATTGACTTCCCCGGAACGGGAAGCAATCTCAGTGAAGGTCGCACGTCTTTTGAGTCTTTACCATTTGCAAATGGTTGGAATACAAATACTAATGAGTATATGTTAGCGTCCTTGGGCGCTTGGACACTTACCTTGCATTGCCGAATATCCATTGAAAAAGGGTCTGTGCATGGCGGCGGCAAATGCGGTTACAGTCATAGTTGGTCACAGCCACACAATATTCCAACTCCAACTTTTGCTTATATGCAAACACTAGCGCCGATAACAATAACAATATCTATTTTGTCACACTATTTTTACGATAATATTATATTAGTCAAAGTTTTATAAACCAAAATACTTGGTCTTAATCAATCAATTAGTCTTAGTTTAAGTCTCTTAATGTTACTACGAAAATGAAAACGAATCGAACGACTACGACTACGACGACGGCGTTGACGACAAAGACGTTCGGTATGTCTGACTCGTTGCGCAGTCTTTGCCTTACTGACTTCAACACATCAGATTCGTGCAAGATCGTTGCCTTTCTGTGAAGACGTCGACTAGCGGCAATAGCAGCAGCAGCAGCACACAAGATGTCAGCCATCGCGTCAGGTAAAAACACGCGGACCAATCGCAGCGCTTGCCTTAGCTGCCTCTTGCTCGCACTCGCACATGATCGGCGGCATAATGTATTGCATTGCTGTAGTTACTCGCTTAAGGGCGTTATTAACAGCACCAATGGGAGCTCTTTGGCCCCAAAAGCCTTGAGTTTAAGTCCACCGGCAACTTCAAAACCATTGTTCCATGGTCCTTGTCCCTTTGACCTAGTTACCAGTGTCATACATTGCTTAGGCAGCAATTCTTGTTCTGAGCATTTGTGTATAGGCAGCAGGTGTAATTGAATTAGACATTGGAATGGAACATATAATGCAATCGAGTATGCATTAAATAGTTTACAAGCGTAATATATCCTTTATTGATACCTCATTAGTACCCATTATTATTAATGATTCGAAATCGGAACAATATTTCATGTATAGTGCAGTTGCTTCCAACTTCCTGAACAATGCAAATCGCGATCAACCAACCCACTTCTTGTTGTACTTAGCTGTTCTAAACAAATTACTTTCAAGATGAATGCTATGTATTAGAGTTTATGGTGGAACAAGTGCACAAGCTGCTTCATTAAAGATTCTTTCCATTCCGAATATTTATATCCTTATACGAAAGTATAAAAAACATCCAGTTTTGTAGCCTTAAAACCAACCCTTGTTTCAGCTCTTACAAATAATATCCATATCCATATCCTTGTCACGCTTAACTCCAACGCACTCTTGCCCGTCACATGGTATACTTCATCGGGAGTCGGGAATTCTGGAAGTTTGATTAATTATGAAATTTCATGCAACGAATGTCCGCTGGAAGAGAACAAAGTATCGAAAAGGTAAGAAAGCCACTGGCACCCACTGGTTCAGTAAAATTGGATAAACAGAGCAAATTACAAGAATAAGATAGAGAGAGAGGAAAAAGAGACTGAGAGCGCCAAAAGGTGAAATTAATGATGTGGCGTTCAAAAGGTAAACGCCAGCGCGGAAATTGGTATACGAATAATTTGAGCGTATCCGAGATATGCAGGAGGACGTGACGAATTGTAAACCACCATATCCTGAAATAGTGTAATGGTTGCAAGGACAGTGAAGACCGCAGCAAAACAAAGACTGCGTTTCTACTGCTCGGTGTGGCTGCCCGTTGGGTTTTTGGTTAAGCAAACCCAACGGGAGTACCAATAGAAACATTTTCACCTATATGGATAGCGATCGTGTCCTTGATAATTATACAAATTGTTGACCTTGAACACTTTTAGCTCATAGAATTTTAACTAAACCAATATTTGGATCATCGGAATCATCCAATAAGGGCGCTAAACAGCTCATAAGACACATGGTAGATCGATCGGTCCTCGTTGATTTCTCAATTTGTGGTAACAATGAGAGATGAAAAGGTAACTCATATAACGCTAATTTCTCGCTATCAACGTAGCAAAAGTCCAGGCACTAGAGTCATCTTCAACTTTATTCACGGGTACAAATAACAACAAGAAAAACAACAACGACAACGAAGAAAAGCAACAAATAGAGAACAGTAGGAGGTAGCGGTGCCATAAACATCGTCGCATTTCCACGAAAGCCAAGCGCAAAAATGCCAAACGCATCCTGCATGAATAAGGAGTGCTAAAGGACTTTTTATGATGCCACCTACGGCGCTATGAATGAATATCATCTCTCTCTTACTCTTCTCACTCCTGCGCAAGTTTCGCCTAGCGGGAATTACCTGCCGTACTGGAATATGGGCCCAGAGCCCTAAATGGTCGCAGTCAACTCTCATGTTCCATTTTCTCTCTTTATATATTTATTAATATAAATTGTCCTGTAATCAAAGTGTTTATGTAGATTCTTATCTAATGCACTACCACGCCTCTTGTTCACATTTTACGCCCACACACCTGCATTTTCGATTCAATCATAATCAGGTTAGTCGTGGCTGCTCCACGCTTTGTAATGATTGTAAAATATTTACACTTTTCTTTCTATACTCCCTCCTTCCCATTCTGTCTCTCGTCTTTACTATATTCTTCATTCTCCATGGAGATTTCTATTGCTGTTGGCCAATCGATTCGCTTTGGGCACACGTAATGTGGCTTCTTGTTGTCACAGATTTCCTTCAACGGCCTTGATTGTTTCCTTCCATTTCCCTTCTTCTGCTCCCAATATCTCTATTACAGACTTAAACAGTTTTTTTTTTATTTCTTTTGCCGTGTAACAAATTTCTATATGAAACACAAATCAAGCAAGACTCCCGTTCAACAGTATTTGGAGTACTCCACCGGGCCATAAACTCTATGGGTATATAAAAAGATGGAAAGAGAATAATAGTACATATATCAGATATGGTATCATTGATATATATACCATAGTATCTTATAACTGTAAGAAAATGAATATGATGAGTTGAATGTTTTCCATGACTATGAATCCCAAAGAAAATGTTAAATAATTTAACCAAATCTGAAATAAATTAAAAATAGTTTAACTTTTAATCGATTTCATTTTAGTAGAAGTTTTATATATATTAAAATTTAGTTTAGGTACTGTAATAAAACTGCAGGATTCATACCAAAAATGGTGTGTCACAAGGAAAATGTTTAGCCCCTTTATGAAACTGTTAAAAATTTGTATTAACATGGTCGGGATTGCAGCCAAGGATTGACTTTTGGTATAATCCGCATTTATTTTTGGTAAATACGAGTTTCAATGTGCAAAAGCAATTTCTGCTCCGTTGAAACTTCTTTTGGGATGATTTCAAAGGGTAATGGTAAAGTGTAAGGAGCGATATGTTAGTGGCGATTGTAAAATGAAATCCTCGCTAAAGCATGCAAACAAATAGCAAATAGTAGAAAAGATGGTGTAGATTAGATGGAAAAGTCGAACAGCTTAGAGCAAGATCTCCGTGTAGATCTTCAGTTGACTTTTTCAAATATTTGTCAAAAGTTTTCAAGTGTTGAGCCAAGCCTAGCTGCGGCTGGGCATGATTATAGCGGCTAATCGCATTACGGCCGAACGTTTTATTGATCAACATTTGTAAACGATTTGACATGGCCGAATGTAGTAGATGGGTCTGGTCAGGGAACGAGTTAAACCGGCTCATGGATGGCGTCTCAGGTAGCTGTAATGCGGCTTAACGCAGCAAACGCCCATCGAGGGCTTTCCCATATCTCTGGGTATAGATAGATAGATATATGTATCATGTAGCTTTCTCATTCTCACTCCCACTCTGACTTCTAAGTTACAGTTCTACAGCGTTTTGTACGCCATCAGCGGCAAGGTAAATGCGATTAACCCTTAACCTTAACCCTTACACTCTCACCCGGCAGGCCATAGTGTGTTTAGTTTGGCTAATTGAAGGCATTAGTTGTTTGTGGGTCACGAGTTAGCTTCCAGGGAAATCCATTGTGTGCAAATTAACATATTTTATATTTCGATTGAAAGGTTTGCTATGCAAAAGGTGTTTCCATATGAGCCTGCCCACAGCAGTACAATGCAAAAGCATAATCCAATGGTTGGCCGCAAATTCCGAGTGTCGGTTAGTGGAACTGTAACCACATTTCGACACGGCCAGTAAGTTTATCAACGAAAAAGACGACGTGATGTCTGGCAAATTTTTTTTTAACATTTTTACATTCGTCATTTTGCCCGTACAGTAAAATGGGGACAATAGGTATAGGAGGTATACAGGGGATACGGGAAAGACATTGCCCGACGACACCCACTTTAACGAAAGTCATTAGCTGACCTGCGCCAGAGGAGGCCAGAGATGCAACAAATCGAGTGGCGACTGCTAAACGCTGTCGGCATGATCAGAGACCAACAAATTGATCATTAAACAGAAGGCGCAAGGTAGGCGCAACGCGATGTCGTCCACACTGCTGCAACATCCAACAAGAGATCAGCATCAGGGCAAAATCAAACATCTGGAGGCAACACTCATGTCGTTCACGCTTCGAAGGGAGCATCATCGAACATGCTGCAAGGCAAATGGATAAAACTTTGGTACCTTCACAAGAAGAAAGTGAACGAGGCAAACACCAAAATCTTTTGTGAAGTGGCAACAAGATTAATTTGTTTTACTGACTGTTGCACGTCAAAAGGTTCCAATTCCCGCAACATCAACATTAACAACAATAACAACATCAACCTGTTGTTTCCTACCAATATATATATATATATATATATATATATGTACACACATACAAACATAAATGTATTTTGTAATTGCTAGTGCTGCTATGTTGATCGAAAGATCAACTCAGTTTATCTATTCATCATCAGCTATTGACGTACTCTACGACCTGTTGAATAGGAGCTCTAAGAAAAGTAGGTGGCGTTTTTCTCACATACTACCACAGCTACCACCACATCCACAGCACTAGCTCAATCTTTGACGGCGTTTTAAACATTAGCAACGCTTCGCATCGGATATATGCGAATTTAAATAATATTATTCAATATTCTTCATTAATCAAAGCCGTTGGCTGCGTTTTGAAGATGCATTGCGAATGCTTAAATGTTATCAAAACTTAATTAGTGGGTGTGAACTTAGTTCTTGATTAAGGTACATTCTAATAATTTAAACACAGATGGTAAAATTTTCTTGAAATTTAAAACAATTGTACAAATGTAATATACCAAATTGATCAATTGATAAAAAAAGCACTCAAAAAACACAAATAAAAGTCAGACCATAAAAAATGTAAGCATGGCAAATTGACAGGCTGCTGAAGCAACTAACACATACAGTTAATTTCCGCTTAATCATACAGAACATTGCAGCAGCGACCCACATGAACTGCATGCTGGATGAAACAAGCCCCTTCCACATCCTTCAACATATAGCATGTAGCATGAACAGAAATCAAGACAGACACATGGGCTCATTTGCATGTTGATCTTCAGCGTTAAACGCTTTGATGGGGGTTTCCCATTGATGGGTGATAATGCGTGAAAAACGCACTAGGCGTTGCATCATTTCCCATAAGGAGATGGGGATAAGGGGACATGTATGGGGAATAGTATGGGTAAAAGGGACAATTGTAGACTTTTCAATTCGTTTAATTTTAAAAGGAAACTTGCGTGACTATTTTCCAGGAATTTTTCAAGTGCTTAATCGTTATTAGCACGGATGCCTATCAAAAAGAAAAATAAATAAATATATATAAATATAAATATATATATATGTATGTATCCAAGATACAGGAGCAATTTAATTTATTATTTATTAATTTAATTTAATTCTGGCAATAACTAATTACGACAATTATTGGAATAGTTGGCATATAAAGCCACAATCATTGCCATTCGCAAGGAACAATCGCTGCTACATAATGCGAAGATCATAAAAATACGCTATCTTCTTCTCTGGAAGGATGCATTGCGTTAAGAATGTAGTACAAAAGAATCCACCAAAAAAGAAAAAAAATGGTTAGGCGATCAGTGACCGTGAAATTGTGCGTATTCTTGGCCCAATGGTATATGGAAATCTATGTACAAAAGTTTCCCAAAGTAGAATGAAAAAAATAAGCAGGATCGAATTTCAGACAGAAAAAAGAGAAATGAAACGCCGGTATTCGTGTTTTATGAAGGTAGAAGGTAGAGCCAAGACTCCGTTCCTGTCAATACCATTGGTATTGCACATGGTTCCGTTCTGTTCAACATGTTCAACACTTCCCGAGAAAATTTGCGTGTGCTACAAATTCATCCAGGTAACTTTTAGTTCACAGCTATTTTATTACCGGCAAGCGATTATATATAAATAAACTGTTTATGACCAGGAACAGGACGAGAAGTCTTTTAGTGTCCTTAAAAATTGTGTCAAAAAAGAGCAAGTTCTATATTTAATAGCGCTGTGCATTGTTTACCCAAAGGGTTTTTACATTTTCGATTTTTGTTTTGACTTCTTGACTGCATCAGTTAAAGTTCCCTGAAAAAAGGTCGGTTTGATTTTTGAATTGTCCAAAGAAAGGATATTTATTAGTAGCCTTTAAAATATATTTGGTAGGAAAAAAATGTTATGAAAATTTTTAAATTAAAATTGTAACACATATTAAGCCCTTTAAAAATTTGTAGTGATCCATTCATTACGAGATTAGATAATAAACCAAATTTTATATTTGTTTAACTTACCTCCGCCCATGCTGCTTATTCAAGGAATGTACATACTTAAAGATACCGCCCCAACTTACCACAAACCGTAGTGTGCCGAATGGGAATAAGGATTCGCATTCAGACCCAGATTCGTTTTGCTCTTTGGTAAACGGTGCGGTTAAAACAGAAAAACTGCAAAACCAAACAGCAAAACCATATGAGAATGCGTTTAGAAGTTGAAAACATCAGTGGGTTCTCTACTAGGATGACCTTGTTGAGACTCCCTACGGAAATCCATATGTACGGTACGACTGTTGAGTAGTACTAGGTGTATCGTGCTAGTTTTCATAATTTGTCTCGCTTAAATCTGAGTCTCTTAAAGTCTCAGCTACTCTGTATGTGCGGTTTAAGTTCTGGTCGCAGGTTGGTCGCAGATCTTCATGTCTTCACAGCAAGGTGCATGACCTTACTGTGCTTGTGTTTCGCAGAATCACCACAAATATTTTGGGTGATTATTTTAGATAATCTTTGCCTAATGTCCTTGGATTGTTTTACGTTTCTACTCCTCTGACTTGGTTAGTACACTGTAAGAGTATTATATATGTTTTCGGTTAAAAAAAAATATATATTTCAAAAATATTAAAATTAGCGACATATTAAAAGTGTTTAAATTATATGTAGCTTTTGTATAAATATTTGTTTTTAAAACAATTTGCTGCAAAAATATTCTTTCTGTCTACTATATTGTACTATATTCAAATAATAACGATATTTCCGCTCAGTATTTATTTATACTCTTTGAACCAACTACTAAATGCAGTACTTTTGATGTTGGGGAAAGATATCGTTAAGAATATCGACACCAAATTTAATGATTGTACTCAATGCCATGTCAAACTAATCACAATAAATATTTAAAACAAAAAAACTAAATTAAATGTTTATAGTAATCGTTCTTGTTTTGTTTTAAAACATATTTTTTATAAGCATTTTCTTTAGCCTTAGGCTCTAGAGTCCACTGCAAAACTATCGATAAATCGTGTTAAGTGGCACATACACACACACAGTGTGTAGCAACTCATAAGAAGAAGAGGGGGTGGTGTTACATCGTTTTTGGAGCACATAATTAATTTAGATTAAATAAAAAAATTGAATAAAATGTCGGAGCCAAAGCAAAATGGTGATGCTGATGACTTAAACGATCTGCTCGACAGTGAGTGTTAATTAATTGAGATACATCCACGTATTGTATCTTATATAATCTATTGATATCTTAATTTTACAGATGCACTGCAGGATTTTGACAAGGGCAACAGTGGCCCCAAACAGGAAAAGGCTTCTGCTACAGATGGTGCAGCAGGTGAAACTGTTGCGGGATCTGAAGACTCAGATGAATTTTTTATGTATGTGCAATAGTTTAGATTTTAGCTACCGGCTTCTAATTTTTTTTTTTAAATTGAACTTTGGAATTGCAGTGCACACGCCAAAATAATGGCTGATCGAATGAACACATTGTTTGGTGGGCCAGATACACCCACCGGTGATATACCACCACTGCCACAGGATCCGGATCAAATATTGGCCGGATTTAAAAAAATGGCCGAAGCAGCTGCTTTAACCCTTAGCGGTGAGAGCAGTGCTAAAGACGAAGAGGTCTCAAAGTATTCAGATAGCATTTCCCAAGCATTAAAGGGTCTGCAAGAAGGCACTGAAAATTTGGCTGCGCCCGCCTCTGAAAATGATCTTGCTAGCATGTTTAGTTCATTGAATTTAGACCTGGTAAATATGCTTACCAGATTTTCAATTTATACATATGAATCATTCATTTTATAAATTCTAGGGTGGAGAATCTGACGGCAATAGTTTCTTACCTTTCATGGAGGGTATGATGCAAAGTCTACTGTCTGCAGAGATATTATTGCCTAGCATTAAGGAACTTTTGGAGAAGTATCCAAAATACCTAGAGGAAAACGACTCTAAACTGTCTGCCGAAGACAAAGAAAGGTGGGTATAACACATAATACATATTATGACCACACCCATATCAAAACCAACTATTGTCTCGCAAATGAGTCAGTCTTTGTTTAGTTTGTTTAAATTGTGCTTATGCCTTGGAAATTTGAATCGGTTTTATAGTTTTTCTGATAACTGGAAATTTGATTTGCAGATACCTAAAGCAATTGGAGCTTTATAAGATTATTGAAGCACACTTGGAAAGCGAAAAATCAGATGACACGGCAACCGTGAAACGAGAAAAGTTCCGAGTGGTGCTAGATGACATGCGAAAGCTACAAGATTATGGACAACCACCACCGGAAATTCTTGCAGAAACAGGTGGAGATCTGCCGATTGGTGACTTAGCAGCAGCTGGAGGCCCAAATCCTCAATGTCCAACAATGTAATGGGATAAAAGCCTGGTTCTTTCCTTGTAAAGTGCCAAGGCCGGATGAGCCCTAACCGTTGAATGTTGCACACTTAGCATAAGGATTTCAATTATTTTAAACACATATATATGTCATCATGTGGTGGTTTCTAGTGGTTAGTAGTGGCAGTAACACAAGTTTGTTTATTATTTTTATTTACGTTAACGAAACGAAATAAAATCTTATTACCATTTCAATTAATAAGCAAAACTTATACTAGAGGAAGAAACGACGTCTGGATTCCATGGCATGCCGTTTATTACTTATTATCCATGAATAGTCTCCAGTCTTGCTATCGAATGTACCCTCCTGCAGTGAACGTAATTTGAGTGTGAATCTCGGTCCCAGTTCTCTCAGTTTTACACGTTGTCCCTCCTTGGTGAATTCATAGCGATGATGACGGAAAAATATATAATCTCGCTGGTTGTGAAAGGTGACTGCACGGCGTCCTCGAAACTGTGGATCATGATGAAATAAGGCTCCCAGCATTCGACCAACAGTAAGACCTAACCGTGTTGTAAAATTGGTTAATACAACCTCTGGTCGATGCTTTGTTATCTCCTTGTGATCTCGTTTTATATCAGATGTAAGCTTGACATTCGAAAGCTTAAAGTGTGCCGTTGGTCCATTTGGTAAATGAATAACCAACAGGCCGTTAGGCTCCCGTCTGTCTTCATTTATAATAACTACATCTGTGAATTGCTCACGTTCAGCACTCTTGCATATATTCTTTACCGAGGATTTGTTACGTATCTTTACAAGTGCATTAGGAAAAATGCGTGATAGCTCCAATCCAAACTTCCGTGTTTTTGTCACTGGATTATCAGCAAATGTGATAAGTACTTTTGGTTCATAAATACGTTCAAAATATGTACTGAAATCATCAATCTCCAACTCTTTTTGCAATTCCTCATTGTCGGAATCGTTGAGGTTGCTTACTGCTGTCTGGTCCTTTTCACGCAAGCTTTCAATTGTGTGTCCCGGGTTAGAAGGCACACCAGCCTTACGACGCGCACGCCTTTCCTGCATTTTTTTCTTATGTTTTTCTTTCTTCATTTTCTTAAATAATGCCATACGCTGTTCTTTATTCTTCATTAAACTAAGTGGGTTTAGAAGTGGTAGCCGAGCCTTCTTGCTCTCTTCGTCATCACCATTATCATCATCATCATCATCATCATCATCATCATCATCATCATCATCATCATCATCATCATCATCATCATCATCATCATCATCATCATCATCATCATCATCATCATTCTCACCGTCATCTTCTGCGTCGTCGTCGTCGTTCTCATCATCATTATCATCTCCAGGTTCGTCTTGTGTGTCCTTTGTGTTGTTTGTTTCCATTTCACCATCCGTGTTATCGTCGCTGCTGTCAGTAACAAGTTCCTGGGCGGAAATAAGGCTGGAGTCACTATCTGAATCTTCTTCAACAGGAGCTGGTTGCGGTTTTTTTTTAATTTTTCCCATAATTTTATGTGATTTTAATAGCTAGCGGCACGTGTTGATACTCTTTTCGCCTAATTTTCAATCACACGGATTTCTTTTTAATGTGAATGGCAAACAGCTGACATTAAGAAGCACGCCACTTTCAATAGCAAGTATAACTTGTTGATATTCTTCTTTTGCCAATTTTACCATTTCCAAAAATTGTATTACTATCTGAATGGCAAACAGTTGTTTTACAGCATGCAGGCTGTTTTGTGAATTTTAAAAACATTCAATGGAGGAATTTCGTGTTTTAGAATTATTTAGTGGAATTGGTGGCATGCATTATGCTTTTAAATGTGCGTACGTATTTAATTTAATCAAGTAAACGTTTTACTAATTTTAATTCAACAGATGCGAATTTACCGGGAGAAATTATTGCTGCTTTGGATGTGAATACAGTCGCCAACACAGTGTACGCACATAACTATCGAGGCACAAATGTAAAGACGAGAAATATTCAAAGTTTAAGTGAAAAAGAAGTTAAAAAACTGAAAGTCAATATGCTCCTTATGTCGCCACCGTGTCAACCACATACACGCCAGGGGTTACAACGCGATACGGACGACAAACGTTCATGCGCTTTATCCCATCTGTGTAGTTTGATACCACAATTGGATACAGTTAAATACGTGTTAATGGAGAATGTTAAGGGCTTTGAAGAGTCCCAAGCACGTAAAGAATTTATAGAAGCTCTAGAAGCAGCTGGTTTCTATTGGAGAGAGTTTATACTGACCCCAACACAGTTTAATGTGCCGAACACTAGACATCGCTATTATTGCATTGCTCGCAAAACTATTGACTTTATGTTTGAAGCTGGACGAATATGGGACCATATGCCAGGAACAAAAGCCGTACCAAATCAGCAGTCGAATTGTAAAATATCCACTATTATTGAAACGAACCCTATTTCTGAAACACTTGTGCCTGATGATGTCTTAACAAAACGTGTTCTCGTTATGGACATCATTCACCCAACACAGTGCAGGTCTATGTGCTTCACAAAAGGATACACCCATTATACAGAAGGCACTGGATCAGCATTTACTCCGCTTTCTGAAGAGCAATCGCACATCATATTTAAAGCAGTACAAGAGATTGATGAGGATCCAAATAGCTCAAGTTCCGTTGAGTTACAACAACAGAGGCTTCATCTATTACGACAAATAAAATTGCGTTATTTTACGCCACGAGAAGTATCACGGCTAATGAGTTTTCCCGAGAATTTTGAATTTCCCCCGGAAACAACCCATCGTCAAAAATATCGGCTGTTGGGCAATAGCATAAATGTATGTGTTGTAGGTGAATTGCTTAAGTTGTTGACAACAGTATAATTATTATAATAATAATAATAAACTATAGGCAACAATAAAAGTTGTAGTTTATAATAATAAAAAAAAAATTTATTAATGTAGTGATAGTAAAAACGATAACACATATATCGCAAATAGCCCTGGCTGATAACAATTGTTACTTTTAATTATCGAACGATAACAACACTTAAGTCACTAATTAATCACAGAACTGGAACAACCGTAAAAAAATAATTTAATTGTAATATCTATATATTTATTTAACTACCTTTAAAATGATACCAAAAAAGATGCCGGTAAAGGATGCTCACATAGTTAAAATAGCTGTTGAGCGTGAAAATGAAATTGCACAGTTAATCAATCTTGACCAAAGGCATCCGCTTGCAAGTATGTGAATAATTCTAAATTTATTTTGCTTAAAACAAAAACAAACTGTGTACCATATTACCTTGTATGCGTTTTATTAGTTAGATATGTTACCTTCTACTTCTAATGTATGTGTTGTCCTAATACCACAAAAATATTCAGTGCCAACGCCCTTCATTGTGCCACTTGCAACGTTCGCGTCATCAGTGCTCATTTAAATGCACGGGAGTAACAGGAAGTGGACGTCAATATTATTGATGAACGTCATATAGCAAGTTATTAAGTGCAAGTTATTAATAGCAATAATGGTTTATAGCGGTGTCCACCAAGCATAGTATCTACCATAAGTCCAACAAAAATGTAAAAGAGCTTAAAGAGTACGAATAATAAATATTGGGTATGGTAAAAGTGCATGCCAAGTGGTTATTTTAAAGTATGTAAATGAATTAATTTGATGTAATGCCTTGTCCATTTTTCGGATAACAAATCTTTTTACAAATTTTCCACTTAACATGAAGTAGTAACATAATTCTTTAACTTACAGGCAAAATACAGGAAATCTGCAACGAATGGTCCATTAGCGATCATCATAATTATGCCCTTCAGTTCTGCGATGCAAACAATAAGAAATATGTGACAGAAAAGAATCGAAATGAGATCAAGAACGGATCTGTTTTACGTCTACAACATTCACCATCGAAGACGGCCAGCGATGCACTTCAGACTTTAATTCATGGCAATTCACAGGAAAAGGTGCAACGCCTAAAGGAGCTCACTCTGCTTAGCATGGATCATACATTTGCACTAGAGTTTATCAAAGAGACTGGTCTAGACATATTGATAAAAATGATTGAAGATGTTAATCAAAAAGATGAAATACTTATGTACAGCCTGGCCAGTTTTGTTGAGTTAATGGAGCATGGCACAGTATCCTGGGAAGTTCCAGAAAACACTTTTGTCACACGCAATATTGATATCGTACGTAATTTTAAAAATTATCCTACCAATTGCGGCGAAAGTGCACTTTCCAATCTTGAAAATATTGTGCAAAGTAGCAGCAAGTATGTCCTTGTGGCTGAAGACATTAAACTGGAAGATATACTACATCTGCTGCAAGAAGTCAATTCACCAGTCATGCGCCAGAATTCTATTGCACTGCTAAATGCACTTTTCATTAAAGCAGATGAGACACGTAAACAGTTTATTGCCCAAAAGATAAGCGAGAAACAGTATCGCTTGGCGCTGATTGGGAACATGTTAAGCACCGAGATGACACATCAGTTGTATGTGTTGCAAACGTTGACCTTGGGCTTGCTAGAAAGGCGTATGCGCATGAAAATGAATGCACAGGATCAAGATGCACATGAAAAGATCAAGGAGCTGCGTCGTATTGCTTTTGACGATTACGCTGGCACGCATAGCCTTAATGATGAGCACATAAGACGTGGCGGTGGCAGCAGCGGAGGTGGATCCGGTGGTGGCAATGTCAACTTCTCACAGTACTACAAGAAACTTGGTTTTAAATGTGATATTAATCCGGCACAAGATTTTATAGAAACGCCACCAGGTAATATTAAAATAATCAACTAAAAACTAAAATTATCAAATACATATTTAAATTAATTAAAGGTATCTTGGCACTGGATTGCATGGTTTATTTTGCGCGTAGCTATACCCAGCAGTATACAAAGATAGTGCATGAGAATTCATGCCGTGCGGATGAGCACGAGTGTCCCTATGGTCGTACTTCAATTGAATTGGTAAAGGTGCTATGCGATATTCTACGCATTGGGGAACCACCCGCAGAGCAATCGGGTGATTTTCAGCCCATGTTCTTTACCCATGATCATGCCTTTGAGGAATTCTTTTGCATTTGTGTCATCACACTGAATCGTACCTGGAAGGACATGCGCGCCACAGCCGAAGACTTTCAAAAGGTGTTCAGTGTGGTCCGTGAACAAATTCAGCGTAGTTTAAAGCAACGCCCAGATAACCTGGAGGACTTCCGCACGAAAATTGGATTGCTTACATATCAGCAGATAACAACATTACGCCAACAGGAGCGCACATCAAAGGAGGAGTGCGATTCAACAGCTTCAGCCATTGTTAAGTTAAAGGAGAAAATATCACCACAAATCGTTGAGTTGATTAAACAGCAACGACTTTCTTTCTTAGTAGAAGGTAAGCCTCAGCCAGAGTACTCTAGGTGCGAGAGCAATTATTAAATATATTATTTGTTTTACCAGGCACACGATTTTCAAAATATTTAAGAGGCGCACGCACTAAGGACAAGTTCTGGTATGCACGTTTATCACCGAATCACAAGGTCATACATTATGGTGACTGCGATGAGAAGAACATACCCACACTGGAAGAATTACCCAAAAAATTGCCAATTATTGATATCAAACAGCTATTAAAAGGCAAGGAGTGTCCTCACATGAAGGAGACGCGAACACGTGGCAAATCAGCTGTTCACTTAGCATTTTCTATAACTTTTGAGAGCATGGATCATTCGACATTGGACTTTGTGGCACCAGATGAAAGCGTTTTTAATTACTGGACTGATGGTATCAATGCCCTGCTTGGCCAAGAAATGTGCAGTAAGCAAGAAAAAGAAGACTTTGACACTCTGCTATCTATGGAAATTAAACTGCGCCTACTTGATACAGAAGGTGTTGACATAAGCAAGGATCCACCACCAATACCCGAAGATCCCGAAAACTATGACTTTTGTTTTGAAAGTTAGAGTTATATTTCAGCAATCTCTTGCTCTCTTTCAAACAAATCTTGCAATACAATAATTTCCATTCATCCTACACGCTCCCAAAATACATGCCAAAGTGTAACCATTATCATATATAGAGAATTGAACTTCAATTCAATCCGATCTGATTTTAGTATTAACTGTGCAATTTCTATATGAAAGAACAAACAGGATCAGCCGTTCGATCGCGTTCATTGGTGATACCTCCGCGTAGCCATTTAGTTAACAATTTTTACAACTTTTTAATTATTTATATTAAGTACAATATATATTATATAGAGATTCATTAAAATACAACATTTTTTTATACATAACGATTTTGTACAAAAAATTAAATGTAATAACAAGAGAAGCGCTTTACTTATTTAATGCTAGATTTAAGTTTATAACAAGACAAAAAAGCCTTCTTCGAAGCACCGAAGCATTTAAATCCTTGCAGAGTATCCCATCCCTCATTATGAATTTATTTGAAGTACCAAAAGATTGGGTGAATCTTATCTATCCTCAATTTATGTCTATCTAAATATATTATGTAATGGACACAAAAAAACTTATCTAGATTTGGTTTCACCTATCTAATTTGAATAGAAACGCACATTTTAAATTTAACATATTAATTCATGGTACAACTTGAGAGGAAGCTATCATCGCTTGCTGCAAAGATTATTCAAAATTGCAATTGTAGATTGATAAAAGTTGCTACTGCCGGCCTTGGCCAGCAGGCAACGCCGGCTTATTAATATGAGCTTTAAAATAAGCATTAAGCCTGGAGCAAAATCAAAGCACAGCCGCCTTTTTAAGGCGGTTACTGTCGCTATTATCCACGCACGGGCACTTTACGCCGGCGAGCATGAGCGCGCTCCTAGCTTCTTAATCAAATGTTGTCCTCCAACAATAGATCGTTGTCATCTCCTCGGTCTGGCAGACATACAAAGAACTCCAGCAGATTGAGTATGGGACCACGTGAGAATGGATTCTGGTAGCGTCCACGCTTATCCCGTAAATATGGATAACGCTTGTAGTTAAACATCTCGTTTGTGGTAAGATTCATGCAGGCATGAAGTATCTGATATAAAATAGAATACAATTATATGGATATAAATTATAAGGTAGAGTATAAGATGAATATAAAGTATACTTACTGAAGTGCAAGTAAGTATCCAACCCAGTCCACAAAACACGACTGCCTCAATCAATCCCAGTACATAGAGCAGCGTGAATCCTTCGATCATGACACAATAACAGGCAAAATATATAGTAAAGGAGCAATTGACGGCCACCGACAGGACAAACAGAAAGAACCACATGCGATTGCGCAAACCGACGCAATTATAGATGAAGGGACAATGGTGATCAAAATAGGAAACACAACGATTGCAGACGCGACAGTGTTTGGCCCTTAGCGGACGCAGGCAACGGCAACTATGGCATAACCGGGTGAGCATTACGTTTCGTTTTTTTAACTTATCAAAGTATGGGATTTGCTTGATAGCACGATAGTATGCATCGGAGCTGAGTGGTATATAGCCGGGATCGCGACGATTGGCTATGGCCCAGCTGACCCACATGACCACGTTCCAGTAGATGAAACAGTAATGAGATCGGCGCAATATATTCCATGTGATAGGTATAGCACGTATCATGTACATAGGATAACCCCAAAGCAGCACGGAAAATAAAAAGAGAAATAGAGGCCCTTTGGAGTCCCCCGCTCCGCCAAATAGCCAGCCCCAGCTCTCAGATACAGATGGTATCCAGCGTGATTTTTTCTTTACCTCGCCATATAGCAAACGTACCACATCCTGATGCTGATGAGCCTGTGCTAACATAATCGGCGTCTTGCCATTTTTATCCCGGGGCTCTAAATCCAGTTGAGACTTTTCACACAACAATCGCACACAATTAATGTTGCCTGATAGACAAGCGAGATGCAACGGTGTTGATCCAAAGTTGTCAGTTTTTTGCAACTCGACGCCCGAGTACATTAGGAGTCGCATTAGATCGCCATGACCCTTGTAAGCCGCCCAGTGCAGGGCCGTATCACCATTAATATCCGTCAAATTGTTGAGAGCTCCCATGCCTAGAAGATATGCAGCGGTAGCAGTACGTCCATACATACAAGCCAAGTGGAGTGGTGTGAGCCCCTTGAAATCAGCTGCGTTTACTGCCACGCCTGCTTGTAACAGCACCTGAACCACAGAGGCATGACCCTTGCGACAGGCCCAATGTATTGGACGGGGTCCCTGCGTGCCCAGACAGGGCAGATCAATGGGTGCCGTACGCTCGATTAGATAACGCATAAGCTGAACATTACCATTGAGAGCAATCCAGTGAGCGGGTGTGTAACCATGACGATCCCTGGCTGATAGACATTCCATACCGAATTTCTCGACTAGATTCTCTACTTCGCTTACTTCGCCGTTTTTGATAATGTCAAATATGTCATCCAGATTAACAGTGGCGCCATCCAATCCCTCAAACAGTATAAGGTTACTATCATGCTCATTACCATTACCATTGCTGGCATCGCCATTCGCGCCAGGCGGCGAATGAGAAGGGTGATCAATATCAATATCAATGTCAGCATGAGCATGCCCATCTTCTTCCATATTACATGATGAAGAAGCTGTCAGGGGCAGCGCCCAAACACTGCGCGCTGCCCCAGGACTTGGGTGTACCTTACTGGAAGCCACGTTGTAGAAATCGAATTCTACGCCAAGACGATCCGCTGTGCCACCGGATAGCGTTGGTTGGTGGTGCAACGGGTTTTCCAGTAGGTGTGCAATTTTGTTGGATTTTCAAGAAACCGCGGGTCTTAAAAGTTTTACACTAACTGAATAGTTCTCGAAAATATACACGACTAATTATGTCAGCAGGTTTGAAAATCAATAATAACTGCGAATGTAGGACATTCGAATTCGAATTGGCGCCAATTGAAAATCAGCTGACAATCGAAATAAAAAAATGTATTTCCATAGCTATCGAAATTTGATTAGTAGTTGCAGTATTACTTTGGTAGTTTTAATATATCGATAGCATTGCATATCATATTAGTGCAGGCCGCCGCGTACACTTCCTCTCTTTTCGTAGCAAAATGGGTGACAACGTGGTGACGGAAATAAGTAATTTGGATTTGAATAAGCAAAAGGCATGTTAAATCCTTTTTTTGCATTTGAGTGTATTAAAAATATTAAAAGTCATTAAGTTATGTTAAAAGTATTGCCATTGGTTGTTGCATTTAGAGGCAGTAACCGAATAACTTTGCACAATATCCGTGCGCTGTCTGTCGTCAAAAATTCGCCGCAATTGCTACATCTGCAACAACAGAACAAACGCAGCCGTCGTAGCTACGCAACTTTGGTTGGTGTTCACGCTCGCCGTTATTGTGTTATTTATCTATTTTGACTGTTGTTGCCACATCATTTAACGTGTGTACTTGTATTTGTGTGTGCTTGTATCTGTATATATTTTTTCATTGCTTATATGAATCACTTTAGCCGGTTGCTGTGACGTCATTTACTGCATGACCTGCAATTATCCCCCTCTTCAATACAACATATTGAAGTTCTCTGACACAATGTTATTCTTTCATTGCATCAGATTCGTGTAAAGCAGATAAACACAACGGTGGTACAAATAACATCGAGTTTTAACTGTTATTATCAAATTGCTTTTATGTCAACTGTGTACTCAACCACAACAGCGACAAGTTAAAGTTAAACATCGAAAAGTCATTCAAAATAATTACTTTTAAATTGCGTACGTTGTCTAATACGAAATTTGAGAAGGCTTTAGCAAATTTCTTTCGTTAATATTCCTTATATATATTTTTACATCTTGTTCTTGCTGTTGACTTATTGATTTTTCTTTCCTCTGCATTTTAGGCTGCAAAAATGAAGAAGGAGAAAAAAGACAAGCCTGCAGCAGGCGACGGAGACAAGCGCAAAGGTAATTGAGTAATAAACAAATAGTTTTTAAATGTAAAGTGGAATAGAGCAATTTATCTAGGGCTAAAAAATTGATACTTACAGAGCTTAATCCATTGCCACAATATATCGAAGAACGCAATGTGTTCTGGAATAAATGTAAAGCTGAATATGAAGCTGAATTAGCTGCCAAGCCGCGTTCTGCTATTAAAGTGACACTACCCGATGGTAAACAGGTGGATGCCACCTGCTGGGAGACCACACCGTATGATGTCGCACGTGGTATTAGTCAGGGTCTCGCCGACAACACCATTATTTCTAAAGTGAATGGAGAAGTTTGGGACTTGGACCGTGTGCTGGAGGGTGATTGTACTTTGCAGTTGCTTAAATTTGATGATCCTGAAGCACAAGCTGTATTCTGGCACAGCTCAGCTCACATTATGGGTGAGGCTATGGAACGCATCTATGGCGGTCACTTGTGCTATGGACCGCCAATTGAAAATGGCTTCTACTACGACATGCATTTAGAAGGAGAGGGTGTTAGTATTTTCACCTTAAAGCAATGTACTTAGACGTTTTTTAACTTACCATAATTTCTCAATCAGATCTCTACTAACGATTATGGCACTATGGAGACATTGGTTAAGCAAATTGTCAAAGAAAAGCAAAACTTTGAGCGTTTGGAGATGAAGAAATCAGATCTGCAGGAGATGTTCAAGTACAATGAGTTTAAGCTGCGCATTCTTAATGAAAAGGTTACTACTGATCGTACTACGGTCTACAAATGCGGTTCACTAATTGATTTATGTCGTGGTCCGCATGTGCGCCATACCGGTAAAGTAAAGGCTTTGAAGATTACGAAGAACTCTTCCACTTACTGGGAGGGCAAAGCTGATGCAGAGACTCTACAGCGTGTCTATGGTATCTCATTTCCGGATCCTAAGCAGCTGAAAGAATGGGAAAAATTACAAGAGGAAGCTGCCAAGCGTGATCATCGTAAAATAGGCCGCGAACAGGAGCTTTTCTTCTTCCACGAACTGTCACCGGGTTCGTGCTTTTTCCAACCACGTGGCGCACACATCTATAACACTTTGATGAACCTTATTAGGGGAGAGTACAGAAAACGCGGTTTTCAAGAGGTGATTTCTCCAAACATCTATAATGCCAAGTTATGGATGACATCCGGTCACTGGCAGCATTACGCAGAGAATATGTTCTCATTTGAGGCCGAGAAAGAAAAGTTTGCCCTAAAGCCAATGAACTGTCCAGGCCATTGTCTAATCTTTGACAATCGTAATCGGTCATGGCGCGAGCTGCCGCTGCGTATGGCTGATTTCGGTGTTTTGCATCGTAATGAACTGTCTGGGGCCTTGACTGGACTCACTCGTGTCAGACGTTTCCAACAGGATGATGCACACATCTTCTGTGCACCTGAACAGATTAAGAGCGAAATGAAAGGCTGCTTGGACTTTTTGCATCATATATACAACATATTTGGCTTCTCCTTCCAGTTGGTGCTCTCCACACGGCCTGAAAAATATCTAGGTGAACTAGAAACTTGGAATTCTGCAGAAAAGGCATTGGCCGAATCACTAAACGAATTTGGCATGCCATGGAAAGAGAATCCCGGAGATGGCGCTTTCTATGGCCCCAAAATTGATATAACCATTATGGATGCACTTAAGCGTCCATTCCAATGTGCTACAATACAATTGGATTTCCAACTACCCATACGGTTTAACCTAAACTACATTGCCGATGATGGCGAAAAGAAACGTCCAGTTATTATTCATCGTGCTATTCTTGGTTCCGTAGAGCGTATGATTGCTATTTTAACTGAAAACTATGCCGGCAAATGGCCCTTCTGGATTTCCCCACGTCAAGTCATGGTTGTACCCGTGGGTCCAGCGTACGACGAGTATGCAAAATCAGTAAGAGATCAGCTCTTTGCTGCTGGCTTTATGAGCGAATACGATTGTGATGCTGGAGACACGATGAATAAGAAGATCCGTAATGCTCAATTAGCCCAGTTTAACTTTATTTTAGTGGTGGGCGACAAGGAGCGATCCTCAAACACCGTGAATGTGCGCACTCGAGATAATAAGGTGCATGGCGAAGTAACCGTGGAGGAACTGATTAACAAGCTCCAAAAAATACGCGACGAGTACATCACAAATGAGGATAGCTTCTAAGTAGGCGCCCTGCTCAAATAACCTTTAATCTACTTGTATTTATTCAATGCTTTGCAAAGCAAAAATCTGGCATTTCTCAAGTTATCATTACGCTTACGTCAACAAGATCCTCAGAATAAAATAAACCCTAGTATAGGGTCAACCAATAATAAGCATTTTTTATAAGTTATAGTTTGACTAGATCAAAATCAGGTTGGTTAAATGTTTTATCATTTTAGATATCTTTTTAGGGCTCTTATCTTTTTTTAAATGGGTCGACATCAATTATTTCATGGGTTGATAAGATAAAGATTATGTTTAGCGATGCAGAAACTCAAAAAATGTCTGGAAATATTTTAATAATACTTTTTCTTTTTGTTTTGTTATTTATTAACTAAATTTTTTTTTTTTTTTTAGTTTTTGTTTGAGTTTTTTTTATAATTTGATTTATTAAAAATTGCGTTTCGTATTAAATTTTTTAAGCTTTTGCTTTTTTTGCGTAAAAATGCACAAATTTGTTTTTCGCTAATCGAAGCAAAAATTGTTAATATTTTGTTTACTGTTTACACTGCCTACTTCATAAAAATACATATCATATTTATTTATATACACATATATAATATATATGTATAAATATATTATTAATATATATATTATATTTACTCATAAGATGCCTACCAACTGCATTTGCGGTGCCCATCAAAAACCATCTAAAAAAATAACAAAGAAAAGCCGCTAAACAATGTGGGGCTTCAAGTCATTTATATACCCGTATATATATATATATATATAAATATATATATATATATAGCTCATTACGGAGTAATTGGAACGAATTTGCGAAAATTGTTTAATTATGATCTCTGGGTGGATTGGATTTTCTGGGCGTGAACACGAGCTGGCCCATGGTATCTCTACTAGGGAAAAAGGCAATCAGCCTACACTATACTGGAATGTAGCTGCATGTGCTCAACTGATATTGTGTAAGTACAAGATATAAGATAATTGTTTAAAGTTAAGTTCACACGTGCCAGATCTGCATCCGAATCTCTGGAAAATTGTTTGCATGTTTGCCTTTGTTCTCGTATACTTTCTCTTTGTTGTACTCAGATTTAATACTTGTCACTGTTAACTATTTTCATAGTTTTCCATATTTTAGTTCAAATCTGGCAATTGTGAATTAAACTATTAACTAATTAGCTTCGATAGAATTAGGTTTTAGGATTAGCTGCATACTTAAGTTGCATTGAATTTACATTTAACGTACACATTTTTTTAGCCAATTGCGTTAAATAAGTTGCGTTAGTTTAGTCTATTTATGTTTTGCTATCATTTTGTTTTATACTTTTCTTTTTTTTTTGTTATTTTTTTTTTTATAAATAAACTTAAATATAAAATTGTGTGTATAGGTGCATCTCATGGTGTTCTTGAATGTTGCATGTCCATCGTTAGCCCGCTGCCTACATACACATCGTATACACACGTCGCCAGCGTATGTCAATGTGTGTGTATATGTATGTGTTTGTTGTAGCGGAGGTTATGGTGGAGGGAAAGGGGGAAAAATGTATTGCTTAGTTTTAGCAAGCACATCCGCCTTCGGGATCCTTTGTCTCATTGGGTGAATCCTTAAGCACAACCTCTTGCATATCTTCCGAAGGTTTATTTTCCGTTGAGTCCATACCTGGCAGCGCCGCAGCGACGCGTCTAAACAATTGTTTAACATTGTATCCAGCCTTGGCGCTTGTCTCAATGAACATCACATTTAGCTCTTTCGCTTTACGTTCCCCTTCCTCGGTGGACACTTGTCGTTTGTCAGATAGATCCGTTTTGTTTCCAACCAGCATAATAATGACATCACTACCTCTTTCCGTGCGAACGTCATCGATCCACTTAGATGTCTGATGGAATGAGTTTGTGTTCGTAATGTCATACACAACAACAGCGACTGTTGAGTCGCGTATATACGACGGTATCAGCGAACGAAAGCGCTCCTGACCCGCTGTATCCCACAATTGCAAGCGCACCGTCCGATCCTCCAGGTACATTGTTTTCGATAGAAAATCAATACCAATTGTCGCCTGATAGGTGTTGTCAAAACTGTCATACATAAACCGTGTAATCAGTGACGTTTTTCCTACACTCTGCTCACCAAGGAAAACCAATTTAAATTTACGTAGCGGATTACCAAAGTCGCCGGATGACATGTTTACTTTGTTGTTTTATTCCGTTGTCGCTCAACTCAACTATTGTACGTGTCGACTTTTTCTTAACTGTGGGTTTGCTGACCTCTCTTCACTCACACTCTATCTTTATCTCTCACACTTTCTTGTGCACTCTCTCTCCGCCTTTTCTGTTGTGCTACTGGGGCGTGATACTTTTGTGGCTTCTGCTGCACACGTTGCAC
>JBAMBS010000273.1:0-19210 GCA_037044455.1 Zygothrica quintamaculata | reverse complement strand
TGCTTTAGGTGCCTGGAATTTGGCCACATGGCTAGGCATTGTAAAAGTACGATAGACCGCTCTAAACTCTGCAGGAGATGTGGGTCGTCAGGCCATTTGGCCAAGGCCTGTCAAAACGACCCTCTCTGTATCTTCTGTAGGGAAAACGGCCAGGTAGATGTCAATCACATAACTGGCAGTGGAAGGTGTCCCGTATTTAGGAGAGCTCTATCTTGGAAATCATGTTAAATTTCACTCAGATAAAGCTCAACCATTGCGAGGCTGCTCATAATCTCCTGATGCAGTCGGTTCGAGAAAAGAGACGGATATCGTCTTTCTAAGTGAACCCTTTAAACCCATCAGAGATAGTGGATGGGTTAGTAGCAAAAATGGTAGGGCAGCCATTTGGTCACTGCGAACATTACCCAGGGAAACATATTCCAATCATGAGGGCAAGGGTGTACGGAATCACCATGTACAGCTGCTACGCATCACCAAGCTGGGAATTGTACAAATTTCAAAGCATGGTGGAGAAAATTGCGGAAGACGCTCATGGTAGATTTCCAGTTATTATTGCAGGAGATTTTAATGCCTGGGCAGTAGAGTGGGGTAGTAAACAGACAAATGCCAGGGGCAGCTGTCTTCAGGAGGCTTTTTCAACATTAGATGTTGGGTTAGCCAATGACGGAAAACAGCTTACATACTACAAAGCGGGAAGAGGGTCTGTTATAGTGCGACGGCGACGACAGCGTCACCACGCACATGCGCGACAAAACCGCACATCTACGCAAAGATACTTGAGAGAGCACCTACGCAAAGCTCTCAAGCTAGACCAACATGCGCGACACCGGGAGATCGTGCGAGTAAAAGCGCGCGAGAGCGCATAACCTATGCAAAACGGATAAATGAGTGCGCAACGCACTCATTAAACAAACACACAGACAAACGTGTGTCAAGGGCATGCGTGGATGGCTATGCAAAACGGATAAGTGAGTGCACCATGCCCTCATGTAAAGCGCAATGTACTCAAACGAATTTAGGAGCGGGAGTCTGAAAAAATCCGCGAAAGTAACCGGACGTGTTTAGTGAAATAGTAAAATAAAAGATGGAAAATCAACCACCACCTGAGGAGCAACAACAGCAACCACAATGGAGATCAACGACCGGTCCGGAGATATACGAACGGTTGTCCGAGGAGCCAAAGAGTCGGCAGCAGCAAGCCGAGCAGGAGCAGCGCCCGTGGGAGTGTTTGACGCTGCACGAAATATGGGTCAAATTAATGGAGGAGGAGCGACAACAGCAGAGGGGGAAACAACATCAACAGCCACGGCAAGAAGTGGAAGGCGGGTGAGTGCAACGCAAGCACAGTGTCATATTAAACAAGTAAGAAATCTGTAGTCGAGTGTACCCGACTACCCCTTTGCCTACATATACAGCCATACACACACATACTCATACATACACACAGTTCTGCACGTACTACGCCACTGCGCGCACCTTTTAGCCCACCACGTTCTATAGCGCGGTACTTAATGTTGTATAACTTCCGTGTTTATTGTTCAATTTTAACGAAGTTCACAACGTAGATGAAGAATTGTCTACCTTATATGTGTGCGAAAAAAGAAATTTGATCGGTTAAAAATTGTACCAAATAATCGATTTTTTCAAATTGCGGGGGTCAGGGGAGGAAATAAGAAAATCTTAAACAAACTCGTATAGCGTACGAACATAACAAATTTACGTTCAAAATTTCATTGCTCTAGCTCTTATTTTGCGCGCACTACAATACCCCCCCGGGGCCCATAACACCACATTTGATGATCTATAACTTCCGAGATTTTTGATCAATCTTACTTAGATTCACAACATCTATCAAAAATGGTCTAATTATGATGTGTACCAAAAATAAATTTGATCGGTTGAAAATTGTGCTTAATAATCGTTTTTTTCGATTTGCGGGGGTCAGGGGAGGAAATTGAAAAATCAAAAACAAACTCGTATAACCTACGAACATAACTAATCTAGATTTCAAGTTTGGTTGGTCTAGCTCTTATAGTCTCTGAGAAACAGGCGTTCATACAGACGGACAGACGTACAGACAGAGAGACGGACAGACGGACAGACAGACAGACGGACAGGGCTAGATGAACTCGTCTTGTCGTCCTGATTCAGAATATATTTACTTTATGGGGTCTCCGATGATTATTTCTATGTGTTACATACTTTTGGATTTTGCATATTTCCAATAGCTCCGCTTTGCTTCTTTTTTACAAAAAGGCAAAGGGGCTAAAAATAGCGAGAAAGAATGTTAGTTAAGCAGAGAAAACATGTTAGTTTGTAAGAATAGCAAAAATGTTAGTTTGTAGTAATAGTATAATGTTATTTTGTAAGTAGAGAAAATGTTAGGTTAAAACAAAGCAGAGAAAACATGTTAGTTTGTAAGAATAGCAAAAATGTTAGTTTGTAGTAATAGTATAATGTTATTTTGTAAGTAGAGAAAATGTTAGGTTAAAACAAATTATAAAATAATGTTAATTAATAAGTACGAAATTATGAATAAAATGAAGTAAACCAAAAACCAGAAAAGGAAACAAATAGTGTTAGTGAACCCTAATCCTAATCCTAACCCTAATCCCAACTCTAACCCACGCTCATCCTACCCAACTGGCTATGAGAATACAAACAGCCGAGTGACAAGTTAGCGCTGCCATTCGCAACTTGCCACCCTGTTGTTCAGTAGCTCTGACCAGAGGAGTGTGATGACCGCCGGTGGCATAATCCATCCCCAGGATGAGCTTATGCCACAGGTACCTAACTGCCCCGTCCGATCCATAACCCTATCTGTAGTGGTCCATTCACGAGTACTCTCATGGTCCACTCAGATCTTCTCCTCCCATAGTCCCGTCTGTAGTGGTCCATCCATTGACGAGTACTCTCATGGCCCACACAGATCCCCTCCTCCATAGCCCCGTCTGTTGTGGTCCAGAGGTGAGTAATTCCCATGGCCCACACGCATCTCCTCCCCCTTAATCCCATCCGCGTTCGCCAGGACGCGACCACTGATTTCTCTGTGGGCGGATCCAGTGGGAGTGATATAGAGTTTCTGACCCGACCGGTCTTACTAATATAAATATTAGGTAAGAGACTCTGGGCACGACTGATTAACCTCGGCCACCCAGAACTACCTTACAGATGGCGCACGAGCAGGGACCGGTCGGTAAAGAGCTCTAAGTCAGGGTCACTAGGAACCGATTTGCGTATCCGCAATAGGTGCCTTCTGTTTCAGTTTTTAGCCCCTTTGCCTTTTTGTAAAAAAAGAGCAAAGCGGAGCTATTGGAAATGTGCAAAATCCAAAAGTATGTAACACATAGAAATAATCATCGGAGACCCCATAAAGTATATATATTCTGAATCAGGACGACAAGACGAGTTCATCTAGCCCTGTCCGTCTGTCTGTCTGTCCGTCTGTCCGTCAGTCCGTCTGACCGTCTGTCCGTCTGTCCGTCTGTATGAACGCCTGTTTCTCAGAGACTATAAGAGCTAGATAACCAAACTTGAAATCTAGATTCGTTATGTTCGTAGGTTATACGAGTTTGTTTTTGATTTTTGAATTTCCTCCCCTGACCCCCGCAAATCGAAAAAAACGATTATTAAGCATAATTTTCAACCGATCAAATTTATTTTTAGTACACATCATAATTAGACCATTCTTGATCCATGTTGTAAGTCTGGGTAAAATTGATCAAAAATCTCGGAAGTTATAGATCATCAAAAGTGGCGTTATTGGCTCCGGGGGGTAAAGCAGTGCGCGCAAAATAAGAGTATAGCTGTATATGTAGGCAAAGGGGCTCTCGTAGTCGGGTACACTCGACTACAGACTTCTTACTTGTTTTTTTTTTTGTTTAGTTTATTTTATTTAAAAAAAAACAAGTAAGAAGTCTGTAGTCGAGTGTACCCGACTACGAGAGCCTCTTTGCCTACATTACGCCTACAGCCATACACACACATACTCATACATACACACAGTTCTGCACGTACTTGGCCATTGCGCACGCCTTTTAGCCCCCCACGCTCTATAGCGCGGTACTTAATGATGTATAACTTCCGTCTTTTTCGTTCAATTTTAACGAAATTCACAACGTAGATGAAGAATAGTCTACTTAATATGTGTGCGTAAAAGAAATTTGATCGGTTAAAAATTGTATCTGAAAATCGAATTTTTTCAAATTGCGGGGGTCAGGGAAGGAAATTGAAAATTCTTAAACAAACTCGTATAGCGTACAAACATAACAAATCTACGTTCCAAATTTTGTTACTCTAGCTCTTATTTTGCGCGCGTTACTATACCCCCCCGGGGCCCATTACACCACGTTTGTTGATGTATAACTTCCGAGATTTTTGACCAATCTTACCCAGATTCACAACATGGATCAAGAATGGTCAAATTATGATGTGTGCCAAAAATAAATTTGATCGATTGAAAATTGTGCTTAATAATCGTTTTTTTCGATTTGCGGGGGTCGAGGAGAGGCAAATATCAAAAAATCAAAAACAAACTAGTAGAGTACGAACATAACGAATCTAGATGCCAAATTTCGTTGCTGTAGCTCTTATTTTGCGCGCGCTACTATACCCCCGGGGGCCCATAACGCCACTTTTGCTGATCTATAACTTCCGAGATTTTTGATCAATCTTACCCAGATTCACAACATCGATCAAGAATGGTCTAATAATGATGTGTGCCAAAAATAAATTTGATCGGTTGAAAATTATGCTTAATAATCGTTTTTTTCGATTTGCGGGGGTCAGGGGAGGAAATTCAAAAATCAAAAACAAATTCGTATAACCTACGAACATAACGAATCTAGATTTCAAGTTTGGTTATCTAGCTCTTATAGTCTCTGAGAAACAGGCGTTCATACAGACGGACAGACGGACAGACGGTCAGACGGACTGACGGACAGACGGACAGACAGACAGACGGACAGGGCTAGATGAACTCGTCTTGTCGTCCTGATTCAGAATATATATACTTTATGGGGTCTCCGATGATTATTTCTATGTGTTACATACTTTGGGGTTTTATTTTGCACATTTCCAATAGCTCCGCTTTGCTCTTTTTTTACAAAAAGGCAAAGGGGCTAAAAAAAATATATATATATATCTTCCGTCGTAACGAATCGTTCGCACATGTAGTAAAAAAAAAAAAAGAAAAAAATCACATCTTCCGTCGACACGAATCGATTGCACATGTAGTAAAGAGAAAAAAAAAAAAAAAACCCACATCTTCCGTCGATACGATCGATCGCACATATACACATAGCTACCTATAGAAATGAAATGAAAATTGATTTAAGCCATAGATATAAGTAATTCTAAGATACGCTTGTACATATACCATGAAAAAAAAAAAGAAAAAAAATATATATATATATATATAGAATTAAATATAAGACAGAGTTGTAAAAAAAAAAAAAAAATTTTAAAAAAATAATTTTTAAAAAAAAAATCTAGATTTGGAAGAAAAGGAAAAAAAAGGACTAACAGTAAGAATGCCTCCATGGAGGGGAGCGGGAAGCATAAGCCACGGACCCGTTACTTGGCATTACCGCTACAACGGTACACACCGCCATTTCAGGAATGTGCTGCCCGCAGCGGCAGCGCAGCGCAGCGACAGTGCAGTGCAGCGACAGATCGACGCCAACGCCCTATATCAGACGGGACCTAGCCAGTAGAAAGACAGTCAATCCCGGGCCACCAGCCGCGACACATCTAGTAGTCAGAGCTCTTCAGTAGAGCTCCAGTGAAAACAATATAGATAAATAAATCGGAGTAAAACACGGGCCTCCAACCACGACACGTCTAGTGACCAGTGACAAAAAAAAAAAAAAATAAAAAAAATATATATATATATATCGGAATTCAACAGTCAATCAAGATCCTCCAACCGCGACACCCCAAGGACAATCAAGCACAGGCCTTCAAACGGACATCATCGACCAGGATCAAGAACGATCCTGCAGCAAGCAACCACAGAACGAATTGCACGACAACATGGGGACTAAGTGGATCTCATATCGACGGAAGGATGAACTGCAGGCATTAGCCACGGAATTTGCCTGGAGCCCATGGGTTCAGTGGACGAACTGAGGCATCGCTTGTCCACATTCATCAAACGAGGCGACCAATCTACGGAGGTGCAGGCTCGACTCGAGGAGTTAAAAGCCACCTACCGAGACGCACCGACTCCAAGGGACCAATCTCCGTTCACCACGCCTACTAACAACCCATGGGAGGCCAAACAAGAACCGGCACTCGAAGAGGTCCTGCAACTGCCGATACCCATCCCTCACAGAAGCTCACGCCCCAGATCAAGGAGCGACCGGGAAGCAAGCACAAGCCCAAGCCGGCAGGAGGACATATCCTGTGCGACCTTGGCTAATAAACTGAGATGTGCGGGGATAACGTTCAACGGGAACAGCGACCCATTACGCTTCATCGAGACAGTGGAGGAGCAATTGACCATGTACTACATACGGCCGGACCGGCTACCAACAATGATGGTTGGCCTATTGACCGAGGAGGGCAGCGGATTGGTACCGAGTTACCAAACCGCAAACCCTCAGCTGGAACCGGTTCAAGAAGCAGTTCCTGGAATTCTTCCTACCTCCCAGATACTTCCACCACCTGGAAGACAATATCCGTCGACGACTACAGGAACCCGGGGAACCATTTAAACAATACCAAGTCGCCCTTCGGGTAATGATGCAGCGGGCCCATTACTCGGAAGCACAGGAGCTGGAGCGGATCTTCGACAACATGCTCCCAGACTACCAGATGTACGTGCGTCGAAAAGACTGCGCCAACCTCGCAACTCTTTCCGAGAGCGTAGAAGAGTACGAGACAGCGCAGAGACTGTACGATATCAGACGGGAGGAGTTCGGAGCAAGAGGACTAATGACGACGCGAGCGAGATCACCACTCCGGTTCAGGGAACCAATGCGGCCCATAGCTACCACGTACTCTCAAGAAGGGTACCAACCCGAGAGGAACAGAGATAGGTTTCCACCTCCAACACGACCACCAGTCAACAGGACACCAGTCGCACGGAACAACGACCCGATTGATTTACGGCGCGCCTGTAGGAACTGCGGGGAAGTCGGACATTTTGCACGCGAATGTCGGAATGCGAGGACCCTCTACTGCTGGGACTGCGGACGCCGAGGGGTACGCACGCTGGATTGCTGCAGGTCCAGACCAGCGGGAAACGGGCAGCGACTCTCACCACGGAACTAGATGGGAGTTGCCAACTTGCAGAGTTCCCAACCAAGAGAAGACCTCTACGGGTGATAGGACATAGGATCGCGGCCCTAGTCACCCTGGAAAACACTCCGGTGATCGCCACCCTGGACACCGGAGCTACGCGATCATTCATCAGCAGGAAGGTGGCTGCCAGGATACATCCCCGAGGCCTGGTACAAACCGTCCAAACCCGAATCCGGCTTGCGGACGGATCCATAAGGGAAGTGAGGGAAGCGCTCCAGGTACGAGTTCGACTGGACAGTCAGGAAGCGACAGTAGCATTACTGATCCTCCTAACTGTCCTGGACGAAACTCATATTGGGACTAGACTTCATGACCACCATTTAGGTGGAGCTACGCTGTGGGCGCACGAATCTACGGCTGGGACGGGATGATACAGCAACAGAGGAAACATACGAGACAGTGGAAGCAGCAGCGGAAAAGACAGATGAGGTACCCGAAGTACCAGAAGCAGTCATAGGAGCAACAGAGGAAACATACGAGACAGTGGAGGCAGTAGCGGAGAACCCAGACGAAGCAACAGAAGGAACAAGCGTGGTGCCAGAGGTAACAGAAGTAGCAGCAGAGGAAACACACGGAAACACGAACGCGGTAGGAGAGACCACATCAGAGGCAGTACCAGAGGGAGCAGACGGGATAGCAGAGGTAGTACCAGCGAGAGCAGACGGGGTAGCAGAGGTAGTAGCAGGGGCAGCGCAGGAAATGGAGAGTTCAGAGAGGATCAACGTAGAAGCAGAGGCAGCAGCAGAGGAAACATACTTGGAAACGGATGCAGAGGAAGAATACTTGGGAACGGATGCAGAGGAAGTAGACGAGACAGGAGAAGACCCAGAGGAGTCACAGCCAGCACGCACAGCGATCGATCCACAGATCATAGACGTGGATCGTGAAAGAATACAAGAGTTCTTGGACCGAGAACTTAAACCCTTCGAAACCCTAACCGGGGAATCCAACAAAGCCGAACATGTCATCAGGATGAAAGACGACAAACCCGTCAAGCAGAGATACTACCCAAAGAACCCGGTGATGCAGAAGGTAATAAACGAACAAGTAGATGAACTGTTAAGGGATGGCCGAATCGAGCCATCAAACAGTCCATATAGCGCGCCAATCGTCCTAGTGGGGAAAAAGACCGGCGAGCTGCGCATGTGTGTCGACTATCGGCAGCTCAATCGTGTGCGCAGACTTCATGGGACCTCTGGCACGATCCAAGCAGGGGAATACTATGCTATTGGTATTTTTCGACGCATTCTCCAAATGGGTGGAGTTGGTCCCACTGCGAAGGGCAACCACGGCCTATCTCGAACGGGCATTTCGCGAGCGCATTCTGGGCCAGTATGGGGCACCCAGGAAATTCGAATGCGACAACGGCACCCAATTCACCAGTCGCTCGTTTCAGTCATTCTGCGGACTGGCAGGAATGGAACTGAGCACACGGCACCATACACCCCGCAACAGAACCCGACGGAGAGAGCCAACCGCACCATCAAAACGATGGTCGCCCAATATATCACCGGTACACACAACACATGGGATGAGCTTTTGCCAGAGTTAAAGTTGGCCATTAACAGCAGTGCGTCGGATACCACGGGATTCAGCCCGGCTTTCGTAGTGCATGGACGGGAACCAAGGCTACCAGGCGCCCTATACGAGGAGGTAACACCAGGATTAGGACCCGTCTTCGAAGACCCAGAAACCAAGGCCACCAGATTAAAGGACTTATTCAAAGTGGTGCGGGACAACACACAGTGGGCATCCCAGGAACAAAAAAAGGCACTACGACCTGCGACGAAGGGAGTGGCGACCCACCATAGGATCCCTGGTACTCGTGAAGCAGCATCACTTGTCCAGTGGAGCAGAAGGATTTGCGGCCAAGCTTGCACCGAAATACGATGGGCCATACCGGGTGGTGAACTTTGTAGCACCCACTATCGTACGACTACAATCCACCACCGGTAGAAAAAGGATCAGGGCTAGCATGAGGGAATACGACGAGGAAGCAGAGACAGGAGGCCCAGGGGGGAATAATTCTTCTACCCCATTATAGTAGTGCCTCAGGCCGGCACTCCCGCACAGCGGATAGCCTAGCAATAAGGACAAGAAAAATGCTTGAATGAAACTAACTGACACGACATTTGAAACTGTTGCAGGTATCCCGCGAACGTCGCAGCCGCAGGAAGACACCAAAGGCAACAGATCGCTGGGGCAGCGGCCTTCATCTCCGGTTCACCTATTGACTCGGCATATGACTCGGACAACGAAGGAGACGAAGAAGTGCCAGCATCACCAGAAGAAATACCGACACCACCAGGAGACATCCCAGCACCACAGATCGCGAAGGAAGACGTCCCAGAGCAAGTCGACCCAGTGCAGCCCAACCCAACACAACACAGCCCAGCTTTGGAACCCGAGGAAGAGCCTCTGGACGACCTGTTCGGCGATGTGGGAACAGCCTTACTCCAGGAGTTCGGGAACCTCAACGGGATGGAAGGGCTGTTGGATGAAGTCGACTGGGTAGACGCACCACCAGATTGGGCAGTCGACACCACGGGCCATCGACTCCCGGGAAGCGTCGTCGAACACGTCCAAGGGGTAATCCAAGGAGGAGTCCGAGCACGACGTTGGGTACACCGGAGGAATGGAGAGCTCTTCCGAATCACCACTCGCCCAAATGGTCGGGTAGTGGTATCACACCGCCTCGCAGAGTAGAGGAGGGGTGCAACGGCGACGCCAGCCCTTGACACACGTACATGCGCGACAAAACCGCACATCCACGCAAAGATGCTTGAGAGAGCATCTACGCAAAGCTCTCAAGCTAGACCAACATGCGCGACACCGGATAAGTGAGTGCGCAACGCACTCATTAAACAAACACACAGACAAACGTGTGTCAAGGGCATGCGTGGACAGTTATGCAAAACGGATAAGTGAGTGCACCATGCCCTCATGTAAAGCGCAATGTACTCAAACGAATTTAGGAGCGGGAGTCTGAAAAAATCCGCGAAAGCAACCGAAATAGTGAAATAGTAAGATAAAAGATGGAAAATCAACAACCACCTGAGGAGCAACAACAGCAACCACAATGGAGATCAACGACCGGTCCGCAGATATACGAACGGTTGTCCGAGGAGCCAAAGAGTCGGCAGCAGCAAGCCGAGCAGGAGCAGCGCCCGTGGGAGTGTTTGACGCCGCACGAAATATGGGTCGTATTAATGGTGGAGGAGCGACAACAGCAGAGGGGGAAACAGCATTAACAGCCACGGCAAGAAGTGGAAGGCGGGTGAGTGCAACGCAAGCACAGTGTCATATTAAACAAGTAAGAAATCTGTAGTCGAGTGTACCCGACTACGAGAGCCCCTTTGCCTACATATACAGCCATACACACACATACTCATACATACACACAGTTCTAAACGTACTTAGCTATTGCGCGCACCTTTTAGCCCCCCACGCTCTATAGCGCAGTACTTAATGTTGTATAACTTCCGTGTTTATTGTTCAATTTTAACGAAATTCACAAGTTAGATGAAAAATGGTCTACTCAATATGTGTGCGTAAAAGAAATTTGATCGGTTAAAAATTGTACCAAATAATCGATTTTTTCAAATTGCGGGGGTCAGGGCAGGAAATTGAAAATCGAAAACAAACTCGTAAATATAACAAATCTACGTTCAAAATTTCGTTGCTCTAGCTCTTATTTTGCGCGCACTACATTACCCCCCCGGGGCCCATAACGCCACTTTTGGTGATCTATAACTTCCGAGATTTTTGATCAA
Organism: Zygothrica quintamaculata; assembly: GCA_037044455.1. Lineage (NCBI taxonomy): Eukaryota > Metazoa > Arthropoda > Insecta > Diptera > Drosophilidae > Zygothrica > Zygothrica quintamaculata. The sequence continues at coordinate 8,132 of JBAMBS010000273.1, read as the reverse complement.
TCTTACTCAGATTCACAATATCGATCAAGAATGGTCAAATTATGATGTGTGCCAAAAATAAATTTGATCGGTTGAAAATTGTGCTTAATAAACGATTTTTTTGAATTGCGGCGGTCAGGGGAGGAAATTCAAAAATCAAAAACAAACTTGTACAGCGTACGAACATAACGAATCTAGATTTCAAGTTTGGTTGCTCTAGCTCTTATAGTCTCTGAGAAACAGGCGTTCATACGGACGGACGGACGGACGGATGGACGGACGGACGGACGGACGGACAGACAGACGGACAGGGCTAGATCAACTCGTCTTGTCGTCCTGATTCAGAATATATATACTTTATGGGGTCTCCGATGATTATTTCTTTGTGTTACATACTTTTGGATTTTGCATATTTCCAATAGCTCCGCTTTGCTTCTTTTTTACAAAAAGGCAAAGGGGCTAAAAATAGCGAGAAAGAATGTTAGTTAAGCAGAGAAAACATGTTAGTTTGTAAGAATAGCAAAAATGTTAGTTTGTAGTAATAGTATAATGTTATTTTGTAAGTAGAGAAAATGTTAGGTTAAAACAAAGCAGAGAAAACATGTTAGTTTGTAAGAATAGCAAAAATGTTAGTTTGTAGTAATAGTATAATGTTATTTTGTAAGTAGAGAAAATGTTAGGTTAAAACAAATTATAAAATAATGTTAATTAATAAGTACGAAATTATGAATAAAATGAAGTAAACCAAAAACCAGAAAAGGAAACAAATTTAGCGCCATGGTACTGGTGGAACGAAGAGATCAGCGACTTAAGAAAAGCTTGCTTTAGAGCAAGAAGGAAATCCAAAGGGACTAGGGGGCGTCCAGATTTCCAGGTTAATCTAGCGGTCTTCCGATTGGCCAAAAAGGCACTTAAACATAGCATTAAGAGGAGCAAAGCCGCCTGCTTCCGTCAAATATGTGACGATGCTGATGTTGGGGAACAGCATATAAGGTGGTAACAAAAAAGATAAGGAGCCAATTTGCACCGCGGGTGTCATGCCCAGACACCCTTAGCAACCTTTTTCCGTGTCACATCGTTGGTGCTGATGTGATCTATCCCTCCATCCCGGAGGCAGTTCCACCAGTAACACCTGGCGAGTTTGAAATAGCTTTTAGGAGTATAGGTGATAGAAAAGCTCCTGGCCCTGATGGGATTCCAAATAGGACTCTTAAGCTAGCCATGTTGCTTAAAAAAGATAGGTTTATACAGGTATATAACAAGTGCCTAGAAGAGGGGGTTTTTCCATCAATTTGGAAGATCCAACAGCTTATCCTTATCCCAAAGGGAGATATACCTACAGATGAATCATCTGGTTATAGGCCTATCTGTCTTCTGGATACAGTTGATAAGGTGTTGGAAAGAATAGTGTATGATAGAATCCTTAAGATAGCCGAGGAAAGAGGGGCACTCTCTGAATCACAATACGGATTTAGAAAGGCTCGATCTACTGTAGATGCTATTAAAGCTGTTGTTGATATAGCATCCAAGGCAATTGAGGGAACTCGTTGGAGGTGGGGTGACAAGGAGTACTGCAAGCAAGTTGGACTTCTATCCAAGGAGCAATAAACCGCATCGGTATCCCTATACACCTGTCAAGAATAGTTTCCAATTATTTATCTGAGCGGGTACTAGAATACGATACGGAGGAAGGACCCAAAAGATACATTGTCACTGCAGGGGTTCCACAGGGGTCGGTTCTGGGACCACTCCTTTGTAATTTAATGTACGACGAAGTTCTTAGGCTCCAGTTACCACAGCGTTGTAGGTTAACTGGGTTCGCAGATGACTTGGCTCTAGTAGTAGTCTTCAAGGAAATCATATTGATTGAGGAAAATGCAAATAAGTCCATATAAATTGTTAGTACTTGGCTCCAGAACTCACGCCTACAGTTAGCTGAGCACAAAACGGAAGCAGTGCTCATAACCAGTAGGAAAAAAACTGAGTTCATGACCATTAAGATAGGAGATGTTCAAATTAGATCCAAAGAATCTATTAGGTATCTAGGAGTCTTGATAGACAATAGGTTAAGCTTCAAAAACCATGTAGCGGCGCTTTCACGAATGCTGCCTAATGTCGGGGGGCCTAGATCGGGTAGGAGGCTGCTAATTGCGAGGGTGATACCCTCGGTCCTTATCTATGCGGCACCGGTTTGGGCGTCATCGCTCGATGGCAATAGGCAGCTTCAGCGAAACTTGACTTCGCCTTATAGGCTCAGTGCGCTGAGGGATATTTCAGGTTTCAGGACTATTTCTGAGGACAGCTCTCGTCTTAGCTGGCATGTTGCCAATAGACTTATTGTTATTATTATCAATAAAGGCGCACCAATCACTAGCGTAATTCGCAAATCGGAACGCCAAGCGTCCATAGCTGCATCGCAGGTAAGATGGGACACGTCAATAAAGGGTAGGTGGACACACAAGTTAATCCCCAGACTAACAGTGTGGCTAGAACCAAAGGTAGGAGAATTAAATTTTTATTTAACGCAGTTTTTTACAGGTCACGGGGGCTACATGAAATATCTTTACAGGTTTAGGCATGAAGAAAGCCCAGTCTGTCCGATTTGTCCGAACGCGGAAGAAGATGTGGAGCATGTCCCATACCAGTGTGTGAGGTATAGGACACTAGTGGGGGTAATACCTTTAACAGAAAACCTTATTGGGTCTATGGTGGAGGACGAGGTGAATCGGATGCTCATGAGTCAGCTCATAGTCACCATCCAAAGCGATTTGAGACGATCCTTAACGGGAGCACCGCAGGGGCAGTGATAAGAATGTGGGGGGGTCGGTTTAGTACGTAGGCGCCATAAACGCGTTACATCAGTAACACGGAATGGTGAGTCGTGCATGTCGGTGGTACGGAACACCGGTATCATTGATGATTCGAGCCCCCTGAGCAAAGGGCAGAAATAACGCACAGAGAACAGCAGCAGCAAAAGTGGTAGAAAACGAGACGTAAAGTCAAGCCCACACCACACCGTAAACACCGACCCGATGCCATAGTGGTGAAGTGCCCTGACCCGACGAACTACGCGAACGTTCTGGCAACCGTCGAAACGAGCAGTGCACTGCAAATATTCAAGGATAGCGTGCGCAGCGTAAGACGCACAGCGGTAGGAGAGCTCCTGCTCGAAATGCGAAGGCGGCAGACAATTCCACTGCCAAACTGCAGCGGGCCGCGCAGGAGGCCCTTGGAGATCAAGCGATTGTCAAAACCATTACGGAAAAGACAATCGTAGAAATAAGAGATATTCCGGAATGGACAGAAGCCGCTGAGGTACTGGTAGAGGTATCCAAGCTCATAGGTGGTGATATTCCAGCGGAAACTGTTCCGAAGCTGCGAATGGGCTACAGGCGGACCCAAACAGCCACCCCAACACTGCAGAAGCAACTGGCAAACACGCTCCTCACTGCAGGAAGCGTGCGAGTAGGCTGGGCAGTCTGTAGGATCCGGAGCAAGGTAGAGCCCAGGCGGTGCCATAAGTGTCTGGAGTTCGGACATATAGCAGCTAGATGCAGAAACCAAGCTGATGCGTCCAAGCTATGCTTCAACTGCGGAGGCGGCAATCATTAGTCCAAAGGTTGTCAAAACCAGCAATGCTGCATACTCTGCACCCGGAAAGGGGGAAAAAACACGGAACACCATACCCTAAGCACTTATCGGATCGGTACTGGGACCTATGCTCTGGAACGTCATGTACGACGCAGTCCTTCGCCTCGTGACACCTCGGGTGACCCGTATCGTAGGCTTCGCAGACGATATTGCCATTGTGGCAGTGGCAAAGCAGTTGCAGGAGGGGGAGGACATTACCAACGCGTGCATCAGGCTGGTCGCGGCATGGGTCGAGCAAAGCTCGCTTACGTTAGCTGCCCACAAGACTGAAGGTGTCCTCATAAGCAGCAGGAAGAAGGTGGAGTCCGCTACCATCCAAGTGACAGGGTGCCAAATCTACTCCAAGCCGGCCATTCTATACCTTGGGGTGAAGTTGGACCACAGACTGTCCTATAAACTCCACCTGGAATACGCTGCAGACACGTCTGCTACAGCAACAGCAGCGCTCGCCGGCATTATGGCAAACATTGGTGGTCCACGGCACAAGAGCAGGCTGCTTATCACTTCGGTGGTAAGATCCATCTTGCTGTACGGTGATCAGATATGGGCTCCAGCAATGGCCATCAAGTCTTTTGCACGGTCTTGCAGAGGCTCCTACTGCCGCTGCGCATTGCGCGTCTTGTGCGCCTATCGCACAGTATCCAAGGATGCCGCATTAGTCTTAGCAGGAATGATCCCCCTCGATCTGCTTGCAGATGAGGCAAGAGAGCACGCCACGGAGAATAGGCAGTCAACGATGGTGCAATGGCAGAAACGTTAGCAGGAAAATGGGAGCGGTAGCTGTACGAGACGTATCATCCCATACATAGACAGATGGGTTGATAGGAGACATGGCTAGACTGAATACTACTTCACGCAACTACTGACTGGACACGGGTGATTTAAATCCTATCTATATAGGTTTAAGCACGAGACTGATCCGTTTTGCACACACTGTGCGCGGACCATAGAAGACGCAGAACATGTCTTTTTTGTCTGTTCGCGTTTTACTGCTGAACGGGAAGAACTGACCCTAAGCATTGGGAGACCTTTTATATTCACTGTTTGCAAAACTATTGGTTAAGAGTTAGCCACACATGTGCAACAGTCCTTAAATCCCTGCGCCGCGATGAAAGACAGCGTAAACAGAATTCACTGTAGAATTCAAACTTTAAATGAGCATCTAGAAGAAGCGTTTATGCCATCTCCCCCTCGTGTAGTCACGGTCAAGCTAAGAATGCGCTCTTGAGTGTAAATTGCTAAAATTTTTCCGCAGAGTCATTCTTTTGACAATTTGACGTACAAGACAGCTGTTCAACACGCACCGTTACCAGATCAAGTGCAAATTGATAGTATTTTTGCAGCACTGGGATAATATAAACCAGTGAAGACAGTTGACATGCACAATCATAGATGACGCCACCACGCGATTAAGCAAATCTGTTGCATAATTCTGGGCAGCCCCACTTATTACGGTTGGCGGCTAGTTTACATGTAAAAGGAGTTTAAATGCGCTAAGTACTCAAATCCCACTAAACCCACTACGCGTCAGCAGGTATGAAATGCAAAGCAAGGAGGTATGAATAAAATGGATTGTTATAACGATACTACTTCAGGTGGCAGTCACGTAAGAGAAAATCCCACCCTACCACGACCGGGGCGCAGATTCTGGAGTCCCCAAAAACCATTAAAACTACAGCTCCGGTAGCAAACTTGGCCGGCACAGCGAATATGGCGACAAGCAACGCTCTGGCGAACCCCTTCGCCAAGAGTAATATGATGCGCCGATCACCAGCAGCGACACCTCGTTCGGCAGCCCCCGTGTCGAGTGGCAATATCCCGGCTCCCATAGGAGCATAGACGCAGGACACCCCTAAGAGAAGCAGGGACCTAAACAGTCCTAGCGACCTTAACCGGAAAACGCCCCCAAAGAAGGGTAGAGAGCAGCAGGCACGGCCAATAGCACAGATGACGGAGCTAGGAACGATGCTCGAGGACTTCCTCTTCCTAGTTGCGGAAAAAAAGCCCGCAGTCCGACACATAAATCAGGCCATGAAAGACAACCTGAAAAAAATGCTAGACCTGCAAAGGGCAGTTATGGGGCACCTGCTCTCAGTGCAAGAAGCACCTGGCGCTGTCCGGCATGCTAATCAGCGCCCACAGCAGCAAGAAGTGGACAGTAAGGCGACTCAGATGATGCCACCCACACCAGAAAGCATGTACAACGAGGTTCTGAAAACTGGGACAAAAAATAAAAATGGTGAGAAGAAACCGGATAAGCGCGTTCACGCGGACCCAGCGCGTAAGCGCAAGAGCACGGAGAGCCAGGCGGTAGCCCAATCTGCAACGGGAGGCGGCATTAACGACGCGGCTGCAAACAGCAGGAACAGCAATAATGGACGCGGTAAATGGCAGCAAGTCCGGTCCTACAAAAGGACACCGCAGAAGCCCTACTAGCGACACAGACGGTGCGTATTGGGTGAGCAACGTGTCGCATACGCAGCACGGTGGAACCAAGGAGGTGCTACAGGTGCCTCGAGTTTGGGCACATCGCTGCCAAATGCAGGAGCAAGGTGGACGCATCCATCAACTGTTTCAGCTGCGCCGGAGAAGGTCACTCATCTAAGGAGTGCACCAAAGCAGCCCGGTGTATATTGTCCTCAAGGTCTGGAGAGCGAAACGCGTGGCACCACACGCTTAACAAAGGGTGTCCGCTCTACTTGAAGGCCGCCAAGAAACTGCCATCTTGAGCGAATCCTATACGAAGAAGCAGAAAGGAAGCTGGAAGCAGAGCATAGGAGAAACAGCAGCCATATGGAGCTGTGGGCAACCGGCACTGCAACTATCCGCCGTAAACACCTCTGACGGCAACGTCAGAGCTAAGGTAAGCGGCATCTACATATATAGCTGCTACATCGCACCTAGCACGTCAATCACGGAGTTCGCGGAAGTGATAGACGAGCTGGTGAGTTATGCTAAAGGTCGATCTCCAGTGTATATAGCAGGTGATTTCAACGCCAATAATTGACCTGACTTTTGCCAGCCCAATCTTGGCCAGGAAGGCGAGCTAGACAGTGTCCCAAGGGTACATGCATAGCGATCACAATCGGGGCACATATTGAGCGCAGGAGACAGCCAAGATAGACGAAATGGGTCCCGGAGAGTCTGGATGAACAGACGCTTCTTCAAACTTTAGGCGAGGTAGAAGTTAGCGCAGACTCAGATGCGGTGAACCATGCGCAGAATGTAACACGGGCGCTCATCACTGCATGGGATGCTGCTATGATAAGGAAGACGAACGGAGGCAGTAGACGTAAGCCTGTCTATTGGTGGACGGATGAGATTGCCATAGCGAGAAGAGAATGCATAGCAACGAGGCGCCAACTCAAGCTTTTGCGGAGAAGGCCCAGTTTCCACCAAGCACTTGCAGAGTACCAGTAAGCGAGGCGCAGTCTCACCCATGCCATTAAAGCCAGCAACACCCGCTGATGGAGTGGGCTGTGCGAGGAAGCGGATGCGCAGCATTTTGGCACAGCGTATAGGCTGGTTATGGGTAAGCTGCGGAGACGCCCAACGCCATCGGAGCCCGTTCAGCTACGTACGATTGTACGCACGCTGTTTCCAACCTGCCCCTTCGAGTCGCTACCATGGATGCCGCACCGCTTGGCTGTGCAAACGACGGACGCAGCAGAAGTTCTAAAACTAGCCAGTTACGCGCTAGTAGCTGCAACACAACCGTCCATCTTCGTCGACCTGTTCAATAAGTGTCTCACGGAGTGAGTTTTTCCTAGTATCTGGAAGAAGCAGAGGCTGGTTCTGCTTCCCAAGGGAGACAAGCCCGCGGAGGACCCATCTGCATATAGACCCCTGTACATGCTGGATGTGCTCGGAAAACTCTCCAAGCGCATCATCTGCACCAGATTTGAAGCTGAACTAGAAGAACGGGAAGGAATCTCAAACTGGCAGTTTGGTTTCCATAAAGGTAGGAGAACGATTGACGCTCTAAGCGCCTTCATATTAATCGCAGCCAATGCAATCGAAGGTGCGAGATGGAGAGGTGGGCACAAGGAGTATTGCCTGGTGACAACGTTAGATGTTCGCAGTGCGTTCAACTCGGCCAGGTGGGACGGCTTTGTCAAAGCCCTACAACATCTAGACATTCCGGAGTACATAACAAACTTGGTGTGCAGCTACTTTTCCAGTAGAGTACTGCTCTATGACACTTCGGCTGGGAGAGAGCAGCATCCGGTTCAAGGAGTTGTGCCACAAGGATCGGTCTTGGGACCGACTCTTTGGAATGTCATGTATGACGCAGTACTCCGCCTCGAGACACCCCATGGGACCCGTATCGTAGGGTTCGCGGGTGACATTGCCATTGTGGCAGTGGGTAAAGAACTAAGTGGCGTGGAAGCAATTACCAACGCATGCATCCGACAGATAGTGACATGGCTCGAGAGCAATTCACTATATTTGGCAGCTCACAAAACCGAAGCGGTGCTAATAAGCAGCAGAAAAAAGGTGGA
>JBAMBS010000268.1:0-37005 GCA_037044455.1 Zygothrica quintamaculata | reverse complement strand
AAAAACTGCTGTCGACACTTAATGCTCCTTATTGTTTTTTTTTTCTTCTTATGAATAATTATGTACTTAAGAATTAACAATTTATCGATACAGCACTCACAAAATACAGTTAGATACATACTAATAAGTATCAAAGTATATGAATAGTTTTCCCTATATAGGGAAAACTATTCATACATTTGATACTTATTAGTATGAATCTAACTGTAATTTGTGAGTGCTGTAACGATAAATTGTTAATTCTTAAGTACATAATTATTCATAAGAAGAAAAAAAAAACAATAAGGAGCATTAAGTGTCGACAGCAGTTTTTAAACCCTGGCCATAACAATTCGATCTGATCGGCCTTTAGGACATGCGGTTGCAAAGTGCCCAATTTCGTCACATTTGAAGCATTTGACACCAAATCGATCTTTCACACCCGTCGTATTTGTGCTGTTGTAGGATTTGCCTTTACTCTGGCCCTTCTGCCACCGTGCCCGACATTCGGCATATTTATGCCCAACCTTTCCGCAGTAATTGCATTTCACCAGGGGTAGAGATTTGAGCTTTTTGCGATCCGAGCCAGTTGCATCGTCTGATATGCTACGTTTCATAAAGGAGTGTGCGTACAAGTGTTGTTGTAGCTCATTGCGAGTTTTTACATTCGTGGTAAAAATCCAGCGCGCCAACTTGCTGTCAACTTGAGCCATGTGAGCCAAGGTTACAGACACAGCTATTTCTTCTAGATCCTTGGCTTTCCATTTAGACATAAGCATCGTGACAATCCGGCTGCCGTATTCAGCAAATCAGTCGACCATGCAATACATTGAGAACTATGCCAGCTGAAGTTTCAATTCCAACAAAACGCTGAAGAAACAGTTCCCTGAACTGCGCCCAAGTGATGCCGGCAAAGCATATTTGTGAAAGCCACTGTGATGCGGTGCCTTCTAATGCCTTACTTAGTGCTATTACCAAATTGCTACCTTCGAGATCGTTATCAGCAAATATTAGGTCCACCGTGCTACACCAAGATGAGGGCTCCACTCCCTTAACGTCGGGGTTAAATTTTGGTAGTGTAATGTGTGACACTTTACCATCGGATTGTGGCGCCTTTGGAGTCTGCATGTTTTTAATTATTTCCATCAGGTTGCGATTTTGCAGATCAAACGCTAACAAATATGGATCAGTAGGCAAAGCAGATCCCACTTCTGATGTCGGAGAAGGAGGCTCATTCGTTTCCATGTTCAACACACAGCAAGTTCTGTTCGACTCGGTGGCGCAACATTAACTAACTCGCTACGCACATTCTAAGCTATTTCACAATTCTGGCAAATCACAATACCATCTTTCTTCCACGCCCCTACGAACAGACCTTACACAACAGAGTATGCCTCTTTCCCTGAACCACTGTGCGTTAAAAGAACCGTTAGCGACATTGTGTCGCCACTCAAAAATGTACATGCATGCACAATGGTCAAGCTAACCATTCTATCATAAAATTTCTATGCCACACATATACAGTGGGCTAATTTTACCATTCTACGACATATACTATATGGGGTCTCAGATAATTAATTCTATCTGTAACATACTTTTCGATTTTGCACTTTTCCATTAGCTTCTTTTAAAGGCAAAGGGGCTAACTACAGTATAACTTTCTGGTACGTAAATTTTCTTGCCTTTATAAAAGATTCCAATTAGCTTCCCCAAAAGGGAAAGTACTACTTTTCACTTTTGATACAAAACCATTTAATTACATTAACTCACAGCTTTTAAAATGATCATTCATCGTGTTATTAAAAAACATGGATTTGATACGCTTATGCACTATCTTTAATTAAAAATATTTTATACGTTGAAGAGCTTTTTAAAACAGAGCTATGCTTACAAGAATTCAAAACAAGGGCAATAATACTATCCTCATATTGAAATTTGTATGTTAAACGTTATAAGCGTTACCGGAAAAAGTAGCAAGAACAATAAACGCTAACCAGCCTGATTTATTGAACGGGAAATACTGTTTGGCTGCGTCAACATGTTAAGATCAACACGAAAGCTTCGTGGCAAACTGGATATATCCAACTGATGCTTCACCACCACCATGGTGGCCAGTGTTTTAAGTGTGGGTTCGAAGTCTAAGACATGCAAATCGCTGTAGTCAATAAGTGTATTCATTGATGAAGACTGTGGCGGTAAAATCTGTGTTGTGAAAGATCGTGGACTTGTGCCGCCAAAAAGAAACATACGTGTTTTCATTACAATGGCACACTGTCGACGCCGCGCCGTTGGTGCCTGTCCATTTGCGCGCACCAAATTCCAAAGTTTCGTCCGAGGATTAAATGTATACAAATCGTTAAAGTGCTGATCAAGCAACCCGTTGTATCCCCCAAACACAAATATGAGGTTATTGTGAACAAACATACTGTGACTGCGTCGGCCAACAGGCACTTTGCCAGCAGTAAAAGGTCGATGCCAAACTTTGGTTGTCACATCCAGATACACAATTTCGTGGCAGTAGGTCTCTTCTTGGCTATGGTAAGGGCTGTGTTTGTCCCCCCTTCCACCAAAAATATACATGCGATCTTCGTATGCAACAGCTGTATGGAAATCTCGATACGTGGGTGGCACACCAAACGTTTGAACGTAACGCCATTCCATGGTGTCTAGATTAAGAGAATGTACATCACTACTAAACTCGTTGATTTCATCAAGAAATCCGCCAAAAATATACATCCAATTGCCAATAACGCATGCCGAGTGGCCATCCCGTGCACCTGGTAAAGATCCACTGACTGCCGGACGTGTCCAAGCCGCTGTTTTTGGATCAAAGCAATAAAGTACGTTACACAAATGTTCATCATTACGACCACCCCAAATATAAGCACGCTCTTTATAAGCAACTACGGTGTGGCCATAGCGTTGAAACGGCACCAATGGGTACTTCAGCTTTTCTCCATTACTTGTGCAAGGCTGTGGAATTAGGGTCCAGCGCATAGTGTGAATGTTTAGCACATGCACATCAATTGGCTCATCAAAACGATAGTCGATACCGGTACAATAACCGCCAAAACTATAGATAAACTCTCCCAATCCCACGGCCGCATGATTAACTCGTTGTGGGCCCCCATCCAAGTGCACTGTCCAAAGCATTCTTTACGTTCCCTGTTGGGTATACCAAAAAAAAAATGGGAATACAGTATTACAACTTTATTATAAACATAACCGAAGATTAAAATAAATGTAAAATGTATATTTGTCCTAAAAGGTTTAAATCCAGATACAACAATAAACAAGAAAACAGTAGTCGGGTGTAGCCGACTACGGGAAGCCCTTTGCTAATATACACAGACATACGGACACATATACACAGTTCTGTACGCACTGTAACTGATGCGCGCTCCATATTTCGATACTTAACGATGAATAGCTTTCAATCCTAACGAAACACAGTGTAGATTACAATGTAGATCAAAAATAGTCTACTTATTATGTGCGCAACAAAAGAAATTCGATTCGGTCTCATATTATTATTTTTACCTGTTACATACAAAGGAGGCTGAAAACAGCACAATTAAAAACTTTATAAAGAATAGTATATTATTATAATAAACAAGTAACGATTTAGTCGAGCTTACCCGATAACGAGAACCCATTTGAACTTGTTTACCCACACACTGCCGTATACATCCGAGTAACTGTTGCGCGCTGCTTTTAGCCCAAGCCCTGTATAACGGGATAGTTTAACTGAATAACTTATATGTTTGTTATTGAATATTTATGAAAATAATAGTATATATACATAGTAAGTGTTTAAAAAAGAAATTCGATTAAATAAAAATTATGTTAAATAATAGTGTTTTGGTTTTGCTACAGTGAGGGGGAGCAATTAAAAAATCTTAAATAAATTCGTAAACATACATTTATTTTATTCTATCCCTTTTAGTCGTTGAGAAGGAAACTTTCATACAGACGAAGTGACTTGTATAAATTCGGATAGTAATGTTAATCAGAAATATGTATACATGAAAATTCAGATATGTTTATTCTACTTGATACATAGTATTGTTCAATGTACTATATCATTATATCCATTTTTCCTTTATTGATGCCGTCTGCTATATTAACCCTTTAAAGCGCAACAACTTCGATTTTCAAAATTTTTTTTTTATTTGACGTAAAATTGAAAATAAAAATACAACTTCCGTTTTTTTTTTAAATTTCGGTTCTTCCATGGTTTTTTCATGAAAGACTGTGTGTTGCAGATCTGCATTAAAAGTGCTTAACAGGAAAAAAATTTTTTAGCTGTCAAATATATATAACATACTAAATTCAACATATGCTTGATTGTTTAATTGAAATAATTTAATTCAATAAGACGGCCATGTCCAGGATCGGTAGAAGGTACAATATTTTCAATATCATTAGCATTTTATTAAACAGTGTAGGCATTCCAATAGATTAGGACCAGTATTTGCGTACATTAGGTAAGCGTCCAATAGACATGAACAATATGATGCCCACCAATTGACGCCTTTTCAAAGACGAGATATTGAAAATGGAATTTATATTGAAATGATGATCATAAAGATTTATTTCATATCTTATTTCCTCAAAAAAAGATTTACGAAATAAATAGAAAAATTATTCAACCCGCTGCTCAAAAAGTTTTATTCACTTTTGAGCAAATAAAAAATGTTTAGATAATTGTTTTGCATATGAATATATTTTTAATTCGTATTAACACTAGTTTTTGTCAAAGAAGTTCGCAAAAACTGCTGTTTGAATATTTTAGTGGCTCCTTTATATTGAACAACAAGAAATCTTTGTTTACATATAGTGATACACATAAACAGTTGTATACGAACTGTAAGCTGCTGCCTGCGATATATAATGAGATAGTTTATATTAAATAACTTTCGTGTTTCAAAATCAAAAATAAACCCGTATAGCTTACGAAAATAGGGAACCTAGACTCCAGATTTGGTTGCTCTTACTCTGACAACCTCTGGGAAATAGGCGTTCATGCAGAAGTAAGGACAGACAGCACACGGACAGGGCTATATCGCCATAATCAACAATATCTATACATATATATTTAATAGTGGCCCAGATGATTATTTCTACTTGTTACATGTTTCTAATATTTGCACAAATGCATTAGCCCTTTTTTAGCCCCTTTGCCTTTTTGTAAAAAAAGAGCAAAGCGGAGCTATTGGAAATATGCGAAATCCAAAAGTATGTAACACATAGAAATAATCATCTGAGACCCCATAAAGTATATATATTCTGAATCAGGACGACAAGACGAGTTGATCTACCCCTGTCCGTCTGTCTGTCCGTCCGTCCGTATGAACGCCTGTTTCTCAGAGACTATTAAAGCTAGAGCAACCAAATTTTAAAACTAGATTTATCATTTTCGTACGCTGTACAAAATTGTTTTTGATTTTTCAATTTCCTCCCCTGACCAACGCAATTCGAAAAAAACTATTATTAAGCACAATTTTCAACCGATCATATTTATTTTTGGCACACATCATAATTCGACCACTCTTGATCTATGTTATGCATCTGGGTAAGATTAATCACAAATCTCGGAAGTTATACATAATCAAAAGTAGCATTATGGGCACCGGGGGGGTATAGTAGTGCGCGCAAAATAAGAGCTAGAGCAATGAAATTTGGAACGTAGATTTGTTATGTTCGTACGCTATACGAGTTTGTTTTAGATTTTCGAATTTCCTCACCTGACCCCCGCAATTTGAAAAAATCGATTATAAGGTAAAATTTTTAACCGATCAAATTTCTTTTTCACACACATATTGAGTAGACCATTCTTCATCTACGTTGTAAATTTAAATTAAAAATTAAATTAAAATTGAACAATAAACACGATAGTTATACAACATTAAGTACCGCGCTATAGAGCGTGGGGGGCTAAAAGGTGCGCGCAATGGCTAAGTACGTGCAAAACTGTCTATATGTATGATTATGTGTGTGTATTGCTGTATATGTAGGCAAAGGGGCTCTCGTAGTCGGGTACACTCGACTGCAGACTTCTTACTTGTTTTCTTTTACAAAGGCAAAGCTGGTAATAATATTAGTAGAATTATTTATGCAGCATGTGGAATGTAGAATGTTTAAAAATCCAAACAATCTGCAAATTTCCTGGAATAATTTATATTACCAAAAGAACAGTAAATGGGCGAATCTTATTACAGAACAGGTTATACAAAACCCAAATTATATTTTTTTTTATGTTCGCCCATTTTGCTGTTTTTGTTGGTGGTCTGCATAATTGTATGAAAGAAAATATTTGTATTATTTGAATCGTACATTAAAATTTTTGATGTTTAAAAGCCTTACCAACTAAGTCTATTTAAGTGTGCTCCTGTCGACTCACTGATTATGATAATCACACTACCGATATGGCTACAACTATAACAGTTTTAAAACACTATTTACATTTAAGTTCCGTATATACCAAAATGTAAATTGTTTTATAATCTGATTTTCATCGATATTAAATTAACTTATCGGTACAAAAATAAGTGTGACAAGCTGGCTACATTAATACGTAACTTGTTACAATGCCTTTAACAAATACTTTATATTGCTATAGAGGACACAAAAATTATGTATTATTGCTGCGCTTATAATGGGTTAAATTACAAATATGTGGAAGTCTTTCAGTACTTGTATGTTAGTAAGCCCACAACTTAAATAATGTATAAGTATATAATAAACTTAAACTAAAACGATCAGATGAACAATTTTAAATAAAACCACAAACCTTTTCAAAATTTTAATATTATATGAGATCAGATAATCTTAAACTCACTCACACTGTAAGAAGTTCTGTAGTATCTCCTGCATAATGATTAAGAGTTTCTTAAATTTGTTTTTTTTTTTATTTTATTTCGCAGCAGCATTATTTAGGTTATTGAAAAATGTTTGCTCGTATTCCTTATTAAAATAATAAAAAATAAAATAAAAAATATTACATAAAAAAAAAAATTTGACCTGCGCAACTTTATTCTATTTTCTTCAAATTTTCAGTTTTACACTCAATGACTGATGTCAATCTATTATTATATAATCCATATTTGGAATAATGGTGATGATTTCAAAGTATCTCCGTTCCATATATTTTTATAGGTCTATTCAATTTTAAGTTTTAGTAGACCCTAAAACCTATTAAATCCTTAAAAAAATTAAGCTAAAACGAGCCAAACGAGGTTGAAAAACCCAGATGATAGATAAAAAGTATACTTACCCTTCCGAAAAGAAAATAGATTAGTAGGAATCTGTTTGATTAATTCAGAGCACTTTTAGGCATCTCCGACCCTGTACAGAATATTTATTTTTTATTAGCATAATTATTAACCGTTCGAAAATTTTAAGATAAAGAGTGGACTTTCTCTTGAAGTGTAAAATTGACCATTATGCAAAGGGTAGGTAGTAAGCAAGTGTCATAAAACTTTAAATAAGAAAAAAGTATTCTTTAAGAATTAAGTTTGGAAAAGAATTTCTCTGTTCAATTTTGGCTACCTCAGAAATTAAAATACCAATTTATAAGTTGGTGCACAACCTTTCATCATTAAGAAAGCTGTAGTCGGTTTTACTCCACTAGGACGCCTTTACCCACATACAAAGCCATACACACATATATACACAGCACTTTAAGCTGTTGCGCGCGACTCTTACGCGGCAGACCCAGTCAACCAACAACTGGAAGTCTCTTATTCCAAGAGAGATAAGCACTCTTGCACAAAATCCCTTAAAAAGAGCAAAAATTCGTAGTGGAAATATCATTGCTAAGAACTCGATTCATAGCTATGACTATGCAGATGCCAGCTAGTACATAATTCGCCATACGTATAAAATGCGAAAGCGCCAGGACCCGATAGGATGCCGTCTCAAGCGTTGAGAACATTCGCAATCATGAAGCCAGCATTGCTCGCTTACGTCTTTAATGTTTTCATAATATTTCTATAAATAATCTATATAAATACTTCCATTTAGTTTCTGAACGGGAAGTTTTAAAATCAGCTATTGAAACAGCCAACTACGCAGACCTTTGTGATCTAAATTATTCAAGATTTATAAATTACTTCATAAAAATAAAATGGCCAAATCGGCTGCACTAGTGACAACAGCGGTAAAATAAGTTATCCTAGATTAAAAAACACAAAATATAAACAGACAAAAATAAAACAAGTTAAGAAACAGTTCTTAAGAATGACAAATTGCAACGGTACTATTTAAAAAATAAGTTGAAAAGTTAACATAATTTTTCCTTTGTTTCTTGTGTTTCTAGACCCGTGTGTTTGTGTCTGTTTTTGTTTGAGATTGTTTCTCCGTACACCTTAACCCGTTATAACAAAATTGCAACAGCAGCAGCCGTAAGTTTATAATCTAATGCTTATTTAATTTATGCAAACTTTTAAATTTTAAATTTATATAGGTATACCATAAATTGAGTATAGTGAATTCTGTAGAAAGTATAGAAATCTATTAAGAACTCATATATTTTATAGTATACAAATGATAAAATACATTTTAACTCAATTGAGGGCAACAACAATTGTGGTTTTTAAAAATTTGTACAATGAATGTAGGCTCTTTAATTTTAATGCAAAAACTTTTAAAGAATTTACCATCATGTAATTTAGCAGTATTTTAATAAGTTAGTGCTGTAGATAACGAGCATAGTCTTCTTGAATAGATTATTCGTAGTCTTTATCTTTGTCTTTGTTAATAATGTCAACATATTCTTTATGGTTTTCTATCCAACTATATTTATGTACAAGGTGTGACCCGAAGTAATTCGGACTCTAAAAAATGAGAAGAAATTGTTTTTTCGGTAAAATCAATTTATTTTATTCAAAATAGTATCCTTCTGCTTTAATACAGCTTTTTGCACGATCCAAAAGCTCGTTAGCTCGTTGGCCATGGCCACGAGTATGCCGGTGCAACCCTTTTGAATGGCCTTTACGTCTGCATAACTATTTCCTTTCATGAGCAAATTTTCCGAAAAGGAAGAAATCGCACGGTGCCATATCAGGTGAATATGACGCGTGGTTAATGGTTAAAATATGATTTTCGGTCAAATAATCGCTAACGAGCTTCGATTTTTGCGAGCAATTTTTGGTCGTCAGTTAATTTGTAGGGAACAAGCCATGCATACACCTTGCGTAAGCCCAAATGTTCGGTCAAAATGCGATAAATTGATGTATTGGAGATGTTCAATTCCATTTCCATCAATTTCAATGATTTCGTCTAATTTTTGATGAATTCACGCACAGTTTCGATGGAATTTTCTGTGATCACGAATTTTGATTGGCGCACATATTGATCGTCATTTATGTCCTAACGACCACTTTGAAAACGTTGAAACCACTCGTGCACTCTGCTACGGGATAGCTAATCATCGCCATAAACTCACTTCAAACGTTTCGCTAAAAGTTTAACCAATTTAAAAACAAAACTGAATGAGCCCATAGCAGCACCTGTTGGCGGTTGTATTCCTCCGTTTGATTTCTAGGTTAATATTATTGTCGCCCGTCACAGTGGAGTCAAGGCGTCGTGATTCTCTGCTGGAGCATGCCATAAACTTTGTTTTATCCACATTTACATGGAGCCCTACTTTAGCCGGTTCATTTTCGATAGCGCCAAAGGTTCCCGTCACATCTCGCTTGGTATGGTCAATAATGTTAATATCATCAGCGTATCCAAGCAGCTGGACACATCTTCCTTCCTTGTGATACTTTCCATCAGTAAATTGAAAAGCACACAAGACAGCGAGTCACCTTGTCTGAGACCACACTTGGTATTAAAGGTTTCGGAATGGTCACTTTCTACCTTGACAGAGCTCTTAGTGTTCGCAGGAATACCAAGCTCAGACATGGCAGCATATAAGCTATCCCGCCGTGGGCTATAAAAAAAGCGGCCTTGTAGTCGACAAAAAGGTGGTAAGTGTCGATCTGGCTCTCATGCGACTTCTCCAGGATCTGGCGCAGTGTGAATAGCTGGTCAACGGTGGACCTGCCTGGTCTGAAACCAAACTGATAAGGTCCAATCAGTGCTTCAGCAAATGGCTTCAGTCTTTCACACAATACGTTCGTCAGAAACTTATATGCTACTGGCAGTAGGCTGATGTCACGGTAATTCGCCCGTAGCGTGGCATCACCCTTCTTCAGGACAGGGCAGATCAATCTAAGGTTCCAACCATCGGGTATGCTCTCCACAAGCCATACATTGCACAGGAGTTGGTGCATACACCTTACTCACCTAACTCTTGGCCTCCTGCCTTGAACAATTCAGCCGACAAGCCATCAGCACCTGCTGTTTTATTTTTCTTGAACCGCTGTATTGCGGAGTGTCCAAGTACGATTTTAATGGCATGAGTTGGACAGCGGCCGTATACACGGTCAAGCTCCTCATAAAAGGCGTCCTTCGTACATTCGTCTTTGTCTTCCGTTGTGGCATATGCGTAGATCAAGCTGATATTAAAGAATTTGGCTGTAATCCGGATCGTTGCTATTCTCTCATTTGTTGGCACAAACTGAGATACTCGGTGTCGGCGTCTGGCTTCCACAACAAATCTGCAGCCAAATTCATGTCTATCAGGATGGCAGCTGTAGTATATGTCAGAGTTGTTCCTCTTCATGCATCCCTGTCCTTTCCATTGCATCTCCTGGATACGGTAATGTCAGCCTTGCATTTTTTGGGGGTTTCCGCTAGTTGTTGAGCACCGGGTCTGTACAACGTGCGTACATTCCAGGTGCATACTCTCAAATCGTAGTCCTTGTTTCGTTTGCGGTGGTCGTCAACATTGGTTGAGGTCCGCTCCGAGTCAGTTTTAGCATCCTTCATTCAGTTTGTAGTTTTCTATGGGTGGATCTCAAGTTCTACGCCAAAGCCTAATTTAGAGGTTTAGTGCGTCGATTTGAAGAAAGTAAGAACAAGGATCATGCTGGCAACCACCAAGTTGAAATAAATCAGACAATCCAATCCCCCCTATTTCTAGTACAGTATATATCGGTTATAAGGTGCACAGTTTATATGCAAATATAGCTTAAATGCAAAATTATGATATTTTTAAACATCATAAAACTATTTAAAACTAAATTTGGTTTCATGAATGCAAAAAATTGATTATATGTAAGAAAATATTGTGTATAAACAAAAAAAATCGTTGATTTGGAATCAGTTCATATAAATTTTATCGGTTTTTAACAAATTATAAGCTGTAGGACAGTAATATTAAAATTTTTGATCTGATTATCCCCTTTGCCTTTTTGTAAAAAAGAAGCAAAGCGGAGCTATTGGAAATGTGCAAAATCGAAAAGTATGTAACACATAGAAATAATCATCTGAGACCCCATAAAGTATATATATTCTTAATCAGGACGACAATACGAGTTGATCTAGCCATGTCCGTCTGTCCGCCCGTCTGTCTGTCCGTCAGTATGAACGCCTGTTTCTCAGAGACTATAAGAGCTAAAGCAACCAAATTTTAAAGTTAGATTCGTTATTTTCGTACGCTATACAAGTTTGTTTTAGATTTTTGAATTTCCTCCCCTTACCAACGCAATTCGAAAAAAATGATTATTAAGCACAATTTTCAGCCGATCGAATTTCTTTTTGGCGTACAACATAATTAGATTATTCTTCATCTATATTGTAAATCTGGGTAAGATTGATAAAAAAAAACTCGGAAGTTATACATAATTAACAAGAAAGAAATCTGTAGTCGAGTGTACCCGACTACGAGAACCCCTTTCCCTATATATACACCTATACACATACACACAGATCTGCACGTATTTAACCATTGCGCGCGCCTATAGCGCGAAACTTAATGATGTTTAATTTCCGTGTTTATTGTTCAATCTAAACGAAATTCACAACGTAGGTCAAGAATGGTCTAATTATGATGTGTGCCAAATGTATTAAGAACTCATTTATTTTATAGTATACAAATGATAAAATACATTTTAACTCAATTGAGGGCAACAAAAAGCCAAAACAAAATAATAATGGAAAGTAATCCCGATAATTAGTTATTTCTTCCTTGCGTATCTTAAACTTGGACACACTATTCCTGGCTTTCCATACTTGTGACTGCGTTAATTTATTAATCCCAAGGGATTGCTCGAACAACTTTAAACAAAGCCTTTATTCTAGATTAGTAAGAAGTTAACTTTTAAAGATTTAATAAATCCAAATTTTAATTTTGTGGTTGTGAAAAATTTGTACAATGAATGTAGGCTCTTTAATTTTAATGCAAAAACTTTTAAAGAATTTACCATCATGTAATTTAGCAGTATTTTAATAAGTTAGTTCTGTAGATAACGAGCATAGTCTTCTTGAACAGATTATTCGTAGTCTTTATCTTTGTCTTTGTTAATAATGTCAACATATTCTTTATGGTTTTCTATCCAACTATATTTATGTACAAGGTGTGACCCGAAGTAATTCGGACTCTAAAAAATGAGAAGAAATTGTTTTTTCGGTAAAATCAATTTATTTTATTCAAAATAGTATCCTTCTGCTTTAATACAGCTTTTTGCACGATCCAAAAGCTCGTTAGCTCGTTGGCCATGGCCACGAGTATGCCGGTGCAACCCTTTTGAATGGCCTTTACGTCTGCATAACGATTTCCTTTCATGAGCAAATTTTCCGAAAAGGAAGAAGTCGCACGGTGCCATATCAAGTGAATATGACGCGTGGTTAATGGTTAAAATGTGATTTTCGGTGAAATAATCGCTAACAAGCTTCGATTTTTGCGAGCAATTTTTGGTCGTCAGTTAATTTGTAGTAAGCCCAAATGTTCGGTCAAAATGCGATAAATTGATGTATTGGAGATGTTCAATTCCATTTCCATCAATTTCAATGATTTCGTCTAATTTTTGATGAATTCACACACAGTTTCGATGGAATTTTCTGTGATCACGAATTTTGATTGGCGCACATATTGATCGTCTTTTATGTCCTAACGACCACTTTGGAAACGTTGAAACCACTCGTGCACTCTGCTACGGGATAGCTAATCATCGCCATAAACTCACTTCAAACGTTTCGCTAAAAATTTAATTAATTTAAAAACAAAACTAAATGAGCCCATAGCAGCACCTGTTGGCAGTTGTATTCCTCCGTTTGATTTCTAGGTTAATAATATTGTTGCCCGTCACAGTGGAGCCGAGGTAAGCCAATACGCTTACGGGCTCAAAGCTATAGCTACCTGGCGCCAGTTGAGAGTCAAGGCGTCGTGATTCTCTGCTGGAGTATGCCATAAACTTTGTTTTATCCACATTTACATGGAGCCCTACTTTAGCCGGTTCCTTTTCGATAGCGCCAAAGGCTCCCGTCACATCTCGCTTGGTATGGCCAATAATGTTAATATCATCAGCGTTCTTCATGCATCCCTGTCCTTTCCATCGCATCTCCTGTATAGCGGTATTGTCAGCCTTGCATTTTATGAGGGTATCCGCTAGTTGTTGAGCAGCACCGGGTCTGTACAACGTGCGTATTTTGCAGGTGCGTGCACTTAAATCGTAGTCCTTGTTTCGTTTGTGGTGGTCGTCAACATTGTTTTAGAATCTTTCATTGAGATTGTAGTTTTCTATGGGTGGATCTCAAGTTCTACGCCAAAACCTAATTTAGAGGTTTAGTGCGTCGATTTGAAGAAAGTAAGAACAAGGATCATGCTGGCAACCACCAAGTTGAAATAAATCAGACAATCCAATCCCCCCCATTTCTAGTACAGTATATATCGGTTATAAGGTGCACAGTTTATATGCAAATATAGCCTAAATGCAAAATTATGTTATTTTTAAACATCATAAAACTATTTAAAACTAAATTTAGCCTCATGAATGCAAAAAATTGATTATATATAAGAAAATATTGTGTATAAACAAAAAAAATCGTTGATTTGGAATCAGTTCATATAAATTTTATCGGTTTTTAACAAATTATAAGCTGTAGGACAGCAATATTAAAATTTTTGATCTCATTATCCCCTTTGCCTTTTTGTAAAAAAGAAGCAAAGCGGAGCTATTGGAAATATGCAAAATCGAAAAGTATGTAACACATAGAAATAATCATCTGAGACCCCATAAAGTATATATATTCTTAATCAGGACGACAATACGAGTTGATCTAGCCATGTCCGTCTGTCCGTCCGTCTGTCTGTCCGTCAGTATGAACGCCTGTTTCTCAGAGACTATAAGAGCTAAAGCAACCAAATTTTAAAGTTAGATTCGTTATTTTCGTACGCTATACAAGTTTGTTTTAGATTTTTGAATTTCCTCCCCTGACCAACGCAATTCGAAAAAAATGATTATTAAGCACAATTTTCAGCCGATCGAATTTCTTTTTGGCGCACATCATAATTAGATTATTCTTCATCTATATTGTAAATCTGGGTAAGATTTATAAAAAAAAACTCGGAAGTTATACATAAATAACAAGAAAGAAATCTGTAGTCGAGTGTACCCGACTACGAGAGCCCCTTTGCCTTCATATACACCTATACACATACACACAGATCTGCAAGTATTTAACCATTGCGCGCGCCTATAGCGCGAAACTTAATGTTGTTTAATTTCCGTGTTTATTGTTCAATCTAAACGAAATTCACAACGTAGGTCAAGAATGGTCTAATTATGATGTGTGCCAAATGTATTAAGAACTCATTTTTGGTCGTCAGTTAATTTGTAGGGAACAAGCCATACATTCACCATGCGTAAGCCCAAATGTTCGGTCAAAATGCGATAAATTGATGTATTGGAGATGTTCAATTCCATTTCCATCAATTTCAATGATTTCGTCTAATTTTTTATGAATTCACGCACAGTTTCAATGGAATTTTCTGTGATCACGAATTTTGATTGGCGCACATATTGATTGTCATTTATGTCCTAACGACCACTTTGGAAACGTTGAAACCACTCGTGCACTCTGCTACGGGATAGCTAATCATCGCCATAAACTCACTTCAAACGTTTCGCTAAAAATTTAACCAATTTAAAAACAAAACTAAATGATCCCTTACCAGCACCTGTTGGCAGTTGTATTCCTCCGTTTGATTTCTAGGTTAATATTATTGTCGCCCGTCACAGTGGAACCGAGGTAAGCCAATACGGTTACGGGCTCAAAGCTATAGCTACCTGGCGCCAGTTGAGAGTCAAGGCGTCGTGATTCTCTGCTGGAGCATGCCATAAACTTTGTTTTATCCACATTTACATGGAGCCCTACTTTAGCCGGTTCCTTTTCGATAGCGCCAAAGGCTCCCGTCACATCTCCCTTGGTATGGCCAATAATGTTAATATCATCAACGTTCTTCATGCATCCCTGTCCTTTCCATCGCATCTCCTGTATAGCGGTATTGTCAGCCTTGCATTTTATGAGGGTATCCGCTAGTTGTTGAGCAGCACCGGGTCTGTACAACGTGCGTATATTTCAGGTGCGTACACTTAAATCGTAGTCCTTGTTTCGTTTGTGGTGGTCGTCAACATTGTTTGGGGTCCGTTCCGAGGCAGTTTTAGAATCTTTCATTGAGTTTGTAGTTTTCTATGGGTGGATATCAAGTTCTACGCCAAAACCTAATTTAGAGGTTTAGTGCGTCGATTTGAAGAAAGTAAGAACAAGGATCATGCTGGCAATCACCAAGTTGAAATAAATCAGACAATCCAATCCCCCCTATTTCTAGTACAGTATATATCGGTTATAAGGTGCACAGTTTATATGCAAATATTGCTTAAATGCAAAATTATATTATTTTTAAACATAAAACTATTTAAAACTAAATTTAGCCTCATGAATGCAAAAAATTGATTATATATAAGAAAATATTGTGTATAAACAAAAAAAATCGTTGATTTGGAATCAGTTCATATAAATTTTATCGGTTTTTAACAAATTATAAGCTGTAGGACAGCAATATTAAAATTTTTGATCTCATTATCCCCTTTGCCTTTTTGTAAAAAAGAAGCAAAGCGGAGCTATTGGAAATGTGCAAAATCGAAAAGTATGTAACACATAGAAATAATCATCTGAGACCCCATAAAGTATATATATTCTTAATCAGGACGACAATACGAGTTGATCTAGCCATGTCCGTCTGTCCGTCCGTCTGTCTGTCCGTCAGTATGAACGCCTGTTTCTCAGAGACTATAAGAGCTAAAGCAACCAAATTTTAAAGTTAGATTCGTTATTTTCGTACGCTATACAAGTTTGTTTTAGATTTTTGAATTTCCTCCCCTGACCAACGCAATTCGAAAAAAATGATTATTAAGCACAATTTTTAGCCGATCGAATTTCTTTTTGGTGCACATCATAATTAGATTATTCTTCATCTATATTGTAAATCTGGGTAAGATTGATAAAAAAAAACTCGGAAGTTATACATAATTAACAAGAAAGAAATCTGTAGTCGAGTGTACCCGACTACGAGAGCCCTTTTGCCTACATATTCACCTATACACATACACACAGATCTGCACGTATTTAACCATTGCACGGTCCAAAAGCTCGTTAGCTCGTTGGCCATGGCCACGATTATGCCGGTGCAACCCTTTTGAATGGCCTTTACGTCTGCATAACGCATTCATTTCATGAGCAAATTTTCCGAAAAGGAAGAAGTCGCACGGTGCCATATCTGTTGTTGATTATTAAGCACAATTTTCAGCCGATCGAGTGTACCCGACTACGAGAGCCCCTTTGCCTACATATACACCTATACACATACACACAGATCTGCACGTATTTAACCATTTCGCGCGCCTATATCGCGAAACTTAATGTTGTTTAATTTCCGTGTTTATTGTTCAATCTAAACGAAATTCACAACGTAGGTCAAGAATGGTCTAATTATGATGTGTGCCAAATGTATTAAGAACTCATTTTTGGTCGTCAGTTAATTGTAGGGAACAAGCCATACATACACCTTGCGTAAGCCCAAATGTTCGGTCAAAATGCGATAAATTGATGTATTGGAGATGTTCAATTCCATTTCCATAAATTTCAATGATTTCGTCTAATTTTTTATGAATTCACGCACAGTTTCGATGGAATTTTCTGTGATCACGAATTTTGATTGGCGCACATATTGATCGTCTTTTATGTCCTAACGACCACTTTGGAAACGTTGAAACCACTCGTGCACTCTGCTACGGGATAGCTAATCATCGCCATAAACTCACTTCATACGTTTCGCTAAAAATTTAACCAATTTAAAAACAAAACTAAATGAGCCCATAGCAGCACCTGTTGGCGATTGTATTCCTCCGTTTGATTTCTAGGTTAATATTATTGTTGCCCGTCACAGTGGAGCCGAGGTAAGCCAATACGGTTACGGGCTCAAAGCTATAGCTACCTGGCGCCAGTTGAGAGTCAAGGCGTCGTGATTCTCTGCTGGAGCATGCCATAAACTTTGTTTTATCCACATTTACATGGAGCCCTACTTTAGCCGGTTCCTTTTCGATAGCGCCAAAAGCTCCCATCACATCTCCCTTGGTATGGCCAATAATGTTAATATCATCAACGTTCTTCATGCATCCCTGTCCTTTCCATCGCATCTCCTGTATAGCGGTATTGTCAGCCTTGCATTTTATGAGGGTATCCGCTAGTTGTTGAGCAGCACCGGGTCTGTACAACGTGCGTATATTTCAGGTGCGTACACTTAAATCGTAGTCCTTGTTTCGTTTGTGGTGGTCGTCAACATTGTTTGGGGTCCGTTCCGAGGCAGTTTTAGAATCTTTCATTAAGTTTGTAGTTTTTTATGGGTGGATCTCAAGTCCTACGCCAAAACCTAATTTAGAGGTTTAGTGCGTCGATTTGAAGAATGTAAGAACAAAGATCATGCTGGCAATCACCAAGTTGAAATAAATCAGACAATCCCCCCCATTTCTAGTACAGTATATATCGGTTATAAGGTGCACAGTTTATATGCAAATATTGCTTAAATGCAAAGTTATGTTATTTTTAAACATCATAAAACTATTTAAAACTAAATTTAGCCTCATGAATGCAAAAAATTGATTATATATAAGAAAATATTGTGTATAAACAAAAAAAATCGTTGATTTGGAATCAGTTCATATAAATTTTATCGGTTTTTAACAAATTATAAGCTGTAGGACAGCAATATTAAAACTTTTGATCTCATTATCCCCTTTGCCTTTTTGTAAAAAAGAAGCAAACCGGAGTTATTGGAAATGTGCAAAATCGAAAAGTATGTAACACATCGAAATAATCATCGGAGACCCCATAAAGTATATATATTCTTAATCAGGACGACAATACGAGTTGATCTAGCCATGTCCGTCTGTCCGTCCGTCTGTCTGTCCGTCAGTATGAACGCCTGTTTCTCAGAGACTATAAGAGCTAAAGCAACCAAATTTTAAAGTTAGATTCGTTATTTTCGTACGCTATACAAGTTTGTTTTAGATTTTTGAATTTCCTCCCCTGACCAACGCAATTCGAAAAAAATGATTATTAAGCACAATTTTCAGCCGATCGAATTTCTTTTTGGCGCACATCATAATTAGATTATTCTTCATCTATATTGTAAATCTGGGTAAGATTGATAAAAAAAAACTCGGAAGTTATACATAATTAACAAGAAAGAAATCTGTAGTCGAGTGTACCCGACTACGAGAGCCCCTTTGCCTACATATACACATATACACATACACACAGATCTGCACGTATTTAACCATTGCGCGCGCCTATAGCGCGAAACTTAATGTTGTTTAATTTCCGTGTTTATTGTTCAATCTAAACGAAATTCACAATGTAGGTCAAGAATGGTCTAATTATGATGTGTGCCAAATGTATTAAGAACTCATATATTTTATAGTATACAAATGATAAAATACATTTTAACTCAATTGAGGGCAACAAAAAGCCAAAACAAAATAATAATGGAAGGTAATCCCGATAATTAGTTATTTCTTCCTTGCGTATCTTAAACTTGGACACACTATTCCTGGCTCTCCATACTTGTGACTGCGCTAATTTATTAATCCCAACGGATTGCTCGAACAACTTTAAGCAAAGCCTTTATTCTAGATTAGTAAAAAGTTAACTTTTAAAGATTTAATAAAGCCAAATTTTAATCTTGTGGTTTTGAAAAATTTTTACAATGAATGTAGGCTCTTTAATTTTAATGCAATAACTTTTAAAGAATTTACCATCATGTAATTTAGCAGTATTTTAATAAGTTAGTTCTGTAGATAACGAGCATAGTCTTCTTGAATAGATTATTCGTAGTCTTTATCTTTGTCTTTGTCAATAATGTCAACATATTCTTTATGGTTTTCTATCCGACTATATGTACATACAAGGTGTGTCCCGAAGTAATTCGCACTGTAAGAAATGAGAAGAAATTGTTTTTTCGGTAAAATCAATTTATTTTATTCAAAATAGTTTCCTTCTGCTTTAATACAGCTTTTTGCACGGTCCAAAAGCTCGTTAGCTCGTTGGCCATGGCCACGAGTATGCCGGTGCAACCCTTTTGAATGGCCTTTACGTCTGCATAACGAATTCCTTTCATGAGCAAATTTTCCGAAAAGGAAGAAGTCGCACGGTGCCATATCTGCTGTTGATTATTAAGCACAATTTTCAGCCGATCGAGTGTACCCGACTACGAGAGCCCCTTTGCCTACATATACACCTATACACATACACACAGATCTGCACGTATTTAACCATTGCGCGCGCCTATAGCGCGAAACTTAATGTTGTTTAATTTCCGTGTTTATTGTTCAATCTAAACAAAATTCACAACGTAGGTCAAGAATGGTCTAATTATGATGTGTGCCAAATGTATTAAGAACTCATTTTTGGTCGTCAGTTAATTTGTAGGGAACAAGCCATACCTGCACCTTGCGTAAGCCCAAATGTTCGGTCCAAATGCGATAAATTGATGTATTGGAGATGTTCAATTCTATTTCCATCAATTTCAATGATTTCGTCTAATTTTTGATGATTTCACGCACAGTTTCGATGGAATTTTCTGTGATCACGAATTTTGATTGGCGCACATATTGATCGTCATTTATGTCCTAACGACCACTTTGAAAACGTTGAAACCACTCGTGCACTCTGCTACGGGATAGCTAATCATCGCCATAAACTCACTTCAAACGTTTCGCTAAAAATTTAACCAATTTAAAAACAAAACTAAATGAGCCCATAGCAGCACCTGTTGGCAGTTGTATTCCTCCGTTTGATTTCTAGGTTAATAATACTGTTGCCCGTCACAGTAGAGCCGAGGTTAGCCAATACGCTTACGGGCTCAAAGCTATAGCTACCTGGCGCCAGTTGAGAGTCAAGGCGTCGTGATTCTCTGCTGGAGCATGCCATAAACTTTGTTTTATCCACATTTACATGGAGCCCTACTTTAGCCGGTTCCTTTTCGATAGCGCCAAAGGCTCCCGTCACATCTCGCTTGGTATGGCCAATAATGTTAATATCATCAACGTTCTTCATGCATCCCTGTCCTTTCCATCGCATCTCCTGTATAGCGGTATTTTCAGCCTTGCATTTTATGAGGGTATCCGCTAGTTGTTGAGCAGCACCGGGTCTGTACAACGTGCGTATATTTCAGGTGCGTACACTTAAATCGTAGTCCTTGTTTCGTTTGTGGTGGTCGTCAACATTGTTTTAGAATCTTTCATTGAGTTTGTAGTTTTCTATGGGTGGATCTCAAGTTCTACGCCACAACCTAATTTAGAGGTTTAGTGCGTCGATTTGAAGAAAGTAAGAACAAGGATCATGCTGGCAACCACCAAGTTGAAATAAATCAGACAATCCAATCCCCCCATTTCTAGTACAGTATATATCGGTTATAAGGTGCACAGTTTATATGCAAATATAGCCTAAATGCAAAATTATGTTATTTTTAAACATCATAAAACTATTTAAAACTAAATTTAGCCTCATGAATGCAAAAAATTGATTATATATAAGAAAATATTGTGTATAAACAAAAAAAATCGTTGATTTGGAATCAGTTCATATAAATTTTATCGGTTTTTAACAAATTATAAGCTGTAGGACGGTAATATTAAAATTTTTGATCTCATTATCCCCTTTGCCTTTTTGTAAAAAAGAAGCAAAGCGGAGCTATTGGAAATGTGCAAAATCGAAAAGTATGTAACACATAGAAATAATCATCTGAGACCCCATAAAGTATATATATTCTTAATCAGGACGACAATACGAGTTGGTCTAGCCATGTCCGTCTGTCCGTCCGTCTGTCTGTCCGTCAGTATGAACGCCTGTTTCTCAGAGACTATAAGAGCTAAAGCAACCAAATTTTAAAGTTAGATTCGTTATTTTCGTACGCTATACAAGTTTGTTTTAGATTTTTGAATTTCCTCCCCTGACCAACGCAATTCGAAAAAAATGATTATTAAGCACAATTTTCAGCCGATCGAATTTCTTTTTGGCGCACATCATAATTAGATTATTCTTCATCTATATTGCAAATCTGGGTAAGATTTATAAAAAAAAACTCGGAAGTTATACATAATTAACAAGAAAGAAATCTGTAGTCGAGTGTACCCGACTACGAGAGCCCCTTTGCCTACATATACACCTATACACATACACACAGATCTGCACGTATTTAACCATTGCGCGCGCCTATAGCGCGAAACTTAATGTTGTTTAATTTCCGTGTTTATTGTTCAATCTAAACGAAATTCACAACGTAGGTCAAGAATGGTCTAATTATGATGTGTGCCAAATGTATTAAGAACTCATTTTTGGTCGTCAGTTAATTTGTAGGGAACAAGCCATACATTCACCTTGCGTAAGCCCAAATGTTCGGTCAAAATGCGATAAATTGATGTATTGGAGATGTTCAATTCTATTTCCATCAATTTCAATGATTTCGTCTAATTTTTTATGATTTCACGCACAGTTTCAATGGAATTTTCTGTGATCACGAATTTTGAATGGCGCACATATTGATCGTCATTTATGTCCTAACGACCACTTTGAAAACGTTGAAACCACTCGTGCACTCTGCTACGGGATAGCTAATCATCGCCATAAACTCACTTCAAACGTTTCGCTAAAAATTTAACCAATTTAAAAACAAAACTAAATGAGCCCATAGCAGCACCTGTTGGCGATTGTATTCCTCCGTTTGATTTCTAGGTTAATATTATTGTTGCCCGTCACAGTGGAGCCGAGGTAAGCCAATACGGTTACGGGCTCAAAGCTATAGCTACCTGGCGCCAGTTGAGAGTCAAGGCGTCGTGATTCTCTGCTGGAGCATGCCATAAACTTTGTTTTATCCACATTTACATGGAGCCCTACTTTAGCCGGTTCCTTTTCGATAGCGCCAAAAGCTCCCATCACATCTCCCTTGGTATGGCCAATAATGTTAATATCATCAACGTTCTTCATGCATCCCTGTCCTTTCCATCGCATCTCCTGTATAGCGGTATTTTCAGCCTTGCATTTTATGAGGGTATCCGCTAGTTGTTGAGCAGCACCGGGTCTGTACAACGTGCGTATATTTCAGGTGCGTACACTTAAATCGTAGTCCTTGTTTCGTTTGTGGTGGTCGTCAACATTGTTTGGGGTCCGTTCCGAGGCAGTTTTAGAATCTTTCATTAAGTTTGTAGTTTTTTATGGGTGGATCTCAAGTCCTACGCCAAAACCTAATTTAGAGGTTTAGTGCGTCGATTTGAAGAATGTAAGAACAAAGATCATGCTGGCAATCACCAAGTTGAAATAAATCAGACAATCCCCCCCATTTCTAGTACAGTATATATCGGTTATAAGGTGCACAGTTTATATGCAAATATTGCTTAAATGCAAAGTTATGTTATTTTTAAACATCATAAAACTATTTAAAACTAAATTTAGCCTCATGAATGCAAAAAATTGATTATATATAAGAAAATATTGTGTATAAACAAAAAAAATCGTTGATTTGGAATCAGTTCATATAAATTTTATCGGTTTTTAACAAATTATAAGCTGTAGGACAGCAATATTAAAACTTTTGATCTCATTATCCCCTTTGCCTTTTTGTAAAAAAGAAGCAAACCGGAGTTATTGGAAATGTGCAAAATCGAAAAGTATGTAACACATCGAAATAATCATCGGAGACCCCATAAAGTATATATATTCTTAATCAGGACGACAATACGAGTTGATCTAGCCATGTCCGTCTGTCCGTCCGTCTGTCTGTCCGTCAGTATGAACGCCTGTTTCACAGAGACTATAAGAGCTAAAGCAACCAAATTTTAAAGTTAGATTCGTTATTTTCGTACGCTATACAAGTTTGTTTTAGATTTTTGAATTTCCTCCCCTGACCAACGCAATTCGAAAAAAATGATTATTAAGCACAATTTTCAGCCGATCGAATTTCTTTTTGGCGCACATCATAATTAGATTATTCTTCATCTATATTGTAAATCTGGGTAAGATTGATAAAAAAAAACTCGGAAGTTATACATAATTAACAAGAAAGAAATCTGTAGTCGAGTGTACCCGACTACGAGAGCCCCTTTGCCTACATATACACATATACACATACACACAGATCTGCACGTATTTAACCATTGCGCGCGCCTATAGCGCGAAACTTAATGTTGTTTAATTTCCGTGTTTATTGTTCAATCTAAACGAAATTCACAATGTAGGTCAAGAATGGTCTAATTATGATGTGTGCCAAATGTATTAAGAACTCATATATTTTATAGTATACAAATGATAAAATACATTTTAACTCAATTGAGGGCAACAAAAAGCCAAAACAAAATAATAATGGAAGGTAATCCCGATAATTAGTTATTTCTTCCTTGCGTATCTTAAACTTGGACACACTATTCCTGGCTCTCCATACTTGTGACTGCGCTAATTTATTAATCCCAACGGATTGCTCGAACAACTTTAAGCAAAGCCTTTATTCTAGATTAGTAAAAAGTTAACTTTTAAAGATTTAATAAAGCCAAATTTTAATCTTGTGGTTTTGAAAAATTTTTACAATGAATGTAGGCTCTTTAATTTTAATGCAATAACTTTTAAAGAATTTACCATCATGTAATTTAGCAGTATTTTAATAAGTTAGTTCTGTAGATAACGAGCATAGTCTTCTTGAATAGATTATTCGTAGTCTTTATCTTTGTCTTTGTCAATAATGTCAACATATTCTTTATGGTTTTCTATCCGACTATATGTACATACAAGGTGTGTCCCGAAGTAATTCGCACTGTAAGAAATGAGAAGAAATTGTTTTTTCGGTAAAATCAATTTATTTTATTCAAAATAGTTTCCTTCTGCTTTAATACAGCTTTTTGCACGGTCCAAAAGCTCGTTAGCTCGTTGGCCATGGCCACGAGTATGCCGGTGCAACCCTTTTGAATGGCCTTTACGTCTGCATAACGAATTCCTTTCATGAGCAAATTTTCCGAAAAGGAAGAAGTCGCACGGTGCCATATCTGCTGTTGATTATTAAGCACAATTTTCAGCCGATCGAGTGTACCCGACTACGAGAGCCCCTTTGCCTACATATACACCTATACACATACACACAGATCTGCACGTATTTAACCATTGCGCGCGCCTATAGCGCGAAACTTAATGTTGTTTAATTTCCGTGTTTATTGTTCAATCTAAACAAAATTCACAACGTAGGTCAAGAATGGTCTAATTATGATGTGTGCCAAATGTATTAAGAACTCATTTTTGGTCGTCAGTTAATTTGTAGGGAACAAGCCATACCTGCACCTTGCGTAAGCCCAAATGTTCGGTCCAAATGCGATAAATTGATGTATTGGAGATGTTCAATTCTATTTCCATCAATTTCAATGATTTCGTCTAATTTTTGATGATTTCACGCACAGTTTCGATGGAATTTTCTGTGATCACGAATTTTGATTGGCGCACATATTGATCGTCATTTATGTCCTAACGACCACTTTGAAAACGTTGAAACCACTCGTGCACTCTGCTACGGGATAGCTAATCATCGCCATAAACTCACTTCAAACGTTTCGCTAAAAATTTAACCAATTTAAAAACAAAACTAAATGAGCCCATAGCAGCACCTGTTGGCAGTTGTATTCCTCCGTTTGATTTCTAGGTTAATAATACTGTTGCCCGTCACAGTAGAGCCGAGGTTAGCCAATACGCTTACGGGCTCAAAGCTATAGCTACCTGGCGCCAGTTGAGAGTCAAGGCGTCGTGATTCTCTGCTGGAGCATGCCATAAACTTTGTTTTATCCACATTTACATGGAGCCCTACTTTAGCCGGTTCCTTTTCGATAGCGCCAAAGGCTCCCGTCACATCTCGCTTGGTATGGCCAATAATGTTAATATCATCAACGTTCTTCATGCATCCCTGTCCTTTCCATCGCATCTCCTGTATAGCGGTATTTTCAGCCTTGCATTTTATGAGGGTATCCGTTAGTTGTTGAGCAGCACCGGGTCTGTACAACGTGCGTATATTTCAGGTGCGTACACTTAAATCGTAGTCCTTGTTTCGTTTGTGGTGGTCGTCAACATTGTTTTAGAATCTTTCATTGAGTTTGTAGTTTTCTATGGGTGGATCTCAAGTTCTACGCCACAACCTAATTTAGAGGTTTAGTGCGTCGATTTGAAGAAAGTAAGAACAAGGATCATGCTGGCAACCACCAAGTTGAAATAAATCAGACAATCCAATCCCCCCATTTCTAGTACAGTATATATCGGTTATAAGGTGCACAGTTTATATGCAAATATAGCCTAAATGCAAAATTATGTTATTTTTAAACATCATAAAACTATTTAAAACTAAATTTAGCCTCATGAATGCAAAAAATTGATTATATATAAGAAAATATTGTGTATAAACAAAAAAAATCGTTGATTTGGAATCAGTTCATATAAATTTTATCGGTTTTTAACAAATTATAAGCTGTAGGACGGTAATATTAAAATTTTTGATCTCATTATCCCCTTTGCCTTTTTGTAAAAAAGAAGCAAAGCGGAGCTATTGGAAATGTGCAAAATCGAAAAGTATGTAACACATAGAAATAATCATCTGAGACCCCATAAAGTATATATATTCTTAATCAGGACGACAATACGAGTTGGTCTAGCCATGTCCGTCTGTCCGTCCGTCTGTCTGTCCGTCAGTATGAACGCCTGTTTCTCAGAGACTATAAGAGCTAAAGCAACCAAATTTTAAAGTTAGATTCGTTATTTTCGTACGCTATACAAGTTTGTTTTAGATTTTTGAATTTCCTCCCCTGACCAACGCAATTCGAAAAAAATGATTATTAAGCACAATTTTCAGCCGATCGAATTTCTTTTTGGCGCACATCATAATTAGATTATTCTTCATCTATATTGCAAATCTGGGTAAGATTTATAAAAAAAAACTCGGAAGTTATACATAATTAACAAGAAAGAAATCTGTAGTCGAGTGTACCCGACTACGAGAGCCCCTTTGCCTACATATACACCTATACACATACACACAGATCTGCACGTATTTAACCATTGCGCGCGCCTATAGCGCGAAACTTAATGTTGTTTAATTTCCGTGTTTATTGTTCAATCTAAACGAAATTCACAACGTAGGTCAAGAATGGTCTAATTATGATGTGTGCCAAATGTATTAAGAACTCATTTTTGGTCGTCAGTTAATTTGTAGGGAACAAGCCATACATTCACCTTGCGTAAGCCCAAATGTTCGGTCAAAATGCGATAAATTGATGTATTGGAGATGTTCAATTCTATTTCCATCAATTTCAATGATTTCGTCTAATTTTTTATGATTTCACGCACAGTTTCAATGGAATTTTCTGTGATCACGAATTTTGAATGGCGCACATATTGATCGTCATTTATGTCCTAACGACCACTTTGAAAACGTTGAAACCACTCGTGCACTCTGCTACGGGATAGCTAATCATCGCCATAAACTCACTTCAAACGTTTCGCTAAAAATTTAACCAATTTAAAAACAAAACTAAATGAGCCCATAGCAGCACCTGTTGGCAGTTGTATTCCTCCGTTTGATTTCTAGGTTAATAATACTGTTGCCCGTCACAGTAGAGCCGAGGTAAGCCAATACGCTTACGGGCTCAAAGCTATAGCTACCTGGCGCCAGTTGAGAGTCAAGGCGTCGTGATTCTCTGCTGGAGCATGCCATAAACTTTGTTTTATCCACATTTACATGGAGCCCTACTTTAGCCGGTTCATTTTCGATAGCGCCAAAGGCTCCCGTCACATCTCGCTTGGTATGGCCAATAATGTTAATATCATCAGCGTTCTTCATGCATCCCTGTCCTTTCCATCGTATCTCCTGTATAGCGGTATTTTCAGCCTTGCATTTTATGAGGGTATCCGCTAGTTGTTGAGCAGCACCGGGTCTGTACAACGTGCGTATTTTGCAGGTGCGTACACTTAAATCGTAGTCCTTGTTTCGTTTGTGGTGGTCGTCAACATTGTTTTAGAATCTTTCATTGAGTTTGTAGTTTTCTATGGGTGGATCTTAAGTTCTACGCCAAAACCTAATTTAGAGGTTTAGTGCGTCGATTTGAAGAAAGTAAGAACAAGGATCATGCTGGCAATCACCAAGTTGAAATAAATCAGACAATCCAATCCCCCCTATTTCTAGTACAGTATATATCGGTTATAAGGTGCACAGTTTATATGCAAATATTGCTTAAATGCAAAGTTATGTTATTTTTAAACATCATAAAACTATTTAAAACTAAATTTAGCCTCATGAATGCAAAAAATTGATTATATATAAGAAAATATTGTGTATAAACAAAAAAAATCGTTGATTTGGAATCAGTTCATATAAATTTTATCGGTTTTTAACAAATTATAAGCTGTAGGACAGCAATATTAAAATTTTTGATCTCATTATCCCCTTTGCCTTTTTGTAAAAAGATGCAAAGCGGAGCTAATGGATTTGTGCAAAATCCAAAAGTATGTAACACATAGAAATACTCATCGGAGACCCCATAAAGAATATATATTCTTGATCAGGACGACAGGACGAGTCGATCTAGCCATGTCCGTCTGTCCATCCGTCCGTCTGTCCGTCTGTATGAACGTCTGTTTCTCAGAAACTATAAGAGCTAGAGCAACCAAATTTGAAACCTACATTTGTTATTTTCGTACGCTATACAAGTTTGGTTTTGATTTTTGAATTTCCTCCCCTGACCCACGCAATTCGAAACAAGTAAGAAGTCTGTAGTCGAGTGTACCCGACTACGAGAGCCCCTTTGCCTACATATACAGCCATACACACACATACCTCATACAAACACACAGTTCTGCACGTACTTAGCCATTGCGCGCACCTTTTAGCCCCCACGCTCCATAGCGCGGTACTTAATGTTGTAT
This sequence comes from Zygothrica quintamaculata, assembly GCA_037044455.1. Lineage (NCBI taxonomy): Eukaryota > Metazoa > Arthropoda > Insecta > Diptera > Drosophilidae > Zygothrica > Zygothrica quintamaculata. The sequence goes on along the minus strand of JBAMBS010000268.1, from coordinate 8,640 downwards.
AACTTCCGTGTTTATTGTTCAAATCTAACGAAATTCACAACGTAGATGGAGAATGGTCTACTTAATATGTGTGCGTAAAAGAAATTTGATCGGTTAAAAATTGTATCTGAAAATCGATTTTTTCAAATTGCGGGGGTCAGGGAAGGAAATTGAAAAATCTAAAACAAACTCGTATAGCGTACAAGCATAACAAATATACATTCCAAATTTCGTTGCTCTAGCTCTTATTTTGCGCGCACTACTATACCCCCCCGGGGCCCAAAACGCCACTTTTGCTGATCTATAACTTCCAAGATTTTTGATCAATCTTCACCAGATTTACAACATCGATCAAGAATAGTCTAAATATGATGTGTGCCAAATATAAATTTGCTCGGTTGAAAATTGTGCTTAATAATCGTTTTTTTCGATTTGCGGGGGTCGGGGAGGAAATTCAAAAATCAAAAACAAACTTGTACAGCGTACGAACATAACGAATCTAGATTTCAAGTTTGGTTGCTCTAGCTCTTATAGTCTCTGAGAAACAGGCGTTCATACGGACGGACGGACGGACGGACGGACGGACGGACGGACGGACGGACGGACGGACAGACAGACGGACAGGGCTAGATCAACTCGTCTTGTCGTCCTGATTCAGAATATATATACTTTATGGGGTCTCCGATGATTATTTCTATGTGTTACATACTTTTGGATTTTGCATATTTCCAATAGCTCCGCTTTGCTCTTTTTTTACAAAAAAGGCAAAGGGGCTAAAAAACGATTATTAAGCACAATTTTCAACCGATCAAATTTATATTTGGCACACATTATAAATAGACCATTCTTGATCCATGTTGTGAATCTGGGTAAGATTGATCAAAAATCTTGGTAGTTATACATAATCAAAAATGGTGTTATGGGCGTTACTGTCATGAGTTGGACAGTGGCCGTATATACGGTCAAGCTCCGCATAGGAGGCATCCATCGTACATTTCCGTTGGCGCATGATTGCAGATCAAACTGATATTAAAGAATTTGGCTGTCTTTGTCTTCCGTTGGCGCATGTGCGCAGATCAAACTGATATTAAAGAATTTGGCTGTAATCCGGATCGTTGATATTCTCTCATTTGTTGGTACAAAGTGAGATACTCGGTGTCGAAGTCTGACTCCCACAACAAATCCACAGCCAAATGATGTCTTTCAGGGTGGCAGCTGTAGTATATGTCACAGTTGTTCCTCTTCATGCATTCCTATCCCTTCCATCGCATCTCCTCGATAGCTTTGCATTTTTTGAGGGTATCTGCTAGCTGTTGAGCAGCACCGGGCCTGTATAATGTGCGTACATTCCAGGTGCACACTCTCAAATCATACTCCTTGTTTCGTTTGCGGTGGACGTCAACATTGTTTGGGGTCCGTTCTGAGGCACTTTTAGCATGCTTCATTGAGCGTGTAGTTTTCTATGGGTGGATCTCACGTCCTACGCAAAAACTTAATTTAGTGGCTCAGGGAATCCACCGTGTGCTTTAGTTCACCGCCCAATGGGTATTGAATGGCGATGCAGGAAGAACCACGTGTAGGTAGTGCGTCGGCTTGAAGAAAGTAAGCACAAGGATGCTGGCAATCACCAAGTTGAAAGCAATCAGTCACTTTACCTTGGCTTCTCCCTCTCCCAATCCTCCCTAAAAAAACTAACCTTGCTTTACTTATAGCTACTGACAATATTCTTATATACTTAACAGCGACGTGTCCTCATTGCTGACAGCTACTAATTGCGTGCTCTCACTGCTTGCTTCTAATGTTGCTGCTCCCACGTCGGTATTGATGGTTGTTGCTGCACCCGTGGTGGATGGTGCTGTTGCAGTTGCGCATAAATATCTCTCGGCGGCTGCGACCTTGCATGTGGTTGTTGTTGCTGCACCTGTAGTGGTACATCTCATAGCTGTTGTTCCGCGCGTGGTCGTACTGGTTGTGGTTGCTCCATTTTTAGCCCCTTTGCTTATAAAATAAGTAAGAAATCTGTAGTCGAGTGTACCCGACTAACAGACCCCCTTTGCCAACATACACAGCCATATACTCGCTTATTCACACATACACACAGTTCTGCATGTACTTAGACATTGCGCGCGCTTTTTATACCCCCAAGCTGCATACCGAGGTACTTTATGTTGTATAACTTCCGTGTTTATATTTCAATCCTAACGAAATAACAACGTAGATCAGGAATAGTCTAATTAATAAGTAAGCAAAAAAGAAATTTGATCGGTTGAAAATTAGATGAAATTAGTAGATGAAGAATGGTCTATTTAATATGTGTGCGAAAAAGAAATTTTATCGGTTAAAAATTGTACCATATAATCGACTTATTCAAATTGTGGCGGTCAGGGGAGGAAATTCGAAAATCTAAAACAAATTCGTATAGCGAACGAACATATCAAATCTACGTTCCAAATTTCGTTGCTGTACCTCTTATTTTGCGCGCACTACTACACCCCTCACGGGGCCGTTAACGACACTTTTGATGATGTATAACTACCGAGATTTTGATCAATCTTACCCAGATTCACAACATGGATCAAGAGAGGTCTAAATATGATGTGTACCAAATATAAATGTAATCGGTTGAAAATTGTGCTTAATAATCGTTTTTTAGCCCCTTTGCCTTTTTTGTAAAAGAAGAGCAAAGCGGAGCTATTGGAAATATGCAAAATCCAAAAGTATGTAACACATAGAAATAATCATCGGAGACCCCATAAAGTATATATATTCTGAATCAGGACGACAAGACGAGTTGATCTAGCCCTGTCCGTCTGTCTGTCCGTCCGTCCGTCCGTCCGTCCGTCCGTCCGTATGAACGCCTGTTTCTCAGAGACTATAAGAGCTAGAGCAACCAAACTTGAAATCTAGATTCGTTATGTTCGTACGCTGTACAAGTTTGTTTTTGATTTTTGAATTTCCTCCCCTGACCCCCGCAAATCGAAAAAAACGATTATTAAGCACAATTTTCAACCGATCAAATTTATTTTTGGTACACATCATAATTAGACCATTCTTGATCGATGTTGTGAATCTGGGTAAGATTGATCAAAAATCTCGGAAGTTATAGATCAGCAAAAGTGGCGTTTTGGGCCCCGGGGGGGTATAGTAGTGCGCGCAAAATAAGAGCTAGAGCAACGAAATTTGGAACGTAGATTTGTTATGTTCGTACGCTATACGAGTTTGTTTTGGAATTTTCAATTTCCCCCCCTGACCACCGCAATTCGAAAAAAACGATTATTAAGCACAATTTTCAACCGATCAAATTTATTTTTGGTACACATCATTATTAGACCATTCTTAATCGATGTTGTGAATCTGGTGAAGATTGATCAAAAATCTCGGAAGTTATAGATCAGCAAAAGTGGCGTTTTGGGCCCCGGGGGGGTATAGTAGTGCACGCAAAATAAAAGCTAGAGCAACGAAATTTGGAACGTAGATTTGTTATGTTCGTACGCTATACGAGTTTCTTTTGGATTTTTCAATTTCCTTCCCTGACCCCCGCAATTCGAAAAAAACGATTATTAAGCACAATTTTTAACCGATCAAATTTATTTTTGGTACACATCATTATTAGACCATTCTTGATATATGTTGTGAATCTGGTGAAGATTGATCAAAATTCTCGGAAGTTATAGATCAGCAAAAGTGGCGTTTTGGGCCCCGGGGGGGTATAGTAGTGCGCACAAAATAAGAGCTAGAGCAACGAAATTTGGAACGTAGATTTGTTATGTTTGTACGCTATACGAGTTTGTTTTAGATTTTTCAATTTCCTCCCCTGACCCCCGCAATTTGAAAAAATCGATTTTCAGATACAATTTTTAACCGATCAAATTTCTTTTACGCACACATATTAAGTAGACTATTCTCCATCTACGTTGTGAATTTCGTTAGATTTGAACAATAAACACGGAAGTTATACAACATTAAGTACCGCGCTTTGGAGCGTGGGGGCTAAAAGGTGCGCGTAATGGCTAAGTACGTGCAGAACTGTGTGTATGTATGAGTATGTGTGTGTATGGCTGTATATGTAGGCAAAGGGGCTCTCGTAGTCGGGTACACTCGACTACAGACTTCTTACTTGTTTCATATTGTTGATGGGGGCGGGCTAAGTGGTGCGCTCAAAATAAGAGCTAGATCGACCAACCCAGGAATCCAGATTCGTTATGTTCGTACGGTATACGAGTTTGCTTTAGATTTTTAACGTTTTCCTCTGAACCCCGCAATACGAAAAAAGGATTATTAAGCAGAATCTTAAGCCGATCGAATTTCTTAATGACACAATCTTGATCGACATTATGAATCTCGTTAAGATTGACCCAAAAACATGGAAGTTATACAATATTAAGTTTCGTGTTATTTAGCGCGGGGGGTAAAAGTAATGCCAAATGGATTTAAGTGCGTGTAGAACTGTATGTATGTCTGCGTATGTGTGTGTAAGTCTGTGTCTGTTGGCAAAGGGGCTCTCGTAGTCGGGTGCACTTGACTACAGATAACCCATTAACACAACAACAATCTAACAACAATAAAACAGCTTGAAGTGGCTTTGACTGCACCAGTGTTGTCAGGTTAGAAGCATGAAAATATGCCAGATTTGCAGTAGAAATATGTTCAAAATAAGCTAAAACTTAATAAAATATGCAGAAATATATGCTAAATCTATATGATCAATAAAACATAAAAAAATATATTTTCATTCATCAAAATTTAATTGAAATATTCATCTACAATGTCATTGTCATTATCAGATTCTTTCGCTGCATACTTTTCATTTTACCTAGCTAATTAATAATATCTTTATGTAACTATTATTAGCCCCTTTGCCTTTTCTAAAAAGAAGCAAAGTGGAGCTAATGGATTTGTGCAAAATCCAAAAGTATGTAACACATAGAAATAATCATCGGAGACCCCATAAAGTATATATATTCTTGATCAGGATGACAAGACGAGTCGATCTAGCCATGTCCGTCTGTCCGTCCGTCCGTCTGACCGTCCGTCCGTCTGTATGAACGTCTGTTTCTCAGAAACTATAAGAGCTAGAGCAACCAAATGTTAAAACTAGATTTGTTATTTTCGTACGCTATACAAGTTTGGTTTTGATTTTTGAATTTCCTCCCCTGACCCACGCAATTCGAAAAAAAAACGATTATTAAGCACAATTTCAACCGATCAAATTTATTTTTGGCACACATCATACTTAGACCTCTTTTGATCCATGTTGTGAATCTGGGTAAGATTGATCAAAATCTCGGTAGTTATACATCATCAATAATGGCGTTATGGGCGTTAATGTCATGAGTTGGACGGTGGCCGTATATACGGTCAAGCTCCGCATAGGAGGCATCCATCGTACATTTTTGCAGATCAAACTGATATTAAAGAATTTGGCTGTAATCTTGATCGTTGCTATTCTCTCATTTGTTGGTACAAAGTGAGATACTCGGTGTCGAAGTCTGGCTCCCAATACAAATCCATAGCGAAATTCATGTCTTTCAGGGTGGCAGCTGTAGTATATGTCACAGTTGTTCCTCTTCATGCATTCCTTTCCCTTCCATCGCATCTCCACGATAGCTTTGCATTTTTTGAGGGTATCTGCTAGTTGTTGAGCAGCACCGGGCCTGTATAATGTGCGTACATTCCAGGTGCACACTCTCAAATCATACTCCTTGTTTCGTTTGCGGTGGTCGTCTACATTGTTTGGGGTCCGTTCTGAGGCAGTTTTAGCATGCTTCATTGAGCGTGTAGTTTTCTATGGGTGGATCTCACGTCCTACGGAAAAACTTAATTTAGTGGCTCTTTTTGTGCCAAAAATAATTTTGATCGGTTGAAAATTGTGCTTAATAATCGTTTTTTGCGAATTGCGTGGGTCAGGGGAGGAAATTGAATAATCAAAAACAAATTTGTACAGCGTACGAAAATAAAAAATCTAGGTTTCATATTTGGTTGCCCTAGGTCTTATAGTCTCTGAGAAACAGGCGTTCATAGGAATGGACAGAGGGACGGACGGACGGACAGAAAGATTATTTCTATGTGTTACATAATTTTTGATTTTGCACATTTCCAATAGCTCCACCTTGATTCTTTTTTTACAAAAAGGCAAAGGGGCTAAAAATAAACAAATATCGTTGTTGCCTGTACTTCTTTTACTTTAAACTTATAAAAAAAAATTCAAAAAACTAAATGAAAAGTGAAATAGGCCAGAAAATTTGCTATAAGCTGGAGCCAAAATTCTTAGGCTTTTCGAATTTGAAATATGCCAGATCTAGCATATAGTAAACTAGCAACAGTGGCCTGCATATTTAATGAACTAAGGCCTTAGTCGTTGATATATTATTATTAGATAGCTTGGGTCGTTGGCGTGTGCAGAGCAGGGCTGCCAGATTTTAAAAATGATTTGCATGGAATAGCTGAGTAAGTGGAAAATTTCTTTTACGAGCGAAAAAGTAAATTGTGGACCTTTTTTTTTTCTTCGCTCACCACCTAATTTTCAAAAGTGGCTGAAATGGTTTCATTATTGGCTGTGGCCTGCCAAAAGTGGCTGAAACGTCTACTAAATGTCTGATCTGTTTCATGACAGGCAAATATTTATTGAAAAATTAAATAACAATTTTATTAGCCCCTTTGCCCTAAAATTGAAGCAAAGCGGAGCTAAGGGAAATGTGCAAAATCCAAAAGTATGTAACACATATGTAATAACGCTGAAAATCCCTCAGTTAAATAAAAAGTCAATATTAAATATATCTCAACACAGATGTACTTGTGTACCACTCTTTATTAGACCGGCTCAGTCAGCGTACATTATTCAACTGCCCTGTCTCTCTCTGCATACAAGCCTACACGTCGTGGGAGAGCGTCTCGCTCTCGATCTTATCTCCGCTCTCCGCTGCTCGTACAGGTCTCCACATTCCATCTTTTCTTTTTGATGAAGCTTTACGATTTTGTCTGCGTCTTGGGTCTCCCGTGGTGTTGGAGGTTCTTGTGGCTCTTGTATCTCCTGGGTTGGCTGCAAAGAAGTAAATGGCAAAGATAAACTGTCATCCATGGTCGGGGTCGGTGGGCATTTGTCGACAATATTTTTCAAGAGGCTCACGTTCTTAGTGAGCAATTTACCACCACCCGAGATCTGAACTACATTCCCTTTCCGGTTGGTTACCTCGTAGGTAGTAGTGTCGAATGTGGGCGTTAACTTATGTGGAAATATTACGTTATTTAAGAGGACTCTGTCTCCGACTTGAATTTCAACCTATTTGCCCTCCTGGTACTATCTGCTGCCTCTTTCCCTTTGTGTTTCTTCAAAAAATCTCTGTCTTTCTCTTTTGAGTCAACCGTTTCATCAATGAGATCCTGTATGCTAGGGATTTTGTCTCTAATATCCCTGTTGAACATCAGTTCCGAGGGTCGTGCTCCCGTGGTGCCATGTGGGGTGACATTGTACATCAATACGAATTTCTGGATATCTTGCTTGTAGTTCACGTTATTGGCATGTGTAATTTTCAACTGTTTTACTAAAGATTTAATCATATTTTCGACTTCTTCATTGGCTTGGGGCCAGTACGGTGGTGTTGACAGAAGTTGGATACCATTGTTCGCACAAAAATCTTTAAGCTCGGCGCTTATGAACTGCCTTCCATTATCGGACGTTTACGTTTCCGGGAAACCCAATCTTGCAAAAATTTCTTCCATTTGTTCAATAATGGTTTTGAACGTGATCGATTTGATTAACTTAAATTCCATATATCTTGAGTAATAATCAATCACCACGAGTATATTATCGCCATTTGGCAGGGGGCCCAAAAGGTCCGTCACAACACATTTCCATGGGCCCGTTGGAAACCGACGCCTTTCCATCAGGGCTGGATTCGGTGGAATCGAAACCAAAAGGCAATCTCTGCATTGTTTTACATATTGTTCTGCATCTTTATCTAGGCATGGCCACCAAACTTTTGAACGAAGTCTTTGTTTCATTGCACTTATGCCCGGGTGTCCTTCGTGTCCGAACTCAAGGACCATCTCCCGAAGCCTTCGGGGTATTACCAATTTAGTTCCCCGTAATAGAATATCTCCGACAATTGAAAGGTCCAATCGAAATGGATAATACGGACTGGACATGTTCAGGCTCAATGAGTTCCTATTAAGGCACGTCATCGCACAAGTATTTCCTCCTCACTAGTACTCTTTTCAGAGACTTGTGATATGGTGACCGACTTAGGTATACAGGACGATACCACTCGAAATATATGCTCCTCACCAGCCCAGTCAAACGGATCGGTGTCAGTGTTTTGGCACAGTCTCGATAGTGAGTCGGCAATGTTCTCTTTACCAGATTTATATACTACCCGAAACTGATATGATTGTAGTCGTAGCAGCCACCTCTCGATTCTGGCTGGGGGTCGTGAGGTTGGCTTAAATATGACTTCAAGAGGCTTGTGGTCCGTTATGAGATCAATTTTCAGACCAGCTAAATAATAGTAGAATTTCAGCACGCTCCACACTAATGCAAGACTCTCCTTCTCAGTCTGTGAGTATCTTTTTTTCACCGGTGACAAACTCTTACTTGCGAAAGATATTATACGTGGGACTTTCGCCTCGTCAAACTGTAATAATACGGCCCCTAATGCTACCGGG